>OX359282.1:4777500-5110913 GCA_947179155.2 Hedera helix | reverse complement strand
AGAAATGAGGTTGATGGAGCGGTGGGCAGGTAGGAGCGGAACGGGAACAGAGCAATCGAAATGATAGATGGGAGTCTTTTTCTCTCAGATGTCTTTTCTTTAAGTTAACTGCTTCCAGTAGAAACGGCGATTGTTCGACTTCCCTTATCTTATATGCCTTGTTTAATGGTCCGGATGCAATTGATCTAACGGATGGGGTGTCTTATCAGCATTTTACAGTGGCGTAATAAATGCCCATTCCCGCGTGCACGGGTCCAGCTGTCTTGGCACTATTTCGAAATTCAAACGGACGGAAGCTGAAACGGTAGGGTAAATTATTGGGCTGAGCACGGTGGGCTTAGCAAAGATTTGGGCCTGGTTATTGCGTGTGGCCCAATGTTTGAAATTTCGTTCAATAGGGCCTAGGATCGCTTTGCAAGAACCTTTCCTATCGGTCTGATGCCTCCGGGCTCCCAATGCGCCTTTCCCATCGGTTTGAGGCCTCCGGGCTCCCGATGAACCTTTCCCATTGGTCTGATGCCTCCGGGCTCCCGATGAACCTTTCCCATCGGTCTGATGCCTCCGGGCTCCCGATGAACCTTTCCCATCTGTCTGATGCCTCCGGGCTCCCGATGGAGCTTTCCCATTGGTCTGAGGCCTCCGGTCTCCCGATGGCGTTTTCCCATCGGTTTTGATGCCTCCGGAATCCCGATGGAGCTTTCTTCCTCTGATACGTTGTCCCAGAATTCTTGTAAAGATTAAGGGGGGTTTGCCTTCGGTCTAAACATCTTCTGTGTTCCTGCACCTGGATTCCCGAAGAGTTATTTCCCTTTTGATCGGTGCATTTATATATATACTTGTGGGGTAATTCATTCTACTCCCCTAGCACATTTATGTACTAAGGGAGTGGGGGGCAATGTTAGGATGAATATTTCGTTAAGCTTGGTCTGGTAAATATATGATGGGCTAGGCCCAACGGACCATCAGCTTGATAAATTCTTATGAGGACTCCTAAGTCCAATAGGCTTGGGATAGGTCCCTAACCCATCTGGACTGTGGCTATTTACTATATCTAATACAAATTAGAATAGGAGTCAGGTTCTTAGATGGTTTAGGAGATTACCTTCCTATTCAAATTATACCACGTTGAGGGACAATCCTAAAAGGAATCGGTAAGAGTCAGGTATGCACTATAAGTACTCAGTCAATGATGGAGGAAAGAGTTACGCACACATACACTTTACTACTACACTAAATACTTGGACCTCCATTGTTGACCTTTCTTAAAACCTTCACTAACTCTTACACCGAAGGAGTCCACCAACGGCCCAAGCCGTCAGGACTTTTGTGCAGGTATCTTATCCGGACGGCCAATAGGACAGCCGGACAAAACCAGGCGTCAACATGTAGTGTAGAGAGTTATATATTAGGACTGAGAAAATAATTATTATACTTCTTTTATCAAAAAATTCTCTCTCTTTCAAATGATGATTTATCTTTGTGGATAAATGTCACGTATCTCCTGTAGAATTAGAATGATCCGTAATATAGGGCTCATTCAGAGATATTATTCATTTTGGCTTCCTTATAAGTTATATGTTGATTTAATTTGACACTTAATAGCACTTTAGTCCCTCAAATTTCACATGTTTATAATTGAGTTCCTAAAGTACCAACTCTCTCAATATGGACCCCCAAGTGCGGTTAAGTTATCGATACACACAATTAAATTCGATATTTCAGGCTATTTTTTGCTAGAAAGAGTCGTGTCATATCATCATTTACAAATAAATAACTACCGAATTGGATCCGTCGTGCTTACTTAATGGTACTTTGAGGTTCAAATCGCCTTCATTGACACATTAAAAATTCAATTATAACATAGATAGAATTTTGAGAGACTAAAATGACATTAGCCCTTAGTTAAGGTTTCATTAATTGACGCCATACGACATACATTGTCCATGTGAAGGTTTAAGGAAGAAATTCCGTCTGACAGGTTTGATTCAATTTCTCCCAAATTCAACATGTAAGTATCTAATTAAAATTATCACACCACATACTATTATGAAGTTATATAATTTTTTGTTATATTTGTTATAATAAATACTACATTTTAACTTTTAGCGTCTTATTTATGTGCCAACACAAGTACAATATTTATTATAATTAATGCAATAAAAAATTAAAAACAAATTTGTGATAATATGTAATACGACAATTTCACCCTAATCGGATCTACCATGTACATAAATATGCAACCTCTAATCTACAAAATTGCTGCATGTTCATTTATAATTTGTGCCAATATATGCAATGTTGAAAAAATTAGTTAATGCGGTGTTCCGATTATTCTCTAAATTATCTATCATTCTACTTTAATACTATCCAATTCATCAACCAAATGAGAAAGAAACAAAAACAACAACAAAATCATAGTTGCCAACAAATTTAAACCTCAAATTCAATCAAAAGAGTTTAACTTGCAAAGCAAACACAATTAAACGTGGAATATATATATATATATATATATATATATATATATTCCCTAATTATAAAAGAAAAAGAAAAAATCCAATCTCCGATACAAAGCAAATTAACATATGAAATAATAAAATTGATCACTTCCATTTTAGCAGCAATTTCTCCGGCATACCCCCTTATATATATTTAAACAGTCCAATGACCGTAAGATTTTATTGTTCCAAAATATTATAACAGCAATTTTTCCGACGTACCCCGATATATAAAAGTGCATGCATGTAACTTTGTTCGGTTTTCTTCTTCTTCGTCTGATTCAGATTAAGTTTGTCCATCTGTCGGCAAAGTGACATTAAATCTGATATTTGGTGGGGAAAATAATTGTTGGCGTTCCCATCTATTTCGATCACTCCTATAAAGATAAGGAAATTTACCAACTTTCCAAAAGCATTTCATGCATCTTGACCTCACCCCATATGCCCAAAAAAAACCTTGCCTTCTTTCGTTCACATATAAATAACACCAATGCAATGGAAATGCAAATTGTGTGAAATTCCAGCTATATTGTTTCCCAGACTCAAGCACCCTTAAACTCTTGCTTTTGGATCTGCCAAAACTGCACATGTAAAGCACACTATCCTCGGATTCATTGTATAGGGTTACCTCCACTCTTGGAAACAAACTTTTTGTGATTCCCTCTTTCAAACGTGCCCACATGGACAATTTCTCGGCGGCCGAAGGGGCCACCAAGAGAAAAAGAAGGGTTAAGACGACGAGGATTGAATTGTTTTCACCAATTTTCTTTCCATTGCAGGCCATGGTGGTAGGAGGTTTGGGGGGGGGGGGGGGGGGGGGGGGGGATTCCAAAGAGAAAATTATGCTCCTTGGAATTAATTGGTTTTGGTGTAGATTAGAATGTGAAGATCTGCATGTATTTATATGTAAGAAAGAGGAATGGATAGGTCAATTCGGTAGGATTTAGAATGGCTAAATTAGTGGTGTTACTTTTGTACATGGTAGGTTAATTGGTTAGATTTGGTTAGGGAAATAGGGTGCCCCTTAATTAATCATTTAAAAAAAATATGAAATATTGCCACATTTATTTATTTATGGAAAAACTAAGTTGGTGTGATTTTTTGAAGCTGAAATCTATGACACTTTTTAAACTTTCGTTCTCTCTTCCATCTTTATTCTCTAAAATCTCTCTCATATTTTTTCACTTATATTTTACAAATCTTATTCAAATATTAATTTATTTTTCTTGATTGCTTACACCTAGTATGTAACACAAATACTAGTCATTATTAAGACTCTTTCTTTTATGCACACCAGCAGGGCGAAGCCACATGTTATTGTTGAAAAAATTCTTTAAAAAGTAATTTTAAAATTTTAATAAAATAGGATTATCTTTATGGTTTTATACAAAATAATAATTATATATATACCATATATCTATAATATAAATTGTTATCTAGTACTTAGTTGGATTAACATATTTGAATCTTCGAGTATCCTCAAGATCTTCCTTCCTATGACCTTATGCTAAATCTGGAGTGTGGTCTCCAAAACACCCTTCTGAAAAAATAATTTACATGTTTTTCCTAAGAGATGAGATAGAGTATACTTTATTTGATCTTTCCTCTGATTTAGAATAATAACCTTCTTTTCGTATCTGATCAATGATATATTTATATCCTTATTAATCATTATCTCTCTTATGAAACTAATTCATATTAGGTTAGGATGGGGATCCAAAGGGATTCATATTCTGACTCCAATACTTATTCATATATTATTATATAATAATAATATACTACATAAATATTAATTACAATTAATTTCACTAAATAATTGTAATTGCACTTTAGTCTAGGAATTAAATAAAATAAATCATTTACTAATAAACTGTAAATATTTTCTCTATAGATGTACATAAATAAATCAGAATTAAATATAATCCCAATATATTTAAACTAATTTCATAAGTCCATAATTTATCTTCATTTGATCATAAATTGATTTAACAATTAAATCAATCCTTTTAATAATAAATATTAAAAGACTTGGCCAAGATTCTATGATCAATAATAAATTATCTTATGAAAAATCTTATAGATGTTTTGACAATAATAATGTTCCTGATATTAATTAACATTCTGAGGTATTAATTAACACAATGTAATTTCACTCGTTGAAATATTAAATTAATATACATAACAATATTAAGCCCATTATTATTTCAAAATTAAGAAATACTAACAAATTAGTATTTATGTGAAAATATTTTATAAATAAAATATTATCACATGATCCGTTTAATGCACATCGTTAATGCATTAGTACTTTAATTAAAAGTCTAACTTTCATGATCAAGATAAATCATCTATATTAAAGCACTATAACCTACATGATAATATCTCCAAATTATCATAGGTTATAAACTATTATATCTTTATTTATATATATTACATATGATTTATATCTTCTGTGTATAATACTTGTTTATACACATAAATCATAATATATATAAATTTGAAGATTTATATTAAACATAATAAATGACCATTTAACTAATGATGAATGATGTACTTTTATTAATAATAAATGTCCAACATTAGTAAATATTAAATAAATAGATAAATATGATTTTATAGAAAAAAATCCAACAATTATCTTGTGGGGTCAATTGACCCCACTAAAAATAATAATTACTTTATAATATATGGGAAATTTTAAAAAATTTAAATATTATATATAAATTTACTTCACTCAAATTTAATAAATTTTCTACTATACGGGATCAAATTAAAATTTTATAACTTTGTCAATCAAATTTTAACCATATATGACTCATATTCCATCAATATATGTATCTCTCTCTATAATATTTTAAAACTAAATAATAATCTAATTTATATTATTTTTTTAAAATAATTAATGAATTAATTGCTTATGAATAGTTGTCATTGTAATATAGTATACATTTTATTATATATATATATATATATATATATATATATATATATATATATAAGACCTGGCAAACGGGTCGGGCTAGCTGCAGGTCGGGCCGGGCCAAAAATCTTCAACCCCTGGCCTAGATGGGCTGGGTCAGGCCAGCCCTCGGGCCAATTGATTATTTTATTTATTTTTTTTTTATTTTTTTTATAATTATGATACATAACATGATGTTTTAATTTTGAGTTATTGAGTATAGCATACAA
This sequence comes from Hedera helix, assembly GCA_947179155.2. Classification (NCBI taxonomy): domain Eukaryota; kingdom Viridiplantae; phylum Streptophyta; class Magnoliopsida; order Apiales; family Araliaceae; genus Hedera; species Hedera helix. The sequence goes on along the minus strand of OX359282.1, from coordinate 5,105,229 downwards.
TTTATTTTATTCAATAAAAATATACTTATTAACAAAAAATATTTAAAAACTTATGTTTAATACTTTAATTAAGAAATAATTTTAACATTATAAACTATTCTGAATATTATTTATTTGATTAAATATGTGAAACTAATAATTGTAATTAAATATCAAGTGACTCATTTTAAAAAAATGCAAGAATAATACCACAAGCACATTACACATGTATGTATTCACACATAATTAATTATTATTTTTTATTAACATTTGCTAATCAATAATATTTTAAATTTGTTCTTATTTAAGTTCTTTCATATCTAATAGCCATATGTTTGAAGATAATAGTATTTTGAACAAATGAATAGAAGTTTTGTTTCATAAATTGATCTAAATGATTAATGAATTAAATTATTTTTAACAATTTTTGTATGCATTGATATATTTATTTTTTTGATAATTTTTTTTTATTTTGGACCGTGGGCTGGGCCAAAATGACTCGCTTTTTTTTGGACTGAAGAAGGAAAGCACATAGCCCATTTTTTTTGGATCAGCTCGGCCAGTGGGTTTAGACCTTTTTTGCCAAATCTAATACACACACACACACACACACACACACATATATATATATATATATATATATATATATATATATATATATATATATATGTGTGTGTGTGTGTGTGTGTGTGTGACCCGAAAATATAAAAGTATTAAAAAAAATAGCTCGAGAATACTTTTTCTGAACCCCCGTTAAAGTATTTATAACTTAATAATAATTTTAACCCTATTAAAAAATATTTCTGACTTTACCACCGCACACAAGCATTAAATTGTGCAAAACATAGCAATTCTGCGTGAATACATCGTGCACAGACACTATTATTCCCACATAAATTGAATAGTAAAAAAATAAGATTAAATTATTTTTATCTATTAAACTAAACTCAAATTTACGTATATATCATTACAAAAATCGTCCAACTCCTTCAACTTTTAACGGAAGGCTATATGTGGTTTTCACGCGCGAGAGAGAAAATTTGCATGTCAAACCTTTATCATGTAGTCTGCCAAGGTGGAAAAATTATTAGATTTTATTGGTCAAACTGAATAGTTGCTTGGTTCCTCCCTCTATCTCTATAAAATTATAACTAAAATAACATTTTTGTCCTTCAAACTTGTCACGCTATGTCACAAACATTTTTGAAATTTATTTTTTATTAATTAAAATTTTTAAATAATTAATTTGTGTCAATTTTGTTCCTTAAACTAAATTTTAAGTCTCCTAAGCCACCGGTTTCTGCCAAGATAAACTTACACGTGACAGAAACCCATTTGAGCTAACATTGGTTTTAAGATAAGCAAGTGGATGGCTTTTGTAATGTACAAATCACTATTTTTTGTGTGAGCTCCACAATTTTTTTGCAACTACCAATTATTCATACTACTAACTCTGAACCTCAAAAAACAGATTGCAGGAAATGGCTTCATTGACAATGACATCATCATTCCTCGGCGGCTCAGCCGTGGCAGTGGCGGTAGCCACCACCAAGCCCGCCACCGCCCGCTGTGGGGTTGTCATTGCCAAAGCCTCAAAGGTTACTTCTGAGAATGTTGTAGTGAAAAATAAGAGCAAGGAAGAAACCAGCAATGGTAGGAGGGAGTTGATATTTGCTGTGGCGGCCGCTGCGGCCTGCTCCGTTGCGAATATTGCGTTCGCGGATGAGCCGAAGCGCGGCAACGCAGAAGCTAAGAAAAAGTATGCGCAGGTGTGTGTGACCATGCCAACCGCCCGTATTTGTCGCAACTGAGGTGTTTCGTTTATGTTTCATGTGTTATATTATGTTAATTGGTGGCTCAAGAATGTAATAAGTTTGTGTTTATTGATGTATTTATTGGATTACATTGTATATTTGACCAAACTGGTTTCCCTTTAATTTGATTCTACTTATTTGAGTACATGCCAAAGATGAGAATGAATACTAATACCTGTGATAAAAATTGTCTAATTCATGTTACACCGTCCATAGATAGATCTAACAGTGACTAATGGGGAGGTATTCATAACCTGCAACAACTAACTATGGCGGTAGGGAAAAACTTTGTAGCGGCAGGAGGAATGACAAATTTACCCCGTTTAAAAATTAAATATAGTGATGTTGCTACTTCTTCCAGCAGCACAGTAAAATTTATCAAATATGCCCTTTTTAGCCCATATTAAGATGACTTAATGACAGGTAAAATGAACTTTTCACGTCCCTCCACTCTTAGTGGAAGACGATCATGGATACCCTAAAATAAGATATCAGATGTCTATCCTCAAAATTTTACTCCATATGTGTCTCCATTTTTAAAGTAGTAGCAAAAATCTAACTTTGGTGATATCCCTTGTAAAATTAAGCACACCGAGTAGTTATTTCTTCATAATTTTGGTAAGTCTTGTTAAATGGCTTTAATGTCTGTTGCAAATATGTTTTTATCTAGTTCTTTCTAAATCTTTTTCTAGTTTAGATTGTACAAATGTATTTGAGTTTGTTAATGAAGTTGAAAGTAGTCACGGTTAGATTGTATCATATGTTGTCAATTGTTCTCTAAGTTGAAAAAAGCTATAAAAAAAATTATAGTCTATGCACACAAAAATGAATTTGAGATTAGAATTGCTATAAGTCATAAACATGTTCGTAGTGATGATTTGTCCTCTAGGTTATACGTATATAAAAAAGTCAGTAAACCAACCGCTGTAAAGCTTTTTCTCCTTGTTCACGCTCCTCTAAAGCTTTTTCTCCTTGTTCTTTCATACGTATCCCATCTTGCTTTATGACTTTGGTAAGGTATTCCTCCAAATAAGATGTATCATTTTGCTGCGGTGCAGGTTGTTGATATGAGAATTCGTACGACTAAGGTTGATATGAGAATTCTGACGGGTGTAATAGTCTTGGAGTAAAATATTGGGCTTGATAGTTATTACTCCACGAATATGTCGGATGATTTTGAAAATTCGGATTATAGTAATTCGGGGTGTAGTTGGCACACTGCTGATGGTGGGTATTCTGAATTGACTACCTTTCAAGTGCGTTAACATGTCTTTCAAGCAATGAAATTTGATTAGCCAATTGCTCAAATATTGTCACCTTCGATGGATTCATCCTCTCAAAATATCATTGGTAATTAATTGCAGCCATTGTACCTGAAAAGAAAATTAAAATTAAATAAATAAAAATATACAAGATTAAATTAAAATTAATTTGGCTAAAATTAATATTGGCAAAAATTATTAAATTAATTCCCCAACAACGGCGCCAAAAACTTGTTTGCCTAGTTTAAATAGGAATTTACACGCAAGTATACACGGCCCATAAATAATAAAGTGATTAAGTCGAGTGTTGAACCCACTGAAAATTAAAAATAATTATTACCAAACACTAATTTAATATCAAATTAATTTTATTTAAACAAACGCAATTAAATTATAAAATAAACTAATTAAAATTACCCATTAAATTAAACTAATAAAAAAGATTAAATCAGATTAAAAATAGTTAATATTATAATTTTCCTCAATGCTTCATTTAAATCTCTTTACCCTCTTTTTAATTAACTAATTATATATAATTGTTAACTGGGAATGTTTAACTATTTATTAACCTTTTTCAAAAATTAATAAAAAAAACTTATTTCAGTTATGTTGTTATATTCATGCAAAATACTTAAAATAGATTCATTAAGAACAAACTCTCTATAATGTTACATGTAGCATATAGATATATTCATCATATACACTATCATGTTACTCTTCCTTAAAAAAATAAACAAATTCACATGTTATCATATCTAAATCTAAACCTATAATCCACTTTTGATTTCATATATAAATTATCTCATTAATTATTACGCAAATAATTATACATGAACGCACAAAATATGATAAATAATTCATCTATAATCATCAATAATTAAAAAAAAAATTAAATCAAACTACACATTGGGTTCAATTGTAATCTCAATTAAATTAACCCATAACTAAATAATAAATTATCCATAAATAATTCAACATTTCAAAATTACAACAAAAAAAAAAGTAAAAAAAAAAAAATCAAATTTGTGTTTTGATATCCGTCTGTCACTCGGATCACAATCTTCAATTTCCAAGATCCGCCTTTAATTCTCGAATCCTTCACGTTGAATATTTGCTTCTAACTCTACTCCTAACTATGTTAATATAATTATATTATATGTTAATTATGCTGTTAATATATGTTAATGTGTTGAAAATAAGAGTCTCATAGTGTATTTATAGGAGTACATTAATAATCCTAATCAATTATGGAATTAAAATTCAATTTGGAATAAAAAAGAATAAAATAATCCATTTTCTGCAATTGACGCACAAGCCAAACGCTACCCTGACGCGTTGTTTGACCAGGTCAATGGCTGATCATCCACGCACATGGTGTTCAAATATTAAACCTCCAGCCTAAAACGACGTCGCATCGCCTGTTGCATGGTTACTCCTTAGCGCCCTGCGCACTGCGCACCTGCCAACTTTCTTCCCTGTCCAGAACGCTGTCGTTTTGTTGCTACGCTAGTTTTCTCCATAACACGCGCAATGCACCTGCCTTTGTTGCTGATATTATGATTTTGCCACCTGTTATTGATATTTACGAGATTGCCATCTAAGCTTGATGTAATTATAATAATGTCACCCCCTTTGCAGAATTTACAAAATTGTCACCAATGATTATTTTTTCTACAAAATAGAACATAAATTAATTAAAAATAATATAAGAATACTAAAAATAATAATAATGCATAAAATTCAATAAATTACCTAAAACTAATTAAAATGCTTAAAAACTAATAAATAATTAAGCCCAAAAATGATAAATAAATAGGAATAAAATCCAATTATCACTTAACTCCAACTTAGCAGAACCTTAATCATCTTCATTAACAATGGAAAGTCGGGACTTAGTGACACGCCTAATTAGGAGGAATCAGCCACAGGATGGGAAGAGGACTTAGTGTCCTATGAAAAAAAAAGACGAGACTTAGCGACTCGCCTGATACAAAGTGAATCAGACCCTGAGTGGGACGAACTAAGTGTCCAATGGTGATGGTTCTTAATGAACGCCGGTCTAAATGACCTTTGCCGAGACTAAATGACTGAAAGAAATCTCTATGATTCAGCGTTGTAATAAATCTTAGTGATCTGATTGTAATAATTTAAAATATCCTTATTGAATTCCCTGCCAGAAATGCAGAAGAGTGGAATAGGAAATTTTTGTGCTCTGAACCAGTTAAAAACCATTGTGCCTCCCCTTATCTGTTTAACTACTAGCATCCTATCTATCTTAACTACCATAACTATTTTAACTATTTTACATTCTACAATAATCATTCCAGTAGCATTACTAAAAACCAGAACTGATAATTAATTTATAATTTTATATCAGAAACAAGTTGTTAACAAATTAATATTTCTGCTATATCAACAACATAAAGTCAATTATTTGGTAATTGTGTTTTAAAGATTTAAATCAATGAATATGAAATGATCTATTCAACCCCCCTTCTAAATCACTTTTATGCCATGTGGGAATAACAATTGGAATCAGAGCAAGTTCTCTTGATCGAGCTTAACCGCTTGAGTAGATCTTATGGCACACAACAAAATCAGTTATTAATGAAAAGAGCAAAAGTTTTTAAATTGCTTACTAAAATGTAGTGCTTACAGTAACAACCCGGGTCAAATCCCGAGTCTGAATCAAATCACAGCAGAATAAGGCCCAATGAGCTGTCTTAATAATATCTTCTTGGGTCATCTTAGCCCACCACAGGCTCACCCAAAAGGTCATGACTTAAGGTATTAATGATAGCAACTTGGGTCCTTATAAACACATCCAAATATCCCACATTAACTGATATGGGACTAGAGTGTTACAAACTCCCCCACTTAAATACCTGACGTCCCTGTCAGGCCGAACACATAGACACACAAGGCCCAGAAACTTTGCCTCTCTAGCCATTGTGGGATAATACCAGCGGCCTACTAGGCCTGCCTTCGTGTCCCCACCTCCGGCAACCCGATCGGATGACCCGACCCGAGCTTTCGAGGGTCGGCTCTGATACCATATGTAACGACCCGGGTCAATCCCGAGTTCGAATCAAATCACAGCAGAATAAGGCCCAATGAGCTGTCTCAATAATATCTTACTGGGTCATCTTAGCCCACCACAGGCTCACCCAAAAGGTCATGACTAAAGGTATTAATGATAGCAACTTGGGTCCTTATAAACACATCCAAATATTTCACATTAACTGATATGGGACTGGGGTGTTACACTTACAGTTATTGATCTAAGTTTGTTTTAAAGAGGTATTAGATGTTCATTCACCATCTTCGCTGCTGGCTCCATCTACCAAAGACTCTATCAAGATGGATGTCAAATCATATCATAATGAACAGACGTAAAGTAGTTACTAGTAAATCTGGACAAGAGAGGGAAAACTGCATTACTCATGGGCCTGATGAATTAAGATACTTAAGGATGTGCCCAACTACGGAATCACTAATTAGTCTCAGAAGCTTTATCAGAAATATATAAAGGTGCTACATCAAGCAAAAGATCTATCTAGTTCATCAGAATGAAATGACTTCACAAATGAAGCCATTACCACTTCAAATGAGAGACTCAACACTCCTCTTAACTTCTCAAAAGTCTCTGAAAAGGCGTACTCCGAGAAGGATATCAACACCAGATCGTGAAAACCTTGTTCAGCAAACTAAATATGCAAAGGATCAGCATTAAAGAGTCATAAAGTCTACATGGGATAACACTGCAACAACTTAATGAAGAATGGCTCCCCACTACAAAAAAGTCACTCAAAGATACTCTCTTTTTCTCTCTCTCTCTCAAAAAGGGCTGATGGAAATTGCTAAAGTAAATAATTGGGAAGGCTGATATGAGCAAGTCAAAAGGAAAGGAAATTATGCCAGAGCCAAGCCTAAAGCATCCTTTACTATTCTTCTGCATTCCACGATCATAGATTCCTAAAGCTCTGTAATTTAACCAAATGTGCAAAGCTACTCAACTGTTGAGAGTATAAATCTAAAGTCAAAAATCATATCTCAACAGATAGATTAACAATCACTAACTATTCAATCCTATGATCAGTCAAGCTCAAAACATGTAATATCGTATAGAAGATTCCTAGAAAAGTGATTCCATACACAGAGATAAAAATATACAGGAAGATCACATTTGGGAAAGATCTTTTATCCTTCTCATTTCTTGAGTCGTCAGATACATTAGAAGACAAAAACAGATGAACAGATCCACGAACCTGAACCTATTATTAGAATATCTACTTAAGAGCTCCAAAGAAGAAATGATGTAAGAAGCTGAACAAAAAAACTCTTCAAATGGGAAGAAGGATTGCAGGAGAAAGAATAATCCTATGTTCCTTCATGCACTACAGAGAAAAAGGAGGCTTATAAGAAGAAAGGTGAATAAAAAGGCAATAAAGATTTTGCTCATCAAAATGCTTCAAAGCGGTAAATCTCAAATCACACATACTCATACGTGTTATATCTGATATTTGTATAAATTTCTATTTGTTGATCTTATTATCTTTGAGAAGAAATAACCTCACATTAATCTTGTGTTTAAGAAATTAAAGAGTGAGGATAACGCTACAACTGAAACAAGTAGGAACATAGAAAGTCACTCTGCGAATCAATCGAGTAACGATCGAAGAGTTATCTTTCACTCTACAAAATCCTAGAGTTATTGATTAGTATAATAGTAGAACCTGTATAATCCTAGGAAATATATTAAGATTCAAATTGCCTAGGATAATAAAACTTCCAAACACACACAAGCACTGAATGATCAATGTTATACTTGTTATACTCTTTGTGATACTACTACTATATGAAAATTTAAATTTACGTCTTTGAAAAATCTAGATTAAAACCTCTGAGTTTTCAAAGTTAACTGACCTCAATGGACTCAAATAACAATGAGTATCAAAACTAGAAATTGAGTACAAGAAAGAAGCTCCAATGAATAAACATGGAGAACGCTCAATGTATATGCTGAAAAATCAAGCTCTTCTATCTTGCTTCAAAGAAAAGAGGTGTATAGCGTAACTTATTGAGAATCAGTCAAGTTTAGGACTGGGAATACAATGTTTAAAGTTCTAGTCTTTGAACGTCTCAAACTGATCTTCATCAAAGGAAATATCTTGCAAAGTTGTCAACAGAAAATATTAAAAAATATAATTCAAAAGAAGACAGTCAACTTCAAAAAATAAGTCCCTGCAACTTCCACACGCATAAGTCCTAGGGCCTATATCAACTATCAATATTGGAGGAAATAAATGATAGACACATAATTATGTATTTTAATATTCCCATTTTTATTATTTAATATGTTTATTTAATTTAATTAATACATTTTATTTTGTTTTGCAGGAAATAGATAAATAATTGAAGTTGAGTTGGAAAATGAGTTCTAGAAGCTTGCAAGTTGATTTTTATTTGGACTCCAATAAAGAGTTGGATACCATGTAAAAGTTGAAGTCAATAAGGAAAGAAGAGTCCAAGCTATTCCAAATTAGATTAGGGTTTAATTTATTTTCTCTATAAATAGGAGTCTTATTTTAGAGAGTGAGAGATAATTTATTTTCTTATTCTTCTTCTAAGAGTAGGAGCATGGAGTTGTTTTGCTACTTTTATAACAATTTTTCATTAGTTTAATAAAGTTTCTATTTAATCATTATTCTATTAGTTCTTATTTTATTTCATGCAATTTATATTAGAAGTTTTAATTTTGTTTTTCTTTATTATGAATTCCATGGTTAGCTAAATTTCTAATATCTAGGATGAAGATGAAATTAAATATTGCATATTATTACATTCTTTCCGTTCTGATATTAATGTCTAATTGTTTATTTCTTCAATTTTACCTTCGCGCATAATTCGTTTTGGTTCTAAATTAATTGTGAGATTTTGATAGGTTATTGTTAAGATATGAGTTTTTCATAATTCATGCTTGCTCAATGAAGTTTTGATGAGTTATAGTTAATCCTTAAATTTTCATAATCTATGCTTGTCCATATTAATTATATGAATCACTAGTTTTAAGGGAAGGAAAAATAATTAGAAATTAATTAAGGAAAGAAAGAATTTAATTATTATGTTAGTATTTAGTGGATTCGGATTCCTAGGTAGTTTTTCTCATTACTAGTTTTCGTTATTAATTTTTAATTTGCATTATTTAGTTAATCAATCATCTCCACTACTTTTTATTTCTAATTTGTTTGGAATATAAATTAAGGGAACATTGAAATTAACTTAGTCTCTGTGATTCGACCTGTACTTGTCCGTTCTTCAATTTGACGCTGTGCACTTGCAGTTACTATTTTTTATCACATCAATAAACTTACCTTTATCATAATGAATATCATTGCAAAATTATCGAGATATTCTTTCTGGTCTCCAAAAATAAAACTTGCTCAACTTAAATCAAACAATTAAGTTTGATTATGTATAAGAGAAAGCTAAAAAGATCAGAAGAATGATCATAAGGAGAACAAGTTATGTGAAGAAAATGGATTATCAGAATCTCACTACACCAAGACCTTCACAGCGAATAGGTATGAAATAAGAGAAGAACAAAATTCTCGTTGAAGCTGTCAACACTCCTGCTACAAATCTAAAAGAAAAGAAAATCATATCTTGATTATCTACGCATCCTCGGCTATACATTTTACCTCCTCAATGTTGATTGAAGAAAAGTAAATGAACTCTATGATCAATATCTTACTTATCGAAAAAGTGAATATGATAAAAGTAAGCAAGTCAATACTACGATCTTTATATCAATAATCGTTGGGTCAATGAAGAAACCAGTAAAGACAACATTTTCACATTCGAGCACTCTACGAATCAGCAAAGCAACAACATCAGAGCTCAATCTTAAAAAATACATATAAGAAGACAGACATTCAAAATAAGGAAGATGGGCAAAGTGTCACACGCACAAATCATTAGAGATCCATCTACTAAAGTCAATTCAAGATCTACCACTCAGAATTGGTAGTTATATTTAAAGATATTATTACAAGATCTATCCAAAGAAGATAAATGGCACAGAATGAATCTTCAAAAATTAAATGGATGAAAATGATGTGATCACTAGAGAAATGGCCAAACTGACTACAAAATAAATGTTGTCAAGAAGGACTAAGCAAGATAAAGTTATCTCACCGTCAACATGTTTGCTCATAGTGACCATTTGAAGATTAAGTTGAATGTTGTAAATGCACTACACAACAATGATCTTAAAAAAGCTGACAATGTTGAACATCAAGATGAATACTTCTCAGGTTTTCAACTCTAATTATTACTAAGGCATGGTATGAATTAGGAAAAATAGACATTATTTTATCTCTTGGGAGATGAAAGCATTGCTACTACAAATCTAAGTAGATAATATAATTTCTGACTCTACTAATGAAAGGTTTGTGAGAATTTAGCCAAGCTTATGCAAAGCAAAAACACAGTGAGCATAATGAACTTCTCTCTTAAATGGAAAAAGATGCAAGATAATGAAATGAAACTCATAAATCAAACCACGAATATCAAGGAACTCTCTAAAGAAAATGTTTTGAATTAGCAAACTCAATGAAGACATCTTTCGCTTCTGTAACTAAGCTAAACGAAGAAAAATGAGGAAAAAGTATTGATACAACGGCATTACTAGCTTTTTCTCTTGTACTTAACTATAAGTAGGTCAGTTATTATATTCTCCTTTTTACCTGTGCTATATCCTAAGAGATTCCATTGTTCATATGTTTAAAGAAATTTAAAAGCACACTCTCAATCTAACTTGAAGTAATTTTTCTTGGAGTACTTGTTAAATCGGATATCTAGATGCTAATATTGCATAATGTAAAAAAGTACTAAGAGGATTACTCTAAAGAATAGACTCTTCTCATAGCTCAGAAAAAAGCTAAAAAAAAATGCTTAAATCAACTATAAAAGTTGATATTGAAGACGGTTGAACTCAAATGATTCAAAATCAGTTAGTTGATCATGGGTATGTATCAATTTAATCTCAGTACAACAACACTTAAGCTATCATTACTATTGTTTTCACGTTGTCTTACATTCTTGAACTTGATATATAACTGTATGGCATCATTTTCTTGAAACTTATGTGCTAAATGATAATATGGTTTAAATGATATCCAAACAGATGATCAAATTGGTGTCATTTTCGCTATGCCTTAGATGAATTAAAGTTAATTAGGCATGTTAAACTCATTTTGGTTAATATTCTTTCTGCCTGGAAAATGTTAAACCATCCTGATACGATAGTAAAATAAAACTGCTTTGTAAATAATCGTAGAGTTATGCTAAATTTGTTGAGTACAGAATACTTAAAAGCTTACTTTAAGAAGAACTGAACACGTAACCTACTTTAATTGATTTGTTGACCGACTGACAAATAGTATAATGACACGTGTTCCTCTTAAACACAAAAATGGTGAAAGTCATAAACAATTTTAAAATTCATCTTTTCGATCACTGCAAGAGTTTTTACGTCTAGTCATTCATTAAATTTTGACTGACTTCTCAGATTACGTCTTCCTTATAAAATTATCAATTGGTCTCAGTCTACAATCACATATTTTTTCAAACCCTTTTCAATCTTGTTAGTTTGAAAAAACATGGCATACTTATAATCTAATTGTACAACGCAGCGAAAACATGCAATAAAATGATTTAAAAAAAATTCAACAAACCAAAATCAGGATCTTTCATATGCGATACTATTAATTGAGGAAAAATAATGGGTTATACCTTTGTAGGCACTATTCTTCAACATGTACGAGTTCACCTTCAAAATCTTTCGAGTTCTTCAAAATCCACCGATTATAATTTCTAAATCAACCTTAGCTACCCAAATGTGTAGCCTCTAAAAGTGATCAATCAAGAGTAATATGAATTAAAGAAGTAATTTAGGTTTCTCTAGACCTTAGGTGGCTAGCCCTAATTCTCTCTCTCTCTAACTCTTAGATGCAGAGAATTATTATAAGTATTCTCCAATACTTGAAAACGTGTAAGTCACACTAAACCATAATAAGACCCCTCTTATTTGTAGATTTGATCAACCCTCCTAAACTCTTTAGGAATAGGATATTTAATTTAACTTCTAATCTAATTAGGGACTAAATTAATTTAATATAATAATTATAATTCTTAAACTCTTTAGGAACTTAATTATTTGTTATGAGAGTACTTCTTATTAATTAATTTCTAAACCATTTAGGATTATTAATTTATAAGTAGTATTTTCAAAATACATACTTATAAAAATTAAGCTATTTAATTTATTCTATCACCATAGTATAAATTACATACACTTAATTTATTATTATCATTATGTCATTACTTCTAAAATAAATATTTCTCTTTTGCGGTGTGACCCTTTACGTTCAATATTAAATCGATTGTAGAATTAATAAATTAGAATCATTCTAATATTATTTATAATAATAAATTAAACTCTTTTAATTTATTTATAAATAAATACTTATTTATTCCATAATAAGGGTAAAACCCCTCAGTAGCACATGACTTTTCGGATAATATGAATATCAACATTTGATCATAAAGAACCTATTTTGTGAATAGTTACCGTATAATTCAATCATTCTACCACAAAAATGTCTCAATCATATATAAGACATAGAATTACTGTCAATTATTATTTTATTTGATCATATGTATTTTGATTTCAAAATGCACAACTCTAAATAATGTAAATTAAAAACTCATTTCTAATTTTATTCTACCTTGGTCAAAGACTACTGAATTGTCATTTATCGAATCACATAGAACATTCTCTTCATTTACTAGAAGTGACAGATCATTTGTTGATCGTTCATCTATCTCCATGCACAACTCGTTATACCCGAACATATCATTTGTTATACCCAAATAGTCTTAATGAATATGACAAAGTATAACTTATCATACACAATATACAATGATGATCTCAAGTCCAAGGATCACTTATACTACTATCACATTAGGAACTCTTATTGACAGACAAGTAAAACTCTATTAGGTGCTCATCAAGCGAGTCACATTTAGTGAACTTATTCTCCAATAAGTATCTACATACTTGTTTTAGTGTCTCCACATAATTAATTATGAGATCAATCATCCTCTTCATAAGAGCAAGCATAGTATGTAATAATCTATCCGAATTAACTAATCCCCAATTTAGTAATCCCACGATTAGGAATATTTTAGTTTTGAGTTATCTAGAATTTAGATCCCATTAGCATAATCAATATTATGATTCTAAAAGTATTGCTCCAAAACTATGGGTTTATTCATTTAATTAATTCAACCAATCAATTAGGAATAAAAATTCCTTTAAATAAATAATTATTTTATTAATAATTGAATAAGATTACAAATTATATGCTTATCATATAAACATATGATTGGCTTGAGGGCATACTACTTTCAATCTTCCACTTACACTAAAGTCGATCATCTTAGTATCTAATACTTATCTTCTCTAAGTGACTATTGAACTGCTGTTGAGATAATGCTTTAATAAATAGATGTGCAATGTTGTTTTGAGAGTCCACTCGCCCCACGGTGACGTCTCATCTTTCAGTGATTTCTCTAATCAATTAAAACTATCGCAACATATGTTTGGCTTTTTATGAGACCTGGGTTCCCTGGCTTGTGCAACAACTCCCGTATTGTCACAAAATAATGGCACTGGTCTTTGAATGCTAAGAACCACCCCAAGTTCGGTTACGAATTTTTTCATCCAAACAGCTTCCTTTACAGCTTCACTTGTAGCTATGTACTCTACCTCTGTCACTGAATCAGCAATTGTTTGCTATTTGGAACTCTTCTAACTCTCTGAGCCACTATTTAAGATAAACACATAACCCAAAATGAATTTGTTGTCGTCTTGATCAGTTTAAAAACTTGAGTCTGTATAGCCCTCTAGCTTCAAATCCGACCAATGATTAAGATGGATTAATTAATTGTTTAATTAAATTAATTGAGAGCGGATTAAATAATGTAATTGATTAGTGAGGATAATTAAATTATGCCTAATGTGAATATTAGGAGGTCACATGAAATATTGTGACATGGTCCAATAAGTTAAAAAAAAAAAAAATCCAAGTAAGAAAGTTGCTAGAATTATTGACTCGCCCAATAGTAAATTGTATATGGCCCAAAAGGAAATTAATTAGTGACCCAATGATTAATTAATTGGACAAGCCCAGTGTGTATTACTAGGATGTGGTGATATGTGTATGTATATATACATATTGTTGGGATCAGATCATTTGGGCCCGGGTTTGGACTGGCCCACAGTGATTCGTTGGGTTGGGCCTTTAATTTGGTGTATGGGTTCCTATGCGGTTTAGGATGTGGGAATATTAGATTCCTTATTTTAAGAGGATTTGTGAGGATCCGAATTTCCAGGAATTCTTTCATAATATTAAATGAGAATTTAATTGATAAAATTATCAAGGTTGATAAATTAATTGTTATTTTATGGAATTTAAGGTATGTGATGTGATTTAATTAGTAAATTAAATATGTACGGAGATAATGATGAATTGTGTGGATTTAAAATAATTGAAAAAGTAAATAAATTGTTTAAACAACAATTTATGAGGAATAAGAGAAATTCTATGTAATGGTAAAGTAAATTGTGCAATAAAATTATTGTGAAGGTGCATGAATTGTTATTTAAATAATATTATTAGATATGAAATGAATATATATATACATTTGTATATATATATATGTATGCAGGTTTAATTGTGATAATTATAAATTTCATTCATTATGAGAATTAATGGATTAATAATTAAATTAATCCAATTTTAAATAAAAAGTGAATGAGGAAGTAATAAAATTGTAATTATTGACTTTAGTGTATATCAAGAATTTTGGAAGAAGTTTGAAAATTAACTGAAAAGGAAAGGTAATTATATAAATTATATAATAATAAATTATATAATTTATATAAGGAAATTAAAATAAGGTATGAAGAAAATAATAATTATATAAATTATATAAGAATAATTATGTAATTTATATAAGGTGATTAAATGAAATAAGGTTGGAGGAAATTAAGAAATTATTTAAGAAAGGATAATGTAAATATATAAATTATATCATATTAAGTTATATAATTTATATATAAAGAAATTATTGTGAATATTAAAGGAATTGAATAATAAATAAGAAAAATGAATGTTTTAAGTTATTAAAAATTATATTTATGTATAATGGAATTATTATGACCTTTATGAAGGATAATATTTCAGAAACGTGAACATGTTAATATAACATGATGTCCAAGTAACGGAGTGAAAAATTATGAAAAATAATTTTTATAGGCTATATGAATTATTTTATGATTTTTGGAGGTATTAATTACCTCAAATAATTACATGCATGTCGTTATGCGTGTACAAAATTTGTCAAGAAAAGTACCCAAAAGAGGTGTCAATATTATTTATAAATCATAATATGAATTTTAGTGAATTAAAATAAATATTTTATATTTATTATATAAAATATTTATTACACGATATAATTACGTAATGTATAAAAATAATTAAAATTTTTGCATGAATGATTTTGTGGAACGTTCGAGAGAATTTGGCCTAAGTCGGTGGACTTGTGAGAGGGATTAAAAATTTATTCATATAATTGTTATATATATATAAGGGACAAGAAGAAAAGAAAAGAAAAGAAATAAGAAGAAAAGAAAGAAATAAAGCACAACTCACTCTCTTTCTTTCTTGTCCACCGAAGCCATGAACCACCGCCACCTTCCACCACCACTACTGAAAGAGGAAGAAATTTGATGCCATTCAAGTGAAGAGCAAGCTTCAAGGAAGAAATTTTAAGGTATAAAAGTATTTTATTTGTTTTATTTTGGTATTTAGAGGATAAAATAATTTTATGGAAAAATTGAAAATAGTTAGAATAATTATCCTAAATAATTTTAGGATGTATATCTATGATTTACATGATTTTTGGAGTAGTTTTGGTTGTGAATTTTGGAGCAAAAATGAAGAAAAATTACTAAGTTGGTACACTGTTTCAGAAAATCTGAAGGAGGAACAGGAACAGTAGCCCGCGCATTGCGCGGGCCTTACTTTCGGTAACCGGCGACAAAACGGCGTCGTTTTGGAGTCGGGAGGCCGGGCCGCGCCACGCGCGAGGCAAAGTTGCCGAAAGCCGCTATAAAACGGCGTCGTTTTTGGATAAGGTTAGGGCCGCGCAATGCGCGAGGCCATCTTTCTGGAAACGAGGCGTGAAACGCCGTCGTTTTGGGATGACACATGCATGACGCGCGCATTGCGCTGCTGACTGTTGGAGGGAATTACCGTTATGCCCTCAAACTTTCCGGGAAATTCCGGATATGCCCTAGAGTTGCGAAAATTACGAAAATGCCCCGGACCTTCCAGAAAATGCCGGGTATGTCCCTTTCGCTGCGGAAATTACCAAATTGCCCCCAGAATTAGTTTTTAATGAAATAAATGTTTAAAAATTGTTTAAAAATTCCAGAAAATTATAAAAAAATACTAAAAATATAGAAATGATATTTGGGCATTAAATTTAATATTTTTGTAAAAATATTAAATTTTGGAGATTAATATTTAAATATTTTAAATATTAATCTATGAAGTTTAAAAGTTAGAAAATGATTAAATAAAATTTTCGGACAACCGAAAATGCTAAATTTTATCCAATGAGCTGGGTTGTCCGTAGTGAAGGTATTAAATATTAAGTTATGCTAATATTTTAAGGAATGAGGTTATTATAGTTGGCCATATAAATTAATAGTTGGCCTAGAGATGATATTAATTAAGTAAATTAATATCATAAGGAGTTAAATAATTACTATTTGATTATATTATGATCATAGGTTGATCGAGAAAGGGTTTTGAGCTAGCAATTAAATAACTAGACGACAGGCAAGTTCTTCAGTCCCTTTTATGATAAATATTGGAATGTTATGATAAGTAATTCTTGTTTTAACTGCATACCAATTATGTGTTACGTGATACATGATTAATATGACCACAATGTGTATTTTGTGCAATGATATGAATATATATGAGATATATTGCTATAGTAGAAGCACAAGCACATGATGTATGACACACACCAAGCATGATAAAGTATGTGCTACGTGAAGTATAGCTGTTGAACTTGCTGAGCCGTTGTGCTCATTACTTGCTTAATAAACATTTTTGCAGGAAAGAAACGAATTTCAAAAATATCAGATGATATAAAGACAGATAATCACAGAAGGTTGTGAACGTTATTGTTATATTTCAATAACATAATGGGAATACTATTGTTAAGTTTATAGTGTTATTTTGTATGTACATATATGTTAAATCCAGACAGGATAAGTCAAGTTAAATTTTGAATTGTGATTGTACTAGATAGTTGTTACGATAGAATTATTCAATAATTTAATTATGATTTATAAAACGAAAAATGTTGTATGGATATATACAATATTAAACTTTAAATGTTGAGTTTCACGATATTTGTAATAGAAAGAAAAGAGAAAGTAAAGGTTGCGATCCATGGGACTAGGATCGAAATGTAAGGATTTTAAATATCCAAATATTTTAATGCAATGATTAAAAGGAAAAGAAAAATTTATACCGAAAAAATTAGTAATTAAAGATGGTAAAGCGAATTATTGGATTAAAGAAGGGATTATTCGGGGTCGTTACAGTTGGTATCAGAGCTAGAGGTTAAAAACCTTAGGTAAATGATACCTTAGGCTATAACCTAAGTAAGGAAGAGTAAAGATAGTTGCGTGTTCTGAAAACCCAAGCGTATAGTAAGCTCGTGACTCATGATTGTATGGTGGAGCCCCTTTAGCGAATGGGCGACTAAGGCCTGACTAGGACAAGCTCCTCAACCATATGATTATGGTAAGTTCCTGAGCCCAGATACGTGATAAGTTTGATGAACATGGGGGAAATTAGAATGGAAAAGATGTAAGTTAAGAAATGCAGATTTCAGAATTTGATTAAAGTAAAGGAAATATGAAAGAGATAAGATTATAAGGAAGAGATGAAGATGTTAAAAAAGATCTGAATGAAAGTAATGAATTGAGGAAAAAAAAAAAATTAAGTTCAATTAAGAACATAATTGAAAGAGAATATCTGAAATGATTCAAAGATGAATCTCAAAGATAATCAGGAGACACTTGATTTAAGTAATAAAGATGACAAGGTAATCCAAACCGTATAGGAAGAGATAATAATAATATGATCAAGAACAGTGAAAGGATCGTACTACGATACGATCACAAGATAAGGAAAGCGAATAAGGAGTAGATTGTGAAGCAAGGTCATGATGGGATCAAGTGAGAATGTGAAATAATAGAAAGACCTGTTAATGGTCAATAAGGTATAGCTTGATGCTATAAAGAGATATGGTACTATGAAATAGTACAAGAAGAATTCAGAGAATGATGAGACATGAATGATAGAAAGGTTATGATAAGGGGGTAGAAAGTTTGGGTACGAAATTTCAATTGAGGACTCATGTGGTGACTGAGTTGCACAATCCTTTGTATGGGCGGAGGATCTGTGTTTACTTAGTTACTGTGTGATAATCATTGAAATGTTAGAGTCGCGCTAGCAGGTTTGATAGATAGATAATATTAAGTTAGGCACGAGTTCTTAAAACTCATGCATATGGTAAGTCCATGACTCATATTGGTATGGTATGTTTTGAGCCCCTCAGCATATGGACAGTCTTTGATATGTTCTCAGACTACGTATTGCTAAGACAAGCTCCTAAACTCATATTCTTGTGGTAAGTTCCTGGACTCATAATGTGTGGCAAGTTTGATGAACTATACGGGGGTATAGAAAAGCTGGAGTAGATAGAAATTTTAATGTGATAAATGAAAATAGTCCTAGCAATAATTTAATATTTAAGTAAAGAAACTGAAGGTGAATGTTAGGGAATTTAGGATATTCCCACTCTTCTAGCTTTGCTAGATTTCGAAAATTTTGGCCTCAAGTTGATTTGGCACGTGTGTGCTTTGAAAAATATAAATGAAATTTTTAAGCGATTTAGAAAAGTGTCTATGCTATTTGTTTCGGCTAGACAAAAATGTTTTTACATCAAAATGTATTTCAAAAGAATCATCCACGCACCTTTTAGCCCGGTGCAGATGTGATGAATGACGGAATGCTCAACGTGTTGTTGAGACGGTGCGGTACTATTTCGTTATAAGATAATTCAACACCATAAAGTACGGTTTATGGTGTAGGAATTATTAACGACGAAATCCTCAACGGACTGTCAAAATGATGCGGTAACATGAAGTCATAAATGATTTTGATTTATAAAGTTATGTCAGAACTATAAGACCATGCCATTTGACTCGGCTTGATATTTTGAAAAGTTTTGACATGATGAATGTTTTAAAAAAAAATTCTGCGGATTATAAAATGTTAGAGAAAGTCTATGCTAATTGATCTAGCTAGACAAGCGTTGAAGGAATATAAGTCTGAGCTATTGATTCAACTAGACAAATTTTAACATATATTTATTGAATTCGTATTCTTTGAAGTTATATCAAATCAAATTCCTTTTGAATGAGTTCTAAGGCTGAGATGAACAAAAAGATTAAGAATATTGCAGGTTGATCGAATGGTCACCTGGCATAGCAAGACACAGGCATTGCAGACTGATCATCTGGTGTGCCAATGTATGGTGAAACATCCATCACTTTAATGACAGATTGATCCACTGTCAGGGTTTGCAGTATGAAGTACTCGGGAAGCGAAGTACTGTAAACCGGGATAAAGGTTCATTCAGCATATCATGAAAGTTTTTCAAAATAAAAATTTTGATTTCCTCTACTCTTATGAAGATTGGATGGTAGGATGGGGTAGTATTATTTAAATGTGAGTAATAATGAAAGTAATAATTGTGAAGTAAAGAAAGTATGAAATGTGATGGATTAGAAAATTTAATGTGCAATGACTGCGAGAAAGAAAGGAAAGATAGATATGTGGAAAGAATGCAAAAGAATTGTGTAAGTTACAAATGAGTGAGATATTAGTACATAGAAATTTCGAGGACGAAATTTTATGAAGGAGGGGTGAATGTGATACCCATGATTTTAGAAGTAATTTCCAAATAAGGATTATGATAAATCAAGTAAAGGTTAGTATTTAAAACCTAATGTTGAATAATGGAGGTCGTAAAGAATGAATTATGAAATATGAAGAAGATTATGAATGTGAATTAAGAAGAAAATGATGGATGTACAGAGTATAAATGAGGTGTAATAGAATGTATGAAATAAGTTGGTTAAGTAAGGATAAGTACGATTAAAGAAAAAGATAGTTTTCGAAGAATGCGAAACTATCTTGATAGGTACATCAAGAAATGAGTTAAAGTTTTATTAATAAAATTTTAGAGAATTATGAAATGTAATATTATAAAGAAATTGTGAATTGAGTTAAGAATTGAATATTATAACAGTCATGACCATTATAAGGTTATCGATGTAAGTTAAGGATTTTAAAGAAGTAAAATATGATTATTATGGATATAGTTGTGATTTATCAAGATAAAAGGTATAGCAAGGTGCTATAAATAAAATACGTATGATTATTACGGTAATAATGATTCCGAGGACGGAATCCTGTTAAGGGGGGAAGAATGTGAGGATCCGAATTTCCAGGAATTCTTTCATAATATTAAATGAGAATTTAATTGATAAAATTATCAAGGTTGATAAATTAATTGTTATTTTATGGAATTTAAGGTATGTGATGTGATTTAATTAGTAAATTAAATATGTACGGAGATAATGATGAATTGTGTGGATTTAAAATAATTGAAAAAGTAAATAAATTGTTTAAACAACAATTTATGAGGAATAAGAGAAATTCTATGTAATGGTAAAGTAAATTGTGCAATAAAATTATTGTGAAGGTGCATGAATTGTTATTTAAATAATATTATTAGATATGAAATGAATATATATATACATTTGTATATATATATATGTATGCAGGTTTAATTGTGATAATTATAAATTTCATTCATTATGAGAATTAATGGATTAATAATTAAATTAATCCAATTTTAAATAAAAAGTGAATGAGGAAGTAATAAAATTGTAATTATTGACTTTAGTGTATATCAAGAATTTTGGAAGAAGTTTGAAAATTAACTGAAAAGGAAAGGTAATTATATAAATTATATAATAATAAATTATATAATTTATATAAGGAAATTAAAATAAGGTATGAAGAAAATAATAATTATATAAATTATATAAGAATAATTATGTAATTTATATAAGGTGATTAAATGAAATAAGGTTGGAGGAAATTAAGAAATTATTTAAGAAAGGATAATGTAAATATATAAATTATATCATATTAAGTTATATAATTTATATATAAAGAAATTATTGTGAATATTAAAGGAATTGAATAATAAATAAGAAAAATGAATGTTTTAAGTTATTAAAAATTATATTTATGTATAATGGAATTATTATGACCTTTATGAAGGATAATATTTCAGAAACGTGAACATGTTAATATAACATGATGTCCAAGTAACGGAGTGAAAAATTATGAAAAATAATTTTTATAGGCTATATGAATTATTTTATGATTTTTGGAGGTATTAATTACCTCAAATAATTACATGCATGTCGTTATGCGTGTACAAAATTTGTCAAGAAAAGTACCCAAAAGAGGTGTCAATATTATTTATAAATCATAATATGAATTTTAGTGAATTAAAATAAATATTTTATATTTATTATATAAAATATTTATTACACGATATAATTACGTAATGTATAAAAATAATTAAAATTTTTGCATGAATGATTTTGTGGAACGTTCGAGAGAATTTGGCCTAAGTCGGTGGACTTGTGAGAGGGATTAAAAATTTATTCATATAATTGTTATATATATATAAGGGACAAGAAGAAAAGAAAAGAAAAGAAATAAGAAGAAAAGAAAGAAATAAAGCACAACTCACTCTCTTTCTTTCTTGTCCACCGAAGCCATGAACCACCGCCACCTTCCACCACCACTACTGAAAGAGGAAGAAATTTGATGCCATTCAAGTGAAGAGCAAGCTTCAAGGAAGAAATTTTAAGGTATAAAAGTATTTTATTTGTTTTATTTTGGTATTTAGAGGATAAAATAATTTTATGGAAAAATTGAAAATAGTTAGAATAATTATCCTAAATAATTTTAGGATGTATATCTATGATTTACATGATTTTTGGAGTAGTTTTGGTTGTGAATTTTGGAGCAAAAATGAAGAAAAATTACTAAGTTGGTACACTGTTTCAGAAAATCTGAAGGAGGAACAGGAACAGTAGCCCGCGCATTGCGCGGGCCTTACTTTCGGTAACCGGCGACAAAACGGCGTCGTTTTGGAGTCGGGAGGCCGGGCCGCGCCACGCGCGAGGCAAAGTTGCCGAAAGCCGCTATAAAACGGCGTCGTTTTTGGATAAGGTTAGGGCCGCGCAATGCGCGAGGCCATCTTTCTGGAAACGAGGCGTGAAACGCCGTCGTTTTGGGATGACACATGCATGACGCGCGCATTGCGCTGCTGACTGTTGGAGGGAATTACCGTTATGCCCTCAAACTTTCCGGGAAATTCCGGATATGCCCTAGAGTTGCGAAAATTACGAAAATGCCCCGGACCTTCCAGAAAATGCCGGGTATGTCCCTTTCGCTGCGGAAATTACCAAATTGCCCCCAGAATTAGTTTTTAATGAAATAAATGTTTAAAAATTGTTTAAAAATTCCAGAAAATTATAAAAAAATACTAAAAATATAGAAATGATATTTGGGCATTAAATTTAATATTTTTGTAAAAATATTAAATTTTGGAGATTAATATTTAAATATTTTAAATATTAATCTATGAAGTTTAAAAGTTAGAAAATGATTAAATAAAATTTTCGGACAACCGAAAATGCTAAATTTTATCCAATGAGCTGGGTTGTCCGTAGTGAAGGTATTAAATATTAAGTTATGCTAATATTTTAAGGAATGAGGTTATTATAGTTGGCCATATAAATTAATAGTTGGCCTAGAGATGATATTAATTAAGTAAATTAATATCATAAGGAGTTAAATAATTACTATTTGATTATATTATGATCATAGGTTGATCGAGAAAGGGTTTTGAGCTAGCAATTAAATAACTAGACGACAGGCAAGTTCTTCAGTCCCTTTTATGATAAATATTGGAATGTTATGATAAGTAATTCTTGTTTTAACTGCATACCAATTATGTGTTACGTGATACATGATTAATATGACCACAATGTGTATTTTGTGCAATGATATGAATATATATGAGATATATTGCTATAGTAGAAGCACAAGCACATGATGTATGACACACACCAAGCATGATAAAGTATGTGCTACGTGAAGTATAGCTGTTGAACTTGCTGAGCCGTTGTGCTCATTACTTGCTTAATAAACATTTTTGCAGGAAAGAAACGAATTTCAAAAATATCAGATGATATAAAGACAGATAATCACAGAAGGTTGTGAACGTTATTGTTATATTTCAATAACATAATGGGAATACTATTGTTAAGTTTATAGTGTTATTTTGTATGTACATATATGTTAAATCCAGACAGGATAAGTCAAGTTAAATTTTGAATTGTGATTGTACTAGATAGTTGTTACGATAGAATTATTCAATAATTTAATTATGATTTATAAAACGAAAAATGTTGTATGGATATATACAATATTAAACTTTAAATGTTGAGTTTCACGATATTTGTAATAGAAAGAAAAGAGAAAGTAAAGGTTGCGATCCATGGGACTAGGATCGAAATGTAAGGATTTTAAATATCCAAATATTTTAATGCAATGATTAAAAGGAAAAGAAAAATTTATACCGAAAAAATTAGTAATTAAAGATGGTAAAGCGAATTATTGGATTAAAGAAGGGATTATTCGGGGTCGTTACAGTTGGTATCAGAGCTAGAGGTTAAAAACCTTAGGTAAATGATACCTTAGGCTATAACCTAAGTAAGGAAGAGTAAAGATAGTTGCGTGTTCTGAAAACCCAAGCGTATAGTAAGCTCGTGACTCATGATTGTATGGTGGAGCCCCTTTAGCGAATGGGCGACTAAGGCCTGACTAGGACAAGCTCCTCAACCATATGATTATGGTAAGTTCCTGAGCCCAGATACGTGATAAGTTTGATGAACATGGGGGAAATTAGAATGGAAAAGATGTAAGTTAAGAAATGCAGATTTCAGAATTTGATTAAAGTAAAGGAAATATGAAAGAGATAAGATTATAAGGAAGAGATGAAGATGTTAAAAAAGATCTGAATGAAAGTAATGAATTGAGGAAAAAAAAAAAATTAAGTTCAATTAAGAACATAATTGAAAGAGAATATCTGAAATGATTCAAAGATGAATCTCAAAGATAATCAGGAGACACTTGATTTAAGTAATAAAGATGACAAGGTAATCCAAACCGTATAGGAAGAGATAATAATAATATGATCAAGAACAGTGAAAGGATCGTACTACGATACGATCACAAGATAAGGAAAGCGAATAAGGAGTAGATTGTGAAGCAAGGTCATGATGGGATCAAGTGAGAATGTGAAATAATAGAAAGACCTGTTAATGGTCAATAAGGTATAGCTTGATGCTATAAAGAGATATGGTACTATGAAATAGTACAAGAAGAATTCAGAGAATGATGAGACATGAATGATAGAAAGGTTATGATAAGGGGGTAGAAAGTTTGGGTACGAAATTTCAATTGAGGACTCATGTGGTGACTGAGTTGCACAATCCTTTGTATGGGCGGAGGATCTGTGTTTACTTAGTTACTGTGTGATAATCATTGAAATGTTAGAGTCGCGCTAGCAGGTTTGATAGATAGATAATATTAAGTTAGGCACGAGTTCTTAAAACTCATGCATATGGTAAGTCCATGACTCATATTGGTATGGTATGTTTTGAGCCCCTCAGCATATGGACAGTCTTTGATATGTTCTCAGACTACGTATTGCTAAGACAAGCTCCTAAACTCATATTCTTGTGGTAAGTTCCTGGACTCATAATGTGTGGCAAGTTTGATGAACTATACGGGGGTATAGAAAAGCTGGAGTAGATAGAAATTTTAATGTGATAAATGAAAATAGTCCTAGCAATAATTTAATATTTAAGTAAAGAAACTGAAGGTGAATGTTAGGGAATTTAGGATATTCCCACTCTTCTAGCTTTGCTAGATTTCGAAAATTTTGGCCTCAAGTTGATTTGGCACGTGTGTGCTTTGAAAAATATAAATGAAATTTTTAAGCGATTTAGAAAAGTGTCTATGCTATTTGTTTCGGCTAGACAAAAATGTTTTTACATCAAAATGTATTTCAAAAGAATCATCCACGCACCTTTTAGCCCGGTGCAGATGTGATGAATGACGGAATGCTCAACGTGTTGTTGAGACGGTGCGGTACTATTTCGTTATAAGATAATTCAACACCATAAAGTACGGTTTATGGTGTAGGAATTATTAACGACGAAATCCTCAACGGACTGTCAAAATGATGCGGTAACATGAAGTCATAAATGATTTTGATTTATAAAGTTATGTCAGAACTATAAGACCATGCCATTTGACTCGGCTTGATATTTTGAAAAGTTTTGACATGATGAATGTTTTAAAAAAAAATTCTGCGGATTATAAAATGTTAGAGAAAGTCTATGCTAATTGATCTAGCTAGACAAGCGTTGAAGGAATATAAGTCTGAGCTATTGATTCAACTAGACAAATTTTAACATATATTTATTGAATTCGTATTCTTTGAAGTTATATCAAATCAAATTCCTTTTGAATGAGTTCTAAGGCTGAGATGAACAAAAAGATTAAGAATATTGCAGGTTGATCGAATGGTCACCTGGCATAGCAAGACACAGGCATTGCAGACTGATCATCTGGTGTGCCAATGTATGGTGAAACATCCATCACTTTAATGACAGATTGATCCACTGTCAGGGTTTGCAGTATGAAGTACTCGGGAAGCGAAGTACTGTAAACCGGGATAAAGGTTCATTCAGCATATCATGAAAGTTTTTCAAAATAAAAATTTTGATTTCCTCTACTCTTATGAAGATTGGATGGTAGGATGGGGTAGTATTATTTAAATGTGAGTAATAATGAAAGCAATAATTGTGAAGTAAAGAAAGTATGAAATGTGATGGATTAGAAAATTTAATGTGCAATGACTGCGAGAAAGAAAGGAAAGATAGATATGTGGAAAGAATGCAAAAGAATTGTGTAAGTTACAAATGAGTGAGATATTAGTACATAGAAATTTCGAGGACGAAATTTTATGAAGGAGGGGTGAATGTGATACCCATGATTTTAGAAGTAATTTCCAAATAAGGATTATGATAAATCAAGTAAAGGTTAGTATTTAAAACCTAATGTTGAATAATGGAGGTCGTAAAGAATGAATTATGAAATATGAAGAAGATTATGAATGTGAATTAAGAAGAAAATGATGGATGTACAGAGTATAAATGAGGTGTAATAGAATGTATGAAATAAGTTGGTTAAGTAAGGATAAGTACGATTAAAGAAAAAGATAGTTTTCGAAGAATGCGAAACTATCTTGATAGGTACATCAAGAAATGAGTTAAAGTTTTATTAATAAAATTTTAGAGAATTATGA
This sequence comes from Hedera helix, assembly GCA_947179155.2. Taxonomy (NCBI): domain Eukaryota; kingdom Viridiplantae; phylum Streptophyta; class Magnoliopsida; order Apiales; family Araliaceae; genus Hedera; species Hedera helix. Next base: position 5,078,417 of record OX359282.1, on the reverse strand, counting down.
AATGTAATATTATAAAGAAATTGTGAATTGAGTTAAGAATTGAATATTATAACAGTCATGACCATTATAAGGTTATCGATGTAAGTTAAGGATTTTAAAGAAGTAAAATATGATTATTATGGATATAGTTGTGATTTATCAAGATAAAAGGTATAGCAAGGTGCTATAAATAAAATACGTATGATTATTACGGTAATAATGATTCCGAGGACGGAATCCTGTTAAGGGGGGAAGAATGTGAGGATCCGAATTTCCAGGAATTCTTTCATAATATTAAATGAGAATTTAATTGATAAAATTATCAAGGTTGATAAATTAATTGTTATTTTATGGAATTTAAGGTATGTGATGTGATTTAATTAGTAAATTAAATATGTACGGAGATAATGATGAATTGTGTGGATTTAAAATAATTGAAAAAGTAAATAAATTGTTTAAACAACAATTTATGAGGAATAAGAGAAATTCTATGTAATGGTAAAGTAAATTGTGCAATAAAATTATTGTGAAGGTGCATGAATTGTTATTTAAATAATATTATTAGATATGAAATGAATATATATATACATTTGTATATATATATATGTATGCAGGTTTAATTGTGATAATTATAAATTTCATTCATTATGAGAATTAATGGATTAATAATTAAATTAATCCAATTTTAAATAAAAAGTGAATGAGGAAGTAATAAAATTGTAATTATTGACTTTAGTGTATATCAAGAATTTTGGAAGAAGTTTGAAAATTAACTGAAAAGGAAAGGTAATTATATAAATTATATAATAATAAATTATATAATTTATATAAGGAAATTAAAATAAGGTATGAAGAAAATAATAATTATATAAATTATATAAGAATAATTATGTAATTTATATAAGGTGATTAAATGAAATAAGGTTGGAGGAAATTAAGAAATTATTTAAGAAAGGATAATGTAAATATATAAATTATATCATATTAAGTTATATAATTTATATATAAAGAAATTATTGTGAATATTAAAGGAATTGAATAATAAATAAGAAAAATGAATGTTTTAAGTTATTAAAAATTATATTTATGTATAATGGAATTATTATGACCTTTATGAAGGATAATATTTCAGAAACGTGAACATGTTAATATAACATGATGTCCAAGTAACGGAGTGAAAAATTATGAAAAATAATTTTTATAGGCTATATGAATTATTTTATGATTTTTGGAGGTATTAATTACCTCAAATAATTACATGCATGTCGTTATGCGTGTACAAAATTTGTCAAGAAAAGTACCCAAAAGAGGTGTCAATATTATTTATAAATCATAATATGAATTTTAGTGAATTAAAATAAATATTTTATATTTATTATATAAAATATTTATTACACGATATAATTACGTAATGTATAAAAATAATTAAAATTTTTGCATGAATGATTTTGTGGAACGTTCGAGAGAATTTGGCCTAAGTCGGTGGACTTGTGAGAGGGATTAAAAATTTATTCATATAATTGTTATATATATATAAGGGACAAGAAGAAAAGAAAAGAAAAGAAATAAGAAGAAAAGAAAGAAATAAAGCACAACTCACTCTCTTTCTTTCTTGTCCACCGAAGCCATGAACCACCGCCACCTTCCACCACCACTACTGAAAGAGGAAGAAATTTGATGCCATTCAAGTGAAGAGCAAGCTTCAAGGAAGAAATTTTAAGGTATAAAAGTATTTTATTTGTTTTATTTTGGTATTTAGAGGATAAAATAATTTTATGGAAAAATTGAAAATAGTTAGAATAATTATCCTAAATAATTTTAGGATGTATATCTATGATTTACATGATTTTTGGAGTAGTTTTGGTTGTGAATTTTGGAGCAAAAATGAAGAAAAATTACTAAGTTGGTACACTGTTTCAGAAAATCTGAAGGAGGAACAGGAACAGTAGCCCGCGCATTGCGCGGGCCTTACTTTCGGTAACCGGCGACAAAACGGCGTCGTTTTGGAGTCGGGAGGCCGGGCCGCGCCACGCGCGAGGCAAAGTTGCCGAAAGCCGCTATAAAACGGCGTCGTTTTTGGATAAGGTTAGGGCCGCGCAATGCGCGAGGCCATCTTTCTGGAAACGAGGCGTGAAACGCCGTCGTTTTGGGATGACACATGCATGACGCGCGCATTGCGCTGCTGACTGTTGGAGGGAATTACCGTTATGCCCTCAAACTTTCCGGGAAATTCCGGATATGCCCTAGAGTTGCGAAAATTACGAAAATGCCCCGGACCTTCCAGAAAATGCCGGGTATGTCCCTTTCGCTGCGGAAAATTACCAAATTGCCCCCAGAATTAGTTTTTAATGAAATAAATGTTTAAAAATTGTTTAAAAATTCCAGAAAATTATAAAAAAATACTAAAAATATAGAAATGATATTTGGGCATTAAATTTAATATTTTTGTAAAAATATTAAATTTTGGAGATTAATATTTAAATATTTTAAATATTAATCTATGAAGTTTAAAAGTTAGAAAATGATTAAATAAAATTTTCGGACAACCGAAAATGCTAAATTTTATCCAATGAGCTGGGTTGTCCGTAGTGAAGGTATTAAATATTAAGTTATGCTAATATTTTAAGGAATGAGGTTATTATAGTTGGCCATATAAATTAATAGTTGGCCTAGAGATGATATTAATTAAGTAAATTAATATCATAAGGAGTTAAATAATTACTATTTGATTATATTATGATCATAGGTTGATCGAGAAAGGGTTTTGAGCTTAGCAATTAAATAACTAGACGACAGGCAAATCTTCAGTCCCTTTTATGATAAATATTGGAATGTTATGATAAGTAATTCTTGTTTTAACTGCATACCAATTATGTGTTACGTGATACATGATTAATATGACCACAATGTGTATTTTGTGCAATGATATGAATATATATGAGATATATTGCTATAGTAGAAGCACAAGCACATGATGTATGACACACACCAAGCATGATAAAGTATGTGCTACGTGAAGTATAGCTGTTGAACTTGCTGAGCCGTTGTGCTCATTACTTGCTTAATAAACATTTTTGCAGGAAAGAAACGAATTTCAAAAATATCAGATGATATAAAGACAGATAATCACAGAAGGTTGTGAACGTTATTGTTATATTTCAATAACATAATGGGAATACTATTGTTAAGTTTATAGTGTTATTTTGTATGTACATATATGTTAAATCCAGACAGGATAAGTCAAGTTAAATTTTGAATTGTGATTGTACTAGATAGTTGTTACGATAGAATTATTCAATAATTTAATTATGATTTATAAAACGAAAAATGTTGTATGGATATATACAATATTAAACTTTAAATGTTGAGTTTCACGATATTTGTAATAGAAAGAAAAGAGAAAGTAAAGGTTGCGATCCATGGGACTAGGATCGAAATGTAAGGATTTTAAATATCCAAATATTTTAATGCAATGATTAAAAGGAAAAGAAAAATTTATACCAAAAAATTTAGTAATTAAAGATGGTAAAGCGAATTATTGGATTAAAGAAGGGATTATTCGGGGTCGTTACAGGATTCTTCTTCCTTATTTGGATGGTGCTAAGAATCCTAATTGGAGTTGGATTTATTGACTGCTGAGCTGTATTTTCACGCGGGAAAGAACTCCTAATTCTAATCACTTTCGGATGACTGCACACTTGTATATATAGGGCGCTACATAGAGACATTAGAAGGACATTCTTATTTCTACCATTACTATTCTTTACTCGTAGAACCAGTATTTTCCAACAAATAAGTTCTCAATTATTCTTAGAGAAATTTGTAAACACCATTATCATATTAGTGACTTCCTCCCTTTCCCCGTGGTTTTTTCCTAATTGGGTTTTCACGTAAATTCTTGTGTTCTTGCATTACTTTCTTTTGAATTATTTGTGTTTGGCGTTTAATTTTACTCGTTGTTTTGTAATTTAAACGAGCGGTACAAAATTTGGTGTTAACATATATATATATATATATAATTGTGCCTTGTATAAAAAAAATTAAATATATTATATATCTATATAATAAAACAGAGTGGCTCAAATCTCAAGATTTAAACATCCAACAGCCTCAGATTAATTTAGGTTTCAATATCCAACAGTCTAAAATCATTTAAGGCTTCAACATCCAACGGTCAATAATAATAATAATAATAATAATAATAATAATAATAATAATAATAATAATAATAATAATAATAATAATAATAATAATAATAATAGTACTAGTAATACTAATAATAATAATAATAATAATAATAATAAATAAAAAAAAATAGTAATAGTAATAGTAATAGTAATTGTAATGACCGAGAAAATTACGAACCCAATTTTTTTTTATTTAATTATATCCATAAGAAAATATGAGGTATGAAGTATGTGTGTAAGTGATAAGTTGTATGATGAGAGGTATTAAATTAGTTAATTAAATTAATTAACTAAAGAAGGAAAAATATTTCAAGAGAAGCTTATGTGATAAAATCACAAAACTTGAATGTTGGTCTTGTATGGCAATTAAGAAGATGTATAGTGAACAAGTTAATTACTTGTATGAATAATAAAAAAGAAGAAGCAAGTGAATTATTTAAGATAATCCAATGTGAGAATAATTGTTTGTGTATGGTTAACTATAAACCCAATTTGATGATAAGGGTTAGTAAATGAATTAATTTAATCAAGTCAAAGTACTTGTATTAACATGTGTTAGGGTTTTATTAAAACAAACCCAAGATTTTGTAAGTAATAGTGTTATTTAATTAAGGAGTCCAATGGACTTATAAATAGCAAATCTAATTGGATTATATAGTAAGTCCAAATGATATATTAAACTAGGTCCAATAAACTAACCTAGTAGCCTATATAATTTAATTAAACATTGATCCATGTAATATTTAAAACTAGCTCAATGCTTAATTTAATTAATTGTAGTATGTGTTAGTTAATGTTAGCCCAATGTAATAAATAAATTGAGCCCAAACAAATTAAATGAATAAGCCCAATATAATTAATTCTAAGGTCCAAAATGGAGCCCAATAAGCTTGTATAGGTGAATATGTATATATATATTGGTGTATATATATATATGGATACCTATATAATCATATAGGACTTAAAAATAAAGTCAAATTGGAGAAATAAAATGGTCAATCCCAAATTTTGGGTCCCACGTGGATAGGAAGCTAGCTTGTTGGTTGATTTTTTAGTGTAAAATGGTTCAAGCAACCCCCAACTGTGAGGATCCGAATTTCCAAGATTTCTTTAATAATATTAAATAAGAATTTGATCGATAAAATTTTCAAGGTTGTTAAAGAAATTATTATTTTATGTGAATTAAGGTATGTGATGAGATTTAATTAGTAAATTAAATCTGTGCAGAGATTTTGATAAATGGTATTGAGTTAAAATAATTAAAAAGTAAATAAATTGTTTTAAAACAATTTATTAAGAATAAGAAGAAAAAAAATCAGGTAAATGTACAATGAATTGTACAATTAAATTATTATGGAAGTGCAGAAATTATGTTTTAAATGAGGTTATATGGAAATGTAAGAAATATGAATTATATATGTATATATATGTGTTTATGCTTAATTGTTATAATTATAAATGTTATTAATTATGAAAATTAAGGGATTAATAATTAAATTAATCCGAAAAGTTACGAAAAGTTAATGAGGAAGTTAGTAAAAATTGTAATTATTGATTTTAAATTAATTATGAATTATGGAGGAAGTTTAGTAATTAATTGAGAAGAAATGTAATTATATAAATTATATAATAATAATTATATAATTTATATAAGGAAATTAAAATGTTGTATGAAGGAAATAATAATTATATAAATTATATAAGAATAATTATATAATTTATATAAGAGAATTAAATTAATTAAGGGTGGAAGCAAATTTTATAAATTGTATTTGTGTAAAATGGAAATTATTTAAAAAGGAATAATGTAATTATATAAATTATATAATATTAAATTATATAATTTATATAAGGAAAGTTAATGTGAATATTAAAGAAAATGAATAATAAATAAGAAAAATGAATGTTTTAAGTTATTAAAAATTATGTTTATGCATAATGGAATTATTATGACTTTTATGAAAGATAATATTTCAGAAACGTGAACATGTTAGTGTAACATGATGTCCAAGTAACGAAGTGAAAAATTATGAAAAATAATTTTTATAAGTTATATGTATTAATTTATGATTTTTGGAGGTATAAATTACCTTAAATAACTACATGCATGGCGTTATGCGTGTACAAAAATTATCAAGTAAGGTACCTAAAAGAGGTATTAATATTAATGATAAATCATGTTATGATTTTTGGTGAATTAAAATAAATATTTTATATACATTATATAAAATATTTATTACACGATATAATTATATAATGCATTAAATAATTAATTATATATGGAATTAAAACTTGCATGCGTGAATTGGAATAATCCAGAAGTTTAAAGTCGGTAGCATTTTTTTTTTTAATTCCAAATGGCTAGTGGTTGGTGATTATAAAAAGGAAGAAAAAAAAAAGAAAACAAGCAAGCTTTCTCTCTTCCTCTCTACTTATTCCACCGAGCACCACCACTTTGTCGCCCGAACCTCCATAGCCACCAACCAAGAAGAGAGGAATTATTGGTGCTTCCATGGAAGGATTTCAAAGCATTTTGGAAGGTACAAAATTAATTATTTGATTTATTTTGTTTATTATGGGTAGTAAAATAATTTGGAGAAAAATTAGTAAATAATTATGATAATTATTCTAAATAATTTATAGATGTATATTTATAAATTATATAATTTTTAGAGTTATTATGTGTGAAAAATTTGGAGCAAAAATGGTATTTTTGGGTTGCTTGTTGGTCACTGTTACGGCTGGGGGAAAGAAAGAAGAATTCTGGGCTGTCGCGCATGGCGCAGCAGCCATTTTTTTTCAGTTGCGAACGTTAAAACGGCATCGTTTTGGGCAGTAAGGCAGGGTCGCCCGCCGCGCGGTAGAAGTTTCCGGAGAAGGCCAACGAACGACGTCGTTTTGGCACGACAAGGGAAGGTCCGCACAATGCGCGGCCGTGGTTTTCGGGGAAAAATTACAATTTTGCCCCCGACCTTTTCTGGAAAAGACCAGCGTGTCCCTTGGCCTCCCGAATTTACGAAAATGCCCCTAAGCTTTTCTGTTAATGCCGGTTGTGTCCCTATCGTTGCTGAATTTACAGAAATACCCTTGGACTTTTCGGGAAATTCCGGTTGTGTCCCTGAGGGCGCGAAAATTACCAAAATGCCCCCAGAAATGATTTTTAATTGAAATAAATGTTTAAAAATTATTTAAAAATTATTTTAAAATCATAGAAAATTATAGAAAAATACTAAAAATATAGAAATGATATTTGGGCATTAAATTTAATATTTTTGATTAAATATTAAATATTGGGGATTAATATTTAAATGTTTAAATATTAATCTAATAAGGTTACAATTTAGATAATGGTTAAATAAAATTTTCGGACAACCAAATATGTTAAATTTTATCCAATGAGTCGGGTTGTCCGTAGTGAAGGTATTAAATATTGAGTTATGCTAATATTTTAAGGAACGAGGTTATTATAGTTGGCCATATAAATTAATAATTGGCCCATAGATGATATTAATTAAGTAAATTAATATCATAAAGAGATAAATAATTATTATTTGATTATTTTATGATCATAGGTTGATCAAGAGAGGGTTTTGAGCTATCAATTTAAATAATTGGACGACAGACAAGTTCTTCAGTCCTTAAATGCTAAATATTGACTGTTATGATATGATAATATTTATTAAATGCATATAAATTATGTGTTATGTGATATGTGAATAATGTGACAACTATGTGTACTTTGTGCAATGATATGAGATATATTGTTATAGTAGAGACACAACACGTAATGCATGACACACACCAAGCATGATAAGGTATGTGCTATGTGAAATATAAACTGTTGAACTTGCTGAGCCGTTGTGCTCATTACTTGCTTAATAAATATTTTTGCAGGAAATAAATGAATTTCAAGAATATCAGATTTTGTAGAGACGGATTATCCTAAAAGGTTGTGAACATTATTAATATATGTTTATATTATGATTCAATATGAATACATTCGCAAAGCTTGTATTGACGTGATGTATGCATGTACAAAAGGTGGTATTGATGTGATATATGTATGTATTAATGGGATCCAGACAGGGCAAATAAAGTTATATATGAACCTTAATTGTTCAAAATAATAAAGACGATGATATGTCTATGTTTAAGTAATGAATCATGAAACAAAGAATATTGGATGGATATAAACAACATTGAATGTGAATGTTGAGCTTTAATGAGTTTCGCGATAATGATAATAGAAAGAAAAAGTAAAGGTTGCGATCCAGGGACTAGGATCCAGATGTAAGGATTTTAACTATCCAATTATTTTAAAGCAATGATTAAAAGAAAAAGAAAAATTTATACCGAAAAATTTGGTAATTGATGTTTGTAATGTCAATTAAGGGATTAAAAAAAGAGATTAAAGATTTATTAACGAACCGAAATTTGGACATAAGACAAATGATGTTTAATAAATATCAGATTTAAGGTAATAAAGAGGGTCGAATTTCGGGGGTCGTTACACCAACCACCCTAGTCATTCATATGGTCATTCAAAAGGTCCATCAAGTGGTCATTCCATGTATAGTAAGCAAGATTAGAGACTTAATCAACTAATGTTAGTTGATTAGGAGAGCTAATGGTGAAATCCTAGAGTTATATAAATAGAAATGTCCAACAATTGTGCAAATGTTGGTTCATTTGCTCAATTCACTAAAATTTAGAGAGAGGAAGTTGTAGAGAAAATTTAGAGCATTTGTGAGAGTTCTAGAGAGCAAACACTTTGAGTGTTATCAAGTGTAGGTGATTTTTGGTCCATACAAGAAAATCAAAGAAGAGCTCTAACCATTTCTAAGAAGAAGATCTCCATTAAAGGTTTAAAAGTTTCTTTGAACCTTAGCTTGTTAGTTAGTTTGTTATGTGAGAAAGAAAAACCCATGTGGTGTTAGATCTTGAATATATATGAAGATATATGGTTAAATATGCTAGATGTGTGTTCTAACATGTTTGGTATGAAAGATGATGAAAGAAATGGTAGTATGAGCATGCTTGATTTTAAAGCCCTAGTTAAATGTCTAGGTTGATGATTTATGATTTAGGATGTGCAAGTTATTTTTGTGACCTAAGAGTCTTGAATGATAGATCTAGGTGTTATAAGGATAACCCAACTTGAATCTTTCAAAAATATCGAAAAACAAAGAAGTTATAGCTTTTACCGCAAAAGATGTCATTTTTAAACTCTAGATGGTTTGATCCGTAAATTTCGTGTAAAACGTTTTCAAAAAGAGGATCGAACCATGGAATATTGTAAAACAAGAAGTTAGGAACACATCAACACTGATTTGGTGTCATTTTGATGTATAGATTTCATTTTATCAATGTTTGAACCAAAAGTGTCAAAACTGTCAAAAATCAGAAAATGGCAAAACATTCTGCCACACTGCGCCGGGGCGTAGTCCACTGTTCTGGGAAAAAATGGTTTTTCCGGGTCGGGTCGGGTCGGGTTTTCCGGGTCGGTTCAGGTCAGAAAAAATGAAAAATGTTCCAAAAATTATTTTATTATTCTTGGACCTAATAAATGTATTTTTAAAATTGTGGAAGATGGATTTAATAAGAAAAAGGTAATAAATATTATTAATGGATTAATAATATATGTAATTTAAATAAAATATTATTTAATAAATAATAATATTAGAAAATCATTAAAATATTATTAAATGTATAATAATATTAGAAAGTCAATAAAATATTATTAAATAGTTAATAATATTAGAAAATGAATAAAATATTATTAAATAATTAATAATATTATAAAAAGGAATAAAATATTATTAAATAGTTAATAATATTAGATAATGAATAAAATATTATTAAATGGTTAATAATATTAGTAAGTTAATAAAATATTATTAAATGATTAATAATATTAATAAAAGATTAAAATATTATTAAATAATTAATAATATTAATAAAGGATTAAAATATTATTAAATGGTTAATAATATTAGTATATGAATAAAATGTTGTTAAATAGTTAATAATATTAGATTATGTAGAATATTATTAAATGATTAATAATATTAGATAATGAGTAGAATATTATTAAATGATTAATAATATTAAAAAGTTAGTAAAATATTATTAAATGGTTAATAATATTAGTAAGTTAGTATAATATTATTAAATGATTAATATTATTAATAAAAGATTAAAATATTATTAAATGGTTAATAATATTAGTATGAGGATAAAATATTATTAAATGGTTAATAATATTAATGAGAGAAGAAGATATTATTAAATGATATTATCTTAACTGTAAAATATTATTAAATGGATAATAATATTTATAAGTTATTGAAGATATTATTTGATAAATAATATTATTTGAAGAGTAAGACATTATTAATAATGTTAATATATGATTGAAATATTATTAAGTGATTAATAATATTAACTAAGGATAAAGATATTATTAAAAGATTAATAATATTATTAAGAGGGTAAAATATTATTAAATGGTTAATAATATTAAGATATTGTTTGATAAATAATATCATTGGGGATAGTGTAAAACATTATTTAGTTATTAATAATGTTAATAAGTGTTTGAGATAATAAAGAGATTAAAAGGATTATTAAATGATTAATAATATTGAGGAGCTAAATAATTTATTATTGAAATAATAAATGGTTAAAATATTATTATACGATTAATAATATTATTTGTGGTAATTATATATTATCAAAGGTGATAATATTATAAAGAAATGAAGTGATAGTTATATGATTTAAAATATTATCAAGAGATTGATAATATTATTAACAGATTTAAGGTTATGATTAAGTGATAGATGATTTAAGACATATATGGTAAGGTTATTAATGTTAAATAAACCTATATGTGTTATGGTAATTGGAGGATCAATGTTGTTGAATATTAGGTTACCCAAATGAAATATTTTTAAGTTGAATAGCGGTAGTCAGCGGAACAGGCAAGTTCTTTAACCCTACTCAATTATTGTTGAACGAGTTTTTATACTTTTATTTATTGTCAGAGCTTGAGGTGGTTTAATTATTTAAAATTATCTCACATCCATATTGTTTATAAAATCGCACTTAGTGCATTCGAAGCTTAATAGGTCTCGATTCATGAACTGTTTTAAAGATGTCTAAAGCTAATAGTTCAGCTAAACATTGCGTTTATAAATTCAATAACTTGAATATTTTTAAAAGCTTATCCAAATCATTGTTGGGTGTGGATTTCTTATATTAAGTCTGAGAATTGAACAACCCTACATTATGGGATTTTATGTCGGGAAACCGATCTTGGCGCCAGATGACTAAATGTAATGCATATACAGCAGGTTGAATAGGTTGATCCCCTTGAAAACCAAACTACTCAAAGGGTCAGAGAAAACTCTATTATACCCTCGTTAGTTCAGGGTCCTTGGTGACTACTCAACATTTAAGATTCGAATATTCTTGTTCAATGAAATTTGAGTCTTGTTCATTTCACAATTGTTTTATTCATTGTTGAAACTATTGGTGTGATTTCCCATTCATTCATGATATATTAAATCTCTATGATTGTTCTTAACTTGCTGAGCAAACTAGTTGCTCATCCTTGCTATATCATGAACCATTTTCAGCTAGACCCGAATGCTCCAAAAAGGACAAGGGAAATCCAAAACTTAAGTTAAATTATGCATGTTAATTAGCAGTTTAAATATGTATTTACTGTTGGTAAATCTTTTGTAATTCCTTATGATAGGAACTGTTTATGTTATGGTTAATAGTCCCTGGTATTGTAACCTTTTTGTAAGGAACCAATATGTATTATTCCACAAAGTTTAAATGCAATGTATGTATTTAATTCCTAGTAATGTATTGTATAGTGAGAACCAAACTCGAGGTTATGGAACCCGGATTTGGGATCGTCACAGTAATAGTAATAGTAATAATAATAATAATAATTGTAATACTAATAATAATAATAATAATATAGTAATAATAATAATAACAACAATAATAGGTATAATAATATTAATAATAAAAATAATAGTAATAACAACAACAACAACAATAATAATAATAATAGAAATATTAATAGTAATAATAATAATAATAATAATAATAATAATAATAATAATAATAATAATAATAATAATAATAATAATAATAATAATAATAATAATAGTAATAAATAAATAAAAATTGCATGTAAACAACATGGGTCACCCTTTTAGCATTGACGCCCTTTTTTCCTGTTTTTCGGGTATTGCGGTCGTTATGTTTCCACATGCAAATTAATTTGGGTGAAAAATTATAGGGACAGTTCAGATTCATTCTAATTGATTTGTAAGTTATTTTAGGTTGCAGAGAGTCTATAGGTAATAGAGTATTTTTGAAATTTTATTCTTTGTCGTGCCTTTAGGGACGGGCAATTACGTGTCATCTTTTTGGTGTTTTTGCGGGCTATATTGAGAGCAACTATTGTAGTAGGCTCTGACTCATGGTATGATAATCTTTTGTCTAATTTCAAGAAAAAATATAAAAGAAAAAATGTTATGGTGATGCGATTTAGTTGGTGTTATGACAATACTTTTTTGTTTGGACTTAGAGGGCTCATTTTATACTTTTGGGTATATGCAAAAACATTTCTTTTGAATTTTTACATCTTTTTTTTCCCTCATTGGATCCTACCAAATGGCTTGCAGTACTATCATTTTTCCACAGGAAATACTGTTCATGGATCATATTGATCGATGGTTAGAGATACTAAAGGCAAATAAATGCTGCCAAACTTTTCATTCCATTTTGTCAATAAAGGAAAGTTGTGTGGGATACCCAAAAATATTATATTACATAAATTTGAGCCCGCTATCGTCAATCAATTAATTGCTCAAACCTGCCAAGAACTAATTTTAAGTTGGTAATGAGTAGCACACTAATGTTTGCCTAAAAAATAAACTATGACTAGATTGAGTATCAATCGTTTTGTATTAATGGTTAGACTCTCAGTTCTATTATAGAACTGAGAGTTCACAACAGTTTTAGATTTTTCAATTTAAAAATATTGAATACAGTACTCAACTGTTATATTAATTACATCGTGTCTTCAAGCATTGGTTATCCCTAGTATATTTGTGAGGATCCGAATTTCAGGATTCCTTTAATAATATCGAATAAGAATTAATTGATAAAAAAAAAAATATCAAAGTTGTTTAAGTTAATTATTATTTTAAGTAATTTAAAGTGTTTGAAGGGATTTAATTAGTAAATTAAGTTTGTACAGAGATGGTGACGAAGTATGTTAAATTAAAATAATTGAAAAGTAAATAAATTGTTTAAAAACAATTTATGAAAAATAAAAGAAATTTCAAGCAAAGGTACAATAAAGTGTACAATTAAATTGTAGTGAAAGTACAGAAATTATGATTTAAACGAGATAATATGGTAATGTGAGAAGTAAGATTTAAATATGTATATTTATATATGTGAATGTTTAATTGATAATATTAATTTCATTATTTATGGAAATTAAGGGATTAATAATTAAATTAATCCAAAGTAAGATAAAAGTTAATGAGTAAACTAAGAAAAGTTGAAATTATTGAATTTTAGATTTTATCAAGAATTTTGGAAGAAATTTAGAAATTAATTGAGAAGGAAAAGTAATTATATAAATTATATAATAATAATTATATAATTTATATAAGGAAATTAAAATAAGGTATGAAGAAAATAATAATTATATAAATTATATAAGAATAATTATGTAATTTATATAAGGTGATTAAATGGAATAAAGTGGGAGGAAATGAAGAAATTATTTAAAAGGAGAATGTAATTATATAAATTATATAATTTATATATAAAAAAATTAATATTAATATTAAAGAAATTGAATAATAAATTAGAAAAATGAATGTTTTAAGTTATTAAAAATTATATTTATGTATAATGAAATTATTATGACTTTTATGAAGAATAATATTTCAGAAACGAGAACATGTTAGTGTAACATGTTGTCCAAGTAACGGAGTGAAAAATTATGAAAAATAATTTTTATATGTCCTATGAATTATTTTATGAATTTTGGAGGTAAAAATTACCTCATATAATTACATGCACGGCGATATGCGTGTACAAAATTTGTCAAGAAAAGTACCCAAAAGAGCTACTAATATTATTGATAAATCAAATTATGATTTTTAGTAAATTAAAATAAATATTTTATATTTGTTATGTAAAATATTTATTACACGCAATAATTACATAATGCCTTAGAAAGAAAATTTGCATGCGTTTCTGTAGAAAAATCCGGAAGTTTCATGGTAAGTCGGTGGGAAATTTTTTATCCAAGATGGCTTGAGATATATATATATATATATATAAGGAAGAAAAGAATAGAAAAGTAAACAAGAAAAGAAAATAAAAACACAAATACTCTCCCTTTATCTTTCCCATCCAAACATCACCGTGGCCACCACCAACTCCACCATAAAATCTCCATGGCCACCAAGGAAGAGGATTTGATGCCATCCAAGTGGAAGTAAGCTTAAAAGGAAGTTGGCAAACTTTAGAAGGTATAAATTATTTATTTATGTATTTTTGTTGGTAAAAGAATTGTGTAGAGAAATTATAAATAATTAGAATAATTGTTCTACATAATTTATAGATGTGTATTTATGAATTATAAGATTTTTGGAACAATTTTGTTGGGAAAAAGCTGATAAAAATGGTGCTTTTATTTCTAAGTTGGTGTACTGTTTGCGTTAAAGGCTGAGGAAGAAGAAAGGTCGGTCCGCGCGTTGCGCGGACCATATTTTTTTTCAGTCGCGCGCGTTGAAACGGCGCCGTTTCTTGGCGCGAAGGAAGGGCAGCCGCACATTGCGCGGAAGTCAAGAACCGGCAGGGTAAAACGACGTCGTTTGGCGTCGTCCGAAGCAGGGGTCGCGCATTGCGCGGTCGGTCACGTGGTGAAAGTTCGGTTATGCCCCTGGCCTTTCCGGATATTACCGAACGTGTCCCTGACCCTCGGTTAATTACGGAAATGGCCCTGGACTTTCCGAAAAATTTTGGATTTGTCCCTAACGTTGCTGAAATGACGGAAATGCCCCTGGGCTTTTCGGAAAATTCCGGTTATGTCCCTAAGGGCGCGGAAATTACCAAAATGCCTCCAAAATTAGTTTTAATTGAAATAAATGTTTAAAAAATTGTTTAAAAATCATAGAAAATTATAGAAAAATACTAAAAATATAAAAATGATGTTTGGGCATTAAATTTAATATTTTTGGAAAAAAAAAATATTAAATATTGGGGATTAATATTTAAATATTTTAAATATTAATCTAATGAGTTTAAAGGTTAGAAAATGATTAAATGAAAATCCGGACAATCAAATATGTTTAATTTTATCCGATGAGCCGGGTTGTCCGTAGTAAAGGCATTGGATATTAAGTTATATTAATATATTAAAGGATGAGATTAATATAATTAACCATATAAATTAATAATTGGCCTAGAGATGATATTAATTAAGTAAATTAATATCATAAAGAGATAAATAATTATTATTTGATTATTTTATGATCATAGGTTGATCGAGTTAAGGGTTTGAGCTAACAATTTAAATAACGGGACGCCAGGCAAGTTCTTCAGTCCCTTTTTATGTTAAATGTTGGACTGTATGATATATAATTCTTGTTTTAAATGCATACAAATTATGTGTTACGTGATTAATATGACCACGATGTGTATTTTGTGCAACGTTATGAATATATATGAGATATATTGCTATAGTAGAAGCACCAGCACATGATGTATGACACACACCAAGCATGATAAGGTATGTGCTACGTGAAGTATAACTGTTGAACTTGCTGAGCCGTTGTGCTCATTACTTGCTTAATATATATTTTGCAGGAAATAAATAAATTTCAAATGTGTCAGATGATATAAAGATGGATAATCACAGAAGGTTGTGAATGTTATTGTTATGTTTCAATAACATAATTTAATGTGAATACAGTTATTAAGTGTATATTGATAATTTGTATGTACATATATGTTGAACTCAGACAGGATATGTAAAGTCAAATTTTGAACTTTGATTATACTAGATAGAGGTTGTGATAGAGATTACTAAATGACCTAATTATGGATTATGAAATCAAGAATAAATTGGTATGGATATGAACAATATTAAGTTTTGAATATCAAGTTTTATGATACTGGTTACAGAAAGAAAAGAAAAAGTAAAGGTTGCAATCCATGGGACTAGGATCCAAATGTAAGGATTTTAAATATCCAAATGTTTTAATACAACGATTGAATCAAGAAAAAGAAAAATTTATACCGAAAATTTGGTAATTGATGATTTTGAAATTAAATAATGGATCAATTTAGGTGACGAAAGATTTATTAACGAACCGAAATTTGGACGTAAGGAAAATAATGTTTCATAAATATGAAAATTAAGGTAATTAAATTGGTCGAATTTCGGGGTCGTTACAGTTGGTATCAGAGCTAGAGGTTATAACCCTTAGGAAAATGATGCTTTAGGCTATAACCTAAAGTAAGACAAAGTACGGTTAGTTGAGTGTTCTGAAAACTCAAGCGTATAGTAAACTCGTGACTCATGATTGTATGGTGGAGCCCCTTTAGCGAATGGGCGACTATGGCCTGACTAGGACAAGCTCCTCAACCATATGATTATGGTAAGTTCCTGAGTCCAAATACGTGATAAGTTTGATGAACATGGGGGAAAATTAAAATGGAGAGATGTAAGTTAACAAATACAGATCTCAGATAGTGGCTAAAGGAAAGAAAATATGAAAGATATAAGTTAAGAGATACAGTTCTTTAATATGGGTTAAAGTGAAGGAAATATGAAATGTATAAGATTATAAGAAAGAGATAAAGATGTTAAGAAAAGATTTGAATAAAGATAAGGAATTGAGAAAATTCATAAGTTTAGTTAAGAATAAATCTGAAAGAATATTTGAAATGATTCAAAGATGAATCTCAAAGATAATCATGGGACACCTGATTTAACCAATAAAGATGACAAGGTAATTCAACACGTATAGGAAGATATCATGATCAGGAATAGTGAGAGGATCGTACTACGATACGATCATGAGATAAGGAAAACGAGTAAGGAATGGATTGTAAAGCAAGGTCATGATGGAATCAAGTGAGAATGTGAAATAACAGAGAGACCTATTAATGGTCGAAAAGGCATATTTTAATGTTATAAAGAGATATGGTACTATGAAATAGTACAAGAAGAATTCAGAGAATGATAAGACATGAATGACAGAAATGTTATGATAAGGGGGCAGGAAGCTTGGGTACGAAATTTCAATTGAGAACTCATATGGTGACTGAGTTGCACAATCCTTTGTATGGGCGGGGGATTTGTGTTTACTTAGTTACTATGTGATAATCATTGAAATATTAGAGTCGCGCTAAGAGTTTCTGATAGATAGATAATATTAAGTTAGGCACGAGTTCTTAAAACTCATGCATATGGTAAGTCCATGACTCATAATCGTATGGTATGTTTTGAGCCCCTCAGCATATGGACAGTCTTGGATTGTTCTTAGACTACATATTGCTAGGACAAGCTTTAAAACTCATATTCTTGTGGTAAGTTTCTGGACTCATAATGTGTGGCAAGTTTGATGAACTATACGGGAGTATAGAAAAGTTGGAGTAGGTAGAAAATTCTAACATGATATATAATAATAGTCCTAGCAATAAATTAAATATTTAAGTGAAGAAGCAGAAGGTGAATGATTAGGGAATTTAGGATATTCCCACTCTTCTAGCTTTGCTAGACTTCGAAATTTTTGGCCTCAAGTTGATTTGGCACGTGTGTGCTTTGAAAAATATAAATGAAATTTTTAAACGATTTAAAAAGTGTCTATGCTACTTGTTTCGGCTAGACAAAAATACTTTTACATCAAAATATATTTCAAAATAATCATCCACGCACCTTTTAGCCCGGTGCAGATGTGATGAATGACGGAATGCTCAACGTGTTGTTGAGACGGTGCGGTACTATTTCGTTATACGATGATTCAACACCATAAAGTATGGTTTATGGTGTAGGAATTATTAAAGACGGAATCCTCAACGTACTGTCAAGATGACGCGGTAACATGAAGTCATAAATGATTTTGATTTATAAAGATATGTCAAAGCTATAAGTCAATGCCATTTGACTCGGCTAGACAATTTAAAAAGTTTTGACATGATGAATATTTTAAAATTTTCTGCAGGCTATAAATTGTTAAAAGAAAATCTATGCTAATTGATCTGGCTAGACAAGCGTTGAAGAAATACAAGTCTAAGCTATTTGATTCAGCTAGACAAATTTTGAAATATATTTATTGAATTCGTTTTCTTTGAAAGCTATAACTAAACAAATTATTTTCGAATGAGTTCTAAGGCTGAGATGAACAAAAAGATTAAGAATATTGCAGGTTGATCGAATGGTCACCTGGCATAGCAAGACACAGGCATTGCAGACTGATCATCTGGCGTGCCAATGTATGGTGAAACATCCATCACTTTAATGACAGATTGATCCACTGTCAGGGTTTGCAGTATGAAGTACTCGGGGAGCGAAGTACTGTAAACCGGGATAAATGTTCATTCAGCATAGCATGAAAGTTTTCCAAAATAAAATTTTTGAATTCCTCTACTTTTACGAAGATTGGATGGTAGGATGGGGTAGTATTATGTAAATATGAGTAATAATGAAAGCAATAATGGTGAAGTAAAGAAAGTATGAAATGTGATGGATTAGAAAATTGTAATGTACAATGACTACGAGAATGAAATAAAGATATGTGGAATAAATGTAAAGAAATTGTGAAGTACGAGTACATAGAAATTTCGAGGACGAAATTTTATGAAGGAGGGGTGAATGTGACACCCAGGATTTTAGAATAATTTCAAATAAAGATTATGATGAATTAAGTAAAGGTTAATGTTTAGAACCTAGTGTTGAGCGATAAAGGTATGAAAGAATGAATTATAGAATATGAAGAAGATTTATATGAATTAAGGAAAGAAGGATGAATGTGTAAAGTATCAATAAGGTGGAATAGAGAATATGAAGAAAGTAGATTGAGTAAGGTTACGTATGATTAAAAAAATGAAATTTTTCTGAGAATGAGAAACTATCTTGATAAGTATATCAAGAAATGAATTAAAGTATTATTAATAAAATTTTAGAAAATTGTGAAATGCAATATTACAAAGGAATTATGAATAAGAGTGGAATATTCTGACAGTTATGACAATTATGGTATTATTCCTGTAAGTTACGGATATTAAAGAAAGTAAAATATGATTATTATGGAATTAATTATTATTCATCAAGATAAAGGTATTACAAGATGCTATAAATAAAATACATATAAATATTACGGTAATTATGATTCCGATGACGGAATCCTGTTAAGGGGGGAAGAATGTGAGGATCCGAATTTCAGGATTCCTTTAATAATATCGAATAAGAATTAATTGATAAAAAAATATATATCAAAGTTGTTTAAGTTAATTATTATTTTAAGTAATTTAAAGTGTTTGAAGGGATTTAATCAGTAAATTAAGTTTGTACAGAGATGGTGATGAAGTATGTTACATTAAAATAATTGAAAAGTAAATAAATTGTTTAAAAACAATTTATGAAAAATAAAAGAAATTTCAAGCAAATGTACAATAAAGTGTACAATTAAATTGTAGTGAAAGTACAGAAATTATGATTTAAACGAGATAATATGGTAATGTGAGAAGTAAGATTTAAATATGTATATTTATATATGTGAATGTTTAATTGATAATATTAATTTCATTATTTATGGAAATTAAGGGATTAATAATTAAATTAATCCAAAGTAAGATAAAAGTTAATGAGTAAACTAAGAAAAGTTGAAATTATTGAATTTTAGATTTTATCAAGAATTTTGGAAGAAATTTAGAAATTAATTGAGAAGGAAAAGTAATTATATAAATTATATAATAATAATTATATAATTTATATAAGGAAATTAAAATAAGGTATGAAGAAAATAATAATTATATAAATTATATAAGAATAATTATGTAATTTATATAAGGTGATTAAATGGAATAAAGTGGGAGGAAATGAAGAAATTATTTAAAAGGAGAATGTAATTATATAAATTATATAATATTAAATTATATAATTTATATATAAAGAAATTAATATTAATATTAAAGAAATTGAATAATAAATTAGAAAAATGAATGTTTTAAGTTATTAAAAGTTATATTTATGTATAATGAAATTATTATGACTTTTATGAAGAATAATATTTCAGAAACGAGAACATGTTAGTGTAACATGTTGTCCAAGTAACGGAGTGAAAAATTATGAAAAATAATTTTTATATGTCCTATGAATTATTTTATGAATTTTGGAGGTAAAAATTACCTCATATAATTACATGCACGGCGATATGCGTGTACAAAATTTGTTAAGAAAAGTACCCAAAAGAGGTACTAATATTATTGATAAATCAAATTATGATTTTTAGTAAATTAAAATAAATATTTTATATTTGTTATGTAAAATATTTATTACACGCAATAATTACATAATGCCTTAGAAAGAAAATTTGCATGCGTTTCTGTAGAAAAATCCGGAAGTTTCATGGTAAGTCGGTGGGAAATTTTTTATCCAAGATGGCTTGAGATATATATATATATATATATATATATATATATATATATATATATATATATATATATATAAGGAAGAAAAGAATAGAAAAGTAAACAAGAAAAGAAAATAAAAACACAAATACTCTCCCTTTATCTCTCCCATCCAAACATCATCGTGGCCACCACCAACTCCACCATAAAATCTCCATGGCCACCAAGGAAGAGGATTTGATGCCATCCAAGTGGAAGTAAGCTTAAAAGGAAGTTGGCAAACTTTAGAAGGTATAAATTATTTATTTATGTATTTTTGTTGGTAAAAGAATTGTGTAGAGAAATTATAAATAATTAGAATAATTGTTCTACATAATTTATAGATGTGTATTTATGAATTATAAGATTTTTGGAACAATTTTGTTGGGAAAAAGCTGATAAAAATGGTGCTTTTATTTCTAAGTTGGTGTACTGTTTGCGTTAAAGGCTGAGGAAGAAGAAAGGCCGGTCCGCGCGTTGCGCGGACCATATTTTTTTTCAGTCGCGTGCGTTGAAACGGCGCCGTTTCTTGGCGCGAAGGAAGGGCAGCCGCGCATTGCGCGGAAGTCAAGAACCGGCAGGGTAAAACGACGTCGTTTGGCGTCGTCCGAAGCAGGGGTCGCGCATTGCGCGGTCGGTCACGTGGTGAAAGTTCGGTTATGCCCCTGGCCTTTCCGGATATTACCGAACGTGTCCCTGACCCTCGGTTAATTACGGAAATGGCCTTGGACTTTCCGAAAAATTCCGGATTTGTCCCTAACGTTGCTGAAATGACAGAAATGCCCCTGGGCTTTCCAAAAAATTCCGGTTATGTCCCTAAGGGCGCGGAAATTACCAAAATGCCCCCAGAATTAGTTTTAATTGAAATAAATGTTTAAAAAATTGTTTAAAAATCATAGAAAATTATAGAAAAATACTAAAAATGATGTTTGGGCATTAAATTTAATATTTTTGGAAAAAAAATATTAAATATTGGGGATTAATATTTAAATATTTTAAATATTAATCTAATGAGTTTAAAGGTTAGAAAATGATTAAATGAAAATCCGGACAATCAAATATGTTTAATTTTATCCGATGAGCCGGGTTGTCCGTAGTAAAGGCATTGGATATTAAGTTATATTAATATATTAAAGGATGAGATTAATATAATTAACCATATAAATTAATAATTGGCATAGAGATGATATTAATTAAGTAAATTAATATCATAAAGAGATAAATAATTATTATTTGATTATTTTATGATCATAGGTTGATCGAGTTAAGGGTTTGAGCTAACAATTTAAATAACGGGACGCCAGGCAAGTTCTTCAGTCCCTTTTTATGTTAAATGTTGGACTGTATGATATATAATTCTTGTTTTAAATGCATACAAATTATGTGTTACGTGATACGTGATTAATATGACCACGATGTGTATTTTGTGCAACGTTATGAATATATATGAGATATATTGCTATAGTAGAAGCACCAGCACATGATGTATGACACACACCAAGCATGATAAGGTATGTGCTACGTGAAGTATAACTGTTGAACTTGCTGAGCCGTTGTGCTCATTACTTGCTTAATATATATTTTGCAGGAAATAAATAAATTTCAAATGTGTCAGATGATATAAAGATGGATAATCACAGAAGGTTGTGAATGTTATTGTTATGTTTCAATAACATAATTTAATGTGAATACAGTTATTAAGTGTATATTGATAATTTGTATGTACATATATGTTGAACTCAGACAGGATATGTAAAGTCAAATTTTGAACTTTGATTATACTAGATAGAGGTTGTGATAGAGATTACTAAATGACCTAATTATGGATTATGAAATCAAGAATAAATTGGTATGGATATGAACAATATTAAGTTTTGAATATCAAGTTTTATGATACTGGTTACAGAAAGAAAAGAAAAAGTAAAGGTTGCAATCCATGGGACTAGGATCCAAATGTAAGGATTTTAAATATCCAAATGTTTTAATACAACGATTGAATCAAGAAAAAGAAAAATTTATACCGAAAATTTGGTAATTGATGATTTTGAAATTAAATAATGGATCAATTTAGGTGACGAAAGATTTATTAACGAACCGAAATTTGGACGTAAGGAAAATAATGTTTCATAAATATGAAAATTAAGGTAATTAAATTGGTCGAATTTCGGGGTCGTTACAATATTTATACACCATGACCGACCATCCCCCAATTCTAAGGCAAGAATGCTAAAAAAATTTATCTAGATCTATGTGAAGTGGCATAATTAGCAACGAAATGGCTTGTTGTCCTTAAAGGTGAGATTAGGCAAATGCTTTTTACCTAATCTTGGTTGACCCTTGGATAATGCCTTAATGTGTTGGTTAAAATACATGTATTCATACATGTATGGGGAGTGTATATGTATAAGAATTCTCCTATAAATAGGAGTTCATAGATCATAATTCAAAGTTTGCTTGAAATTGGTTGAATGCTAGCATAAAGAGAAAAAGTGAGCTTGAGAGAAAATTAGGAAAACTAGAGGAACTCTTGCACTTTGGAGGTTCAAAAGGAGTCTAGGAAGGAAGAAGAAAGTGGAGAACTACTACAAGTTCATATCAAGGAGGGAAAAAAAGCATAAAGGAGATATAAATAATTTCTAACCCTAGATATCTCCTTTAGTTAGCATGTTATTAAGTGGTATGAATATTTGTGCTTGGTTGTGGGAGGATTATGTATTATGTGATCATGAAGGATACGAATGCACAAGGATGGTTATTTGAAGGAGTTTATATGGTTAATTTGTGTCAGGTGGCCTACAAATGCAAGATGTATGCATATGAATATGAAAATCCTAAATGTCATAATGAAAACATAAGATTCGATACAAACTAGAATAAAATGTATAAGCTATTTACATGATCTAAAAATTGTATGTAGTAGATCTTTCAAATACAAAACTAATCTAAATGGAACCAACAAAAACGGAGTTGAAATGAATTTATGGTGAATTTTCTTATAAAATATGTCAAAATAAAACTCTAGCTTGAAGAATCAATAATTTTAGTTAAATAAATATTTTTTAAAATGATTTCAAATTTTGAATATTGTAGATTCATGAGTTTATGTAATGAAACTGATTTGAGCTCATTTGAATGTAAAATGAGCAAGTTATGGAAGATTGAATCAAAAAGGCTAAAAATCACAAAAACTGAAAAATTGAACCAAACATTCTGCCAAGATTATGTTGGGCGCGATGTTTGTGTTGGTTTGAAAAAATATGGCATATATATAATCAAATTATATAAGCGCAACGGAAGCAATAAAAATCAGATTTTAAAATTTTTGTACAAACCAATAACCCGAATCTTTCTTATGCGACTATTATTAATTGAGGAAGGATAAAAGAATTTATACCATTGTAGAACCAAGCTTCCACGGGTACAAGTTCATCTCCCTTTAATCCTTCACGTTCTTCTTCAAATTCACCGATTAGATTCCACGGGTCAATGTTAGCTCCCCAAGTGTGAAGCCTCTAGAGGTGATCCACCAAGAGATCTATGAATTAAAGAAGTGGATTATGGTTTCTCCAAACCATGGGTGACTACCTCTAATTCTCTCTCTCTCTCTCTAACTCCTTAGATGTAGAGAATTATGGAGTACTCTCTTTATTCTAATGAAAGAGTGTGTAACATTGATCTATGATAAGACTCCTCTTATTTATAGATCTAGTCAACCCTCCTAAACTATTTAGGATTAGGATTTTAATTTAATTCCTAATTTAATTAAGAACTAAATTAATTAATTACAATTCCTAAACCATTTAGGAACTTAATTATTTAATAATGAGAGTACTTCTTATTAATTAATTACTAAACCATTTAGTAACTTAATTAATTATTATAATTATAATTCCTAAACTATTTAGAAACTTAATTATTTAATAATAATACTGCTACTTATTAATTAATTCCTAAACCATTTAGAAACTAAATAATAATACTAGTAATAATAATAATAATAATAATAATAAGACTCCTCTTATTAATTTATAATTAGTATTTCTAAAATACTAAATTATAAATATTAAGTTATTTAATTTATTCTATATTACTCTGTCGCGGTGTGACCCTTTAGGTTCTCCATATTAAACCGGTTGTATAATAAATAAATTAGAACAATTCTAATTCATTTATTACGAATTAACTCTTTAATTCAGAATAAATAATTATTCCACAATAAGGGTAAGCCCCCTTAGCGATTAGTCGACATTCCAGATAATATAGATTTCAACATTTGATCGTAAAAGAACCTTTCAGCGAATAGTTACTGTACAATTCAATCCTTCTACCATACAATGTCTCAATCAAACATAAGACATGGAATTTCTGTCAAGTCTTATTAATTTGATCATATACATTTTAATTCACAAATACACAACTCTAGTTAATGTAAATTAAAAACTCATTTCTAATTTCATTCAACCCTGGCCAGGGATTTCCGAGTTGTCACTTATTGAATCGCATATGACATTCTCTCCCTTTACTGGAAGTGATAGATCCTTTGTTGATCATTCACCTATCTCCATGTGTACCTTATTATACCCAAGCATATCATTTGATATACCAACAAGTCTTAAGGAATATGTCAAAGTATAACTTAGTACACACAAGATACTATGATGATCTCAAGTCCAAGGATCACTTGTACGACTATCACATAAGGAACTCCTATTGACAGACAAGTAAAACTCCATTAGGTGTTCCTTGAGCGAGTCACGTTCAGTGAACTTATTCTCTAATAAGCACCTACATACTTGCTTTAGTGTCTCTACACAAATGATTATGAGATCAATCATCCTCTTCATAAGAGCAAGCATAGTATGTACCAATCTATCCGGATCTACTAATCCCCCTTTTAGTGATCCAACGATTAGGAACAATTTTAGTTTTGAGCTATCTTGATTATAGATCTCATTAGCATGATCCTCATCATGGTTCTAAAAGCATTGCTTGAAAACTATGGGTTTATCCATTTGATTAATTCAAGTAATTAATCATGAATAAAGAAATACATTGATACTTTTATTAATAAATGAACAAGATTACAAAGTATATGATTATCACATCAAATGTGATTGGCTTGAGGGCGTACTACTTTCAGTTTATGCTATGAACTGAGCCGAGGAGCCGAGGAGCCGACTCAATTTTTTTTCAGAAAAAACGAGAACAATTCTGGGGCGCTGTTCCTAAGCTGAAACACTTCGCTGGGGCGCGGTCTTGTTAATCCAGTTGACCGGGTTGGTCAACCCGGGTAAAACCAGCTAGGTTGACCCGGTCCGATCCCACTCGATCCCTAAAAAAAAAATCATAATAATAAAAAATAAATAAAATAATAATTAAAATTATTTTATTTGTGAGTTAGTAATAAATAATTAAAATAATAATAAATAAAATTATTGTATTTATGAGTTAATAATAAAAATTATTTTAATTGTGAATTAATATTAAAGATTTAACAATTAAGATAATATTAAAAATGATTTTAATTATGGATTAATAAAGTAGAAACAATTAAAATTATGTTAAAGATTATTTTAATTGTGAATTAATGAGACCTAAACAATTAAAATATAAAAAAGATTATTTTAATTATGGATTAATAAAGAATAAACAATTAAAATAATAATAAATATTATTTTAATTGTGGATTAATGAAACATACATAATTAAAATAAGAATAAAGGGTATTCTAGTCATAAATTAAGCAAATAAAATAAAGACTTAGATTATTTTATTTGTGGGTTAATAAAGTGTGAATAATGATTGAGAAATTATCTGATAAATAATTAAATAATAACAAATAAAGCAATAATACTTTTATTTGTGTGACAATGGAACATGAATAAATAGAAATAGTGAACAATATGTATGAAGGTAAACAATAAAGGTTATTTGTGAGTCATAGTTGTATAGAACCAGTAAATTAGATCGACTAGATCTTTATGTGAAGATTAATAGAGATTAACCGCTAAACGCTTGTGATGAACATAGGTTGTTCAAAGAATAAGTAGTTAAAGTCGGATAGAGTCGACTATTCAGGCAAGTACTATAACTTGTACTCTTATTAATCGTACAAGTATAATTAATTAATAAAATAATTCATGTTTTATCTATATTTGTGAAAATTGAATTTTATACTCTGAAATCTGATTTTAAATCACAATTAAATTCTTAGGCGGTTCTTTGAATCCTATTTGCGAACATTGAATGTATCCATTATTCCTAATTGTGCTGAGAAGAACATCTATGCCACTTGTATCGACTAGATGAATAATAAAACTGATTGTTAATCAATCATATTTTCTTAAGGAAGTTATCCAAACCAATTGCCTTGGTGCGGATTCTTATGATATGCTGAGGTGAACAACCCTTAAAGAAGGGGAAAATACTTTACGTCGGGAGACCTACAAGTGCTCAAACTACATGTCTAAGTGTTATGCATAACATAGGGTACTTTAGGCTGATCACCTACTGTACTTATTTATATTGTGAATTTTCAGTGAAATATTGTTAATTCTAGCATGAGTTCACGGTTCATAGTGACCACTCAGTACAAAATATTCATTAATTTTGAAATTTTGAAAGCTTTAATTTCATCTAGCAATCCTTTGGTCCATAGTGACTCTTCAGTAGTAGAAATGATCATACTTGGAACTATTGACACTTACTTTGTTCACAATTCATTTACTTAATTCCTGAGCTAACAATCATTGCTACATCCCTTGAGAATATGAAACCTTACACATGAACGTTTATTTTTATAGTCTTTACACTTGCTGAGTAAATTTGTTACTCACTCTTGCTTTCCTTAAATGTTACAGTTAAGACTGAGCAAAGCATTGGCTGGGGAAAAGTTATGGGCAAAGGCAAGGTTGCTGAATAGTTTCATTGTGTTGTCGTAGATAATATTATTTAATGTTGTATTAAGACTTATGTTAGAACTTATTATTTAAGTCATGTTATGTATCACTTATGGTTGCGAGACTTGGGACAAGAATATTTATGTTAAATAAATGTAAATATTTTTATTATTTCGCTATGAGTTGGTATTAGTTATGATGTATGAGATAGATCGTAAAGCACCAGATTTGAGGTACAAGTATTTGAATTTGAGGGCGTCACATATGTAATAATTTTTTTGGGCATTTGTTAATTCCCATTAGTTGTATGTTATTATGGTAATTTAGGATAGCGTAATTTTACCCTATCATTACCCTCTCATAGATCTTCTGACATGATTTTTTTGATCATATAAAACACTATATTATTCTCGAAGGCACAAGAGATCAAGAAGAAAGGTTAAATAGATTTTTTTTTTTAAAAATTAAATACTAATTACCAAATAGATTAAACAGGCTAACTTATTTGGTTAAGTACAACGAAATATGTATTTGAAAAATTCCCTTCAAAGATATAATAAAATATCACAATTCTAACTTTAGTGAAGGTGTGGAAAATAGTCACGAAAAAAATCGTATAGTTGCTCGAATGTAAAGGCAGTTATAAAACAATAAAGTAAAGGGACACAAAAGTTTTAAGAGGTTCATAGTACAAAAGTCTCTTAGTCCTATCTTCTTTTCCAAGAGTGGGGATGATCCACTAAGGATGGTAGGTTACAAAAACTTAGGTTCACAAAGAACCAATACAGCAGTTGATTCACTACAAATCAAGCAAGTCACTTGGACTTGGCTACAATAATTGATTCCTTAATAATCAAGCAAGTCACTTAGACTTAGCTTTACAAGATCATTAAGATATGTTAATCACTAAGAGATTATGATGTTTTTGTGCTGTTGCTCAGTAACTTTAAGTCTCTTCTTCAAATGACTTAGCAACAAAAGAACCTTTTTGTGAATCGTAGAGTGGGCACTTAGACTTTCAGCGTTTTTACTTTTGATTAATCGTTTCTTGTCATCATCACTTTTTATGTCAAAGGTAGCAATCCTTTTATAGTATCTCTTTGGGATTTATCCGTTGGATTGTTACCGTTGCTCCATTCTATCTAGGATAATTGTCATCTTTTAATTCATTTAACTTTGAATTGTTGTTTGTTGAACCACTTAAGTCACTTTTGATAGTATGTTATTTGGTGCAGTAGCAGACACGTGTCCTTCGTTCTTACTAATATAGTTGTTGGAGAAAACTATTTTATCTCTTGTCCTTATCATCAACACACCTAAGGATTAACATTGAGAGGTATACGTTGAGACTCATGATCCTTGTCATAAACTACCACTGTCATGTCAAGATACAGTATTCTACGATTTTGAATTAACTATCTTTGAATCATAAAGTTGCCCCTTGAGTCGTTGAGTAGCTCCATTCTGCTTTATGTTTTGTGGCAACTTAGCATTCTAACTCTACGCTTTATTATCTTACTATACAAACTCTACAAAACTTTTGTTCACTTTGAGATCTTAGAGTAATTTTTACTTTGGCTCCACAAGGTACCAGTTTGCCTTGGACAATTTTAACTATTATATGGATTACATATTCATACTCTACGATTTGGATCAACCTAATAAATTTGATCCTAACTAAATTCTTTTACAAAAACTTTACAACACTTACTCGTTAATACAAATATATATTAATTTTCTAGTCAACATCAAATTAAATAAAATGTGCACACAAATGCAAGTACTAACATACTATTATCCAATGGTTCGAGGATCTAATTCTCCATATTTGACCTAATATATACCAATTGGGTCATTTGTTATTTCTACACTATATTTGACAATTGCATAGTATTTAACCAAATAATCAACAATTATTGTATATCTCTCAATGATTGTTCACAAAATACACAACAATAAAACTTTACTCCAATGAAAACTATAAAAAAAAAAAATAATGACAATCGCAAGAAACTGTTGTATATATTTTATTTAAATTATTTCAATTTTTTTTTCTTAACCTTCTGTATGAAATCAAATAATGAAATTTTTTTCCTTCACAATTCATGCATATATATATATATATATATATATATATATATATATATATATATATATATATATATATATATATATCCCAATTAATTTTCAATAAATTCACAACAATAAATCTTTGATCCAATGAAAACTAAAAATAAATAAAATTAACCACAATCACAACTAACTATTGTATATATTTTTCTTAAATACTGGGATATATAATTTTTCTTTAAATTTTATATGAAATCAAATAATGGATTTTATCCTTTACAATACATGCATATACAAATATATATCCCAATTAATTTTCACTAAATTCACTTCTATAAAAAATTCAACATAAAATTAATTCGTTAAAATCTTATATAAAACATGTTTTACAAAAAAAAAAAGGTTGTAAAATTTTTACTTGGATTTTGACTTCAATACCCGTTTAAGAAGTGATTTTCGTGGACTGGGACCGGACTAAAATGCCTTTTCTTCTTCTTCTAACAGCAACAGTAAACGCAAGTTCTAGGCAAACAGATCTGCTTTTGGGGCTTAAGGTTTTATTTTTGTGATTGGTGCCAGAAAGAACAGCGGCTAGAGAAAACGATATCGTATTTGTTCCAGATTATATCGCTTTTTATTGTACCATTAGAAGGAATAGCGACAAATCACAACACGAGTAAAAATGGATGAAAAAATATAATAAAAAATAATTTATTTGGTGATAATATCGATTGATAAATCATTTCTATAGAATAAAAATTTATTTTATACTCTTAATTTTAATTCTATGAGAGAAGTGATAGAAAGAAATTCATTATAATTAAATAAATAGATGCGACAATTATGTCATCCTATCCCCCATAATAACCAAACATATGCTTGAATACTAAAAAAATATTTCATTTTTTTCTCCATATCATTTCTACAATGCAAACTTAGTATTGTCCCTACAAAAAAGAAAGGCGGAATTGCTTATTACTACTCGTATATCTGATCACTTTCTTTTTCTAGTGGTACTTAGTTAGGTTAATAACTCAGCCATTAAAAGAAAGTTGGATCATCTCCCCAATAGGGATGCAGATAAAATTCCCATAAGGTTGTATAAGGCCACAGAAAGATTCTTTAAAAATGCTGTAGGACTTTAATTCTATCTTAGGAAAAGCCAATTATATCGCCATTAAAATGCACATAACTACCATATGACTCAAATAGGTGAAAAAACAACCCAAACAACAGAATTGAGCATAAATGCAAACTATGGGGATGAAAATATTCACTTTACTAATTGAGTAACTATTTTGAAATTGACTGATAAGTTGGATGAATAAATGTGTAATTCAGCCAAATTTATTCATATAGCTCAGTTTCTGTGAGTTGCTGGGTGTGCGTCAAGTGGTCTGAAATGAGTTAAATTCTGTATCAGAAACTCATCAAAAATAAGAATGATGCACAATCTATTCAACCTTACCTCTTCATTTAGCATGATTTGCAAAAGTACAAACCTCTTACGTCGAATTGAAATCCTATAGTTACCTATATAGTTTCTTCAACTTTGTAACTATTAATCTAACAAGTTTCAGAGGTGACTGGAAAAAAAAAAAAGGACGACAATGAAATCATTTAACCAATGCACGAAAGAAAAATCCTAATTGTTAATGCTCGAGATGTCAGGGGAGGGGAGGGGAGGGGAGGGGTGGGGTGGGGTGGGGTGGGGGAGGGGGTTAAGTACAATCATACCACACATTCCCAGAGGAGAAAAAAGTTGATTTCTTATTCAGTCTCGCAGATGATAAAAAGGATCAAAACTTTCAAAAAACCATCAAAGGATGAGCATTTTTTGACCAGTAACTGCAAAAATCTTGGACAATAACTTGATTTTAGACTAATTTCAGCAAAAAAAAATAATAATGAAAAGTCATCGTTACAACAGGCAGAATTGGATACAAATTCGATATTCCTACGACTGAAAAACTTACAGGACAACAAAAATAAAGATGCTCATATCCAATCTCCACTTGTTTCAGTCGCAAAGAGAACTTGAGAGCACCTTCGGATTCGCATTTTTGGAGGATAGCAAAAGAAAATTGAAAAGAATTCATGGCTCACTCACTTTTGCCATTTTGCTGGGAAGCAACATAATTGCGGATAATTTCCATGGCCAATTGATGAGCATTCTTATCCTGGATCCTTGCAAGTTCATCCATAGCCTCGTATGTCTCCTTGTTAGCAAAAAGCTTCAAGCTATATCGAGCTGATGACTCAGGTGGACCTTCCCATTTGTCAACCAACTCTTGTAGCTTCTCAAACCCCTGAACAACACATCAGAGAATCTGTATGAATCACTTCCTTGGCCATAAGGCAGATTCAGTTTCTTAAATTTTTGAAATACGGAAAATGAAATTTTCAATGACACGTTTAAAGAAATGTGTGAACAGTAGGCAAACTTTACAGGAGAAAGGCTTGAATTCAGTAAAATCCACAATCTATACAGTACACTATCTACAAATGGCAATAACAAAGTGTATTGTGGATGTTCAATGAACAAGTACTTACAAGTGCAAGAATAAGGATGTAATAGTTTTAATTATTTAATTACTTACCATACGATTAGCAAAGGAGCCGAATGATTCTTTAGATTGCCTCTTCCTTCTCCAATAATAAAACAAAGGTTCAAAAACTTTCTCAAGGTCCTGAAGCTTAACTTTATTCATGAAGGTTTTTGCTAAGAATGTTTGATTTGGTGTTCCTCCAAGCCAGATCTACGCAAAAAAATAAAAACACTGAGATGCTTTCATTATATCTTATAATTTCTTTATGACAAAAAAGTTAGTTGTAGACCTGTTTCAGTCTAAAGAGGATGATAATAGTGATATAAATAATAATTAAACCTTAAAAAAAAGGCTAGGGATACCTGATAGCTATTGGGACCATCTCCAACTAATCCAAGTTCAGCCATGTAGGGTCGAGCACAACCATTAGGGCAGCCGGTTATTCTTATTACTACAGACTCATTATACTTGAGACCAACCTGAAATCACAAATGCCAAATGCATTAATAAGGATTAATATCCCAGTCCAGACGAGATAAGAATTAGCCACTATTCATTGAGTTTTTTGCAAGATGCGTATAATCCTAGCTCCAGGAAAGTACCTTCTCAAATACAGCTCGAACCCTCTTAAGGATGTCCGGTATTCCACGCTCAGCTTCAGTTATTGCCAAAGGGCAAAGTGGCATTGCTGGGCACGCCATTGCAGTTAAGTTCAGGGGGTCTACATATCTGGGATGCTGCCAGCAATATTATTGGTCAAAATATGCTTACTTAGGTCTTCTATTTTGACCTGATAATGAATAAAGCAAGGGTCCCAAATGGGAACCCAAATTTTTGTCCCAAATAAACGTGTCTACATTGGTTGCTCAATGCTCAACATCATAGTGGACCATATGTACGAACTTTAAATAGTAAGCAACCAATACAATAATGACACGCGTATTTGGGACACAAAATTTGAGATCCTATTTGGGACCCCTAGCATTACTCAACCTTAAAAAGCCTAACTAACAAAAGAAAACATTTAACATATTACTGGAGAGCATAACCTTTATAAGCATACCGAATACAACTTGGAGAAAACATGCTCAATATTCTGGAAAAAAAAGTAATATAATGAACTAAGTGGTGTGTTTTACAAGGGATATATGTGGTGGGGGTAAGGGTTGGAGGCATTGTAGAGTCGATCATTACCCTTACGGCCCCCAGCCCCCTTCTCAAATCTGTTGTCGAACCAAGCATATACTTAGTGATTACAGTACAATAACCTATTCAACAAACTAGTATCCAAACATGCCAGACAAATAATAATGATCTGCCTCCGTCATTTTCAGCATCCTCAGAACAGCCTATTTACATTTAACTCCTGTACTGTATCTACCCCATTATCAACATAAGGAAGCTCAAAAATTATTTACATCTATACAATATCCAGAATTTCACATGTAAGCAACTAAAGCTCCATGCAGTGAACTAGTTCATTTATAGCTTAATATGAAAAAATTGTTAATGTTCCATATATGTGTGTGTGTGTGTGTAGTCAATTCTAGGCATTAATACCCTTTTACATCCAGAATCTAGACTCCAAAGTACTCTTTGGTTGAAGTCTTTTAAAGTTTTCTTTTTTGTGGGACATTCAGGAAATAGGTTCTAATATTTTTTTGTTCTGCTTAAAAGATTCAAAAGTTAAAGCTAGTGGTTTTTTGGATTTAGGTGGTAAGGCATATAAATATATGCACAAGTATTTAGACTTGTTCATAAGCATATGGAGCGGCATGTAAAGAAGCCTATGAGCATAAAAAGGAGCGCATGAATAAATTTTATTATAAATAGGCACATATATACAGGTAATAAAGGTGCATACCGAGGCATTCACTAAAACATATGTGTATATATATAAAATAGAAGTATATATAATGTAAAGCCATGCATTACGTTTATTTGTTTATACAATTAATTACATAAGGACATAAGCATAAATAGGTGAAATGGTGACGTGGCATGAGTATGCTACATATAAATGTATAGTAAGAGTAATTATGACTTTTTTTAATAAAACTTATCAAAAAAAAAATGTACGTGTATACATGTGATTTTATTAATAAAAAAAAAGCCTTTCTGCATATCTACTTCAGTAAGTTGAAGGCCACCTTTAGGAAACTACCTTACAGAACCCACCCAATTTTTTATTTTATGACACACAATACCCCACCAACCGTGTAATCCCTAGCCCCATGATGATCATTGCCTTAGCAGGGTATTGAATTTAAACCCATAACATATGCCTTGAAAGGAACTTATTACTAGGCTCACTATCACTGAAATACCTCGTTGGATTATATTTAACCCACCCAATTATTATTGGCACATATTCATCTGGCATTTCTGGTAAATATAAGGAATAGTTTCAGAATAACATAAGCCGGCCTTAGAAACACAACACAAACACCAAGCATTGTTTAAAACAATGGCAATCATTGTTTGTGACAGTGGTGAACCACGTAGCCATTGACTCGTGAATTGATTATACTTGGTTTAATCACATTTATTTGGATACTTAAAGCAAACATAAAATGTCTTACCAGCAGACCACACTGTGCAAGAGCTGTGGTGATAGTGCGTTTCCATGATCCACGAATATCACATAAGATGATGTTCTGGTTTGGGGTGATACGCACATTCAAGTTATATTTCTCAATTACTTCCCTTAATGTCGTTTTCATTGTCCCCTTTATACGACCACTATCGACATGAAGTCCACAAAATAAACCACCATCACCCTGCCAAGGTATATAGTTAACTTCTAATCAGTCATAACAAGAGAAATAAGTTGAGAGTAAATGACTATTACCTAGAACAGAATCAATAAAAAGAATAGAAAAACTAAAGGCAGTAAAAATGCCTCCATACAAAGCACCCTCTGACGGGTATCATAAAGTTAGTTCATTAAGATAGAACTAAAATATTAGTTCCATTTTATGTCAAAAGGACCCACCTGCTCATGCCATCCCAAGTAACTTTTGAATTCCCACTCAGGCAACTCACGGCAAGGCTCAAATTTCTTTCCATGGTACTGTTCAACAACAGTTCTGAACTTCTCAATTCCCCATGAGCTAATCAAGTATTTCATTCTACTATACCTGCGGTCGTCTCTTCTCCCATTTTCGCGCTGTGTAACAACAATAGCTTTCACAGCAGACAATATGTCCTCTTTTGGGACATAACCCAATGGCTCTGCCAAACGAGCAAAAGTGGTTTCCATCCTATGTGTTCTTCCCATACCACCACCAACCTACAACAGAAACATTTAAGAACTTAGAAAAGTATTCCCGAGAGAAATAGTAGAAAAAAGTAGATTACTACAACAGATGGCCATCTTACATAAATGTTGAAACCCTGAGGCTCTCCATTATCGTCCGAAACAACAACAACACCAACATCATTAGTCAGAATATCTACTGAGTTATCTGTTGGAACAGTAACTGCAATTTTGAACTTCCTAGGCAAGAATTGAGTTCCATAAATAGGCTCAGGCGAATCGGTGAAATTTGTTCCATGTGAATTATCATTGCGAGCCTGCGTAACTTCAGGAGGTTCTGCTGACATAACCCTTTCTCCATCCACCCACATATCATAATAAAAGCCTGACTGGGGAGTTAGCAATGCGGCAATGTTCTCTGCAGTTTGTTGGGCAAACAGGTAATCTTTTGTGACAAGGGGGGCAGCAGGAGCAAGAACATTTCTGTTGAGATCACCACATGCACCAAGAGTTGAACCCATGCTATTAATGATGCTACTCATGACTGCCTTAAGGTCCTTCTTCAAAACACCGTGGAGCTGAAATGTCTGTCTGGTAGTAAGACGAAGGGTTCCAATTCCAAACTGATCAGCAAGATCATCCATGACCAAGTATAGTTTGTTTGAAACCTTACCACAAGGGTTTTTAGTTCGAAGCATAAATGAGTAAGACCTCGAACCGCGCTCATCTCTGTTATACTGTTGATAGCTTCCATGAAACTTGATCAATTGTGTAGCAGGTTCATTAATATTTGGGGCATCTGTCAACAACTCCTCATTGAGAGGATATCTTATGTAGTTACTTTGTTCTTTAAATATTTCAACCTTGCTCCGCTTAGGCTGAGCTGAAATGTCTGGCTTCACTGGCTACAATGAGAAAATATAGAGTATTAGAAAGAATAAAAAGTGTTTGTAAAAGATAAGAATGATTATTATTTAATAACCATCATCTCAATATTAAGGGCAAGGCTATCTCAATCAGAGGAAAAGCAGAAAAAATGAAGATTGATGATCATTCTATAAAAGGAGAGCATCTAACAATGTGGTCGAGTAGCAATCTTCATCAAACAAGTATATTTCAGTCAAGCGTCAAATTAAAATATTTAAGGATTTGGTGTTCAAATGTTAAATACAACCTCACGTGAACGACAACAATAGTTTATGAATGTACAAACGTATGCAATTCAAGTAGGTAGCACAGAATCATACTTTTCCTTCTCTCAAGAGTTTCTTAGAAGAAGAGGGTAAACTGTTCAGATTAAGGCATTCGGAACCTAATGCCCGCTTGTACTAAAGGTGCCACCCAATGTGAACAGCGCAAGCCATAGTTATGACTTATGAGGTAGAGGAGAATTATATTAATTGAAGATAAGTCGTAGACTCATAATAAACTTTCACATAAATTGACTGAACTTATATCTATGAGATGATAGACTATTAAACACGTGAGAAATATTACAGATTAATCAGTTATCACGACTTCATGCATCAACAAGAACACAAGTGTCCACAACGACTTTGGGGAAAGCTACAGAAATTCAGCACTCCATTACCAGTGTGTAATCATATACTCGTCAAAACACAAAATTTAAAAATTAATCAGACAAAAATCTGATTTCACTAGTTCAAATACTCATGACTTACAACGCCATGACTCATGCCATTTAGTGGCCTGCTGTGCTTTACTTCAATTTACTAGAAAGAACAGGCCAGGAAAGGTTGTCATTAAAAATATACCGTAGTTAGTTAAGCCTCCAAGTCTAGCATTACAACACGCAAAAATTCTATGTAGACACAAAAGCCTCGTATAAAGTTTTGTCTAGGGAAACACTGTAGAATTAGCTTACAAAACACCAAAACTGTAGGAAATGCTGAAATTAGTCTTGGGAAAATGTTTTAGGCTGACACCAACGTTGCAGTTTATTGGTAGTAAACATGTTCCAATATGCTAATATAAGAAAGTTTGCATCTTGCAAGCAGTATGAAGAAACATAAAATTACCACCAAACATAGCTCTACTTCCATTAAATCTACCTGATTTATAAATATATTTTTTCCCTTTCACTTTCTAAGGCGTTTTTTCAATGACAAGCCGCAAAAACTGATCTTACTTCAACTATGGGGGGGAAAATCAAATATTTTTTCCATATTCTCAAATTTAAAAACAAAGCTTGTCCAATTGCTCCAAATGGTACCTAAAACCAAATTCTTTTCAACAACAAAAAAAATAATAAAAGATAAATAATAAATAAAATAATAAATGAATCGAAAAAAGGGTACTTTTAAATTCCCTTCATTTACTAATTAATCAACACTACCAACTTCATACCAAAAAAATGTAACAATTCAAGTTGATTAGAAAATTGAAACGAGTTCTGATTTGAAAATTGAAATTATACCGTTGATACGGCCCTAATAATTGAAGCAGAATTTGAAGCCGGGGCTGAAAACACATGAATCCGTTTGCTCAAGAGAAGTGCATGAGTACTGCTCCTCAACCCATTAAAGCTCTGAATTTGAAGCTTTGGGTCTTTTGCAATCGATGCATTCGAAGCTCCGAACGACGTCGTCATCCAACCAATATATATGTGTGTATGTATATGTATAGAACTAGGGTTTTGACTTTTGAGAGAAATGGAGATAGAGAGAGATTTGAGTGGAGTGATTGGGTGGTAGGGAAAAAACTCGGGGGACGAAATGGTGGCTATTGCTAATGTGCGCTGTCCCGTGCCTGCCACAGTGCCACGA
Source organism: Hedera helix (assembly GCA_947179155.2). NCBI lineage: Eukaryota > Viridiplantae > Streptophyta > Magnoliopsida > Apiales > Araliaceae > Hedera > Hedera helix. The sequence goes on along the minus strand of OX359282.1, from coordinate 5,039,960 downwards.
GAGCATTTGGATTCTGTATGGTTACATTTTAATATCCCCACGCGCTACATGGAATGCTCTATCACAGAATCGCTCCTTTTACTGTGTTTGTATTTATTTATTTTTTGAATATATGTATGTAAAATTATTCGTTGTTTTATAACTGTGCACTAATTGAGAAAAAAGTATAAGTTTTATATTTTAAATTAAAATTTTATACTATTTTCTCTCTTTAGTGTACAATTAATAGATGGAAAAATATCATTTTTTCTTAATAAACGTAAAAGTTTTATTTTTTTTCTTAATAAATGTAAAAGTATTATATATTTCTCTCTAATCACAAAAATCAGACTATATATACGCCTTACGTTTCAAAAAATAATTTCATTCTTTTATTAGTAATTTAAAATAACATAATTTCTCAAATCTATTCATATATTTTTATTTTAAGGGGATTGGTACTAAACTAAATATTCATTCAATTTTGCAATAAACATGAAAAAAATAATCTTTAAAATATGTAAAATTTTATAAGTAAAACTCTTTTATAAAATAAAAAAATAATATTTTTTCTATAATCTAACTTTTTTTTGATAAATTTTAACTTTTGTATAACATCTCGTAATTTAATTTGTTCAATAAATAATTATAGTTATTCAAATACTAACAATAAACTTATAAAGTACTACAATTTTTTCAGAGTTTTTCGTAATTGTCTTTATATAAGATGAAATAACTTTTTATTTTTTAAAAAAGTATTTGAAAAAATGTGGTAGAAGAGAGATATTTTTATTTTTTAATGCTTAGCATGTCCATATTATCCTTTTCTCTAATTAAATTTCGGATGGCCTTAAGGAATCGTGACATCAATTAATTACGAAGCGCGTGTGGTAGTTCGTGAAGGACACAAAAGCAAACTCGGATAGTGGCGGGGACGCCTGATACATTGAACCTAGACGGAGATGCATAAGTCATAAGGTCAGAGTAGCATTCGGAGAATTGGAGGGATGGAAGAATTTAATCCTAGGCCTTGTTTGGTACGAGGGAGTGAAATCTCTACCAATTATTTGGTGATTTAGTGAGAAATGGGTCTTTTACCTTCCTTAAAACTTGAGTTTGATTTTCACTTACTACGAATGGTTGGTTATAACTTTACAAACTATTCGACTCAACTCTCCTTCCTTACACATTTTCTTCAATTTTATTCAATAATTCATGACCAAAATTTTTATATTCTTAGATATTATATACGTAATCAACATCTACATAAACATCTATAAGTTAATTTATAATGTTGAGTAGGCTAACAAGGTCTTAATCTAGTGATTAAGACTAAAATGTTGTTATCTTTAAGTCTCAAGTTGGATTCTCACTTGTGTAAAGTTTAATTTTTTTTCTTTGTCAAAAGTGTGTTTCCTCCTTTTATCTCACTTGACTGATTATTGATATTGTTATAGTGAAAATGTACTTGATTATAAATTTATATTGTACTTCCCAAAATAAGATTTCAAGAAGAAAAAAAAAATATAATGTTGACTATTAGAAGGAAATTGATATTTTCACAAGCAAAAGTGACAGTTTCATAAAATTTCTCACGTAAATAATAATTTCGCATTTTTTTGACCATTTGCATTTTACAGGTACGAAAGCTAGTTTTTTAGGACTAAAATATAGTTTGCATCCTAAAATTTGTAGAGTTATTGAGATTTAAATCATAATATTTAAAATATATTAAAGTGCATCCAAAAATTATTTTTGATAAACAAAATACACCTTCCAAGATTTTAACAGGTTAAAGTACATTCCAAAGTTTTTTCCACTTAACATAATGCTCCCCAAGGTTCTTTCAACTAAATAAAATGCACCATAACTTTTGACCGATTAAAATTTTGGCAGGTGCATTTTGTTTAACGAAGAAAATCTTATGGTACACTTAAATACGTTTTTAATATTAAAATATAAACCTCAATGACCCTATAAATTTTGAATTCCAAATTATATTTTAGTCTTTTTTTAAAAAAAGAACGTTCCGTTCCGTTCCGTTCTCTTCTCTTCCTTTTCCCATTCTTCAAAATAAAACTCACAGACGAAGGGTTGGGACTAATGCACTAGTCTTCAACAACTTGACCAATTGACCAAAATCCAAATATATCCCGTCAAATCAATGTGCACCCTAAATTTCATTGTGTAGGATAGAAATTGTTTTGACACTCACATTTTTGTGGTGCTTTTGATCGAAAATATAGTTTGAAATAAAAATTAATTTTAAGTTTAAATTACAAGGGTGTATATAATTTGTGATTTAATCTATAAAAAAAATTGGTACATTTTTGTACAATAAATATATAATAATCATTTGGCACGTCACACAATTGCTCCCTTTCAAAACACACAAGATATAATAATCATTTGGCAGGTCACACGATTGCTCCCTTTCAAAACTCACAAAACAGACTGCCGCAGTTTGAGTACATGGTCATAGATATTGTACGAGGAATCAAAATTGAATAAAAAAACCTACATGTAACAATCGTAATAATCTTCACAATTGAGTTTAATATAAATCTTACATGAACATAAAATTCTCATAATGTGTGTGCCGTTAACAAATTATATATTGATGGTTAGATGAAATTTTCTCATTAACAACCTCAAATAAAATAATCTTTTTTGGATAAACTGTTAATGGAAATATTTGCAAGGTTTTTTTTTTTATATCAAACTGTCTAATTTACAAAGAGGTAAATTGGCAATCCTTCCAGATAAAATAATAGATGATCAAAAAATGGTCAATTGTAATTAAAGCTGCAAACGAACATAACTGTTTGCGAACCGGTTCGGTTCGGTTCGAGTTCGACTATTTGATTTTTTCGAGCCGAACTCGCACATGGTATCGAGTTCGATTGCTAGATCGAACATGTTCGCGAACCATGTGGTTCGGTTCGACTATGTTCGTGAACGGTTCAGTTCGAGTTCGAGTTCGACTATGCTAGTGTTCGACGCAGTTCGGTTCGGTTCGTTAGCTGCTCCAGATTGAATTGTATTTCTTACATGTTTAATATTTTTAAATTCTAAATACAAATAATTAGTTATTTCATATTAAATTTTAAAGTTTGTCTTATCAATAATTGTTAATTTTTTAGTAATTTTCTTTTTTTTATTACTTAAACATCTTTTTGTTTTTTTAATAATTGATTAGAAGTACATATTTTTATTAAATAATTAATAAATAATAATGTGTACTTCTTCATCTGTAATTTAATTAAAATAATTGTAATATTTTCATAATTTTTTTAACAATGATTGTTAGATTATTACAATTTATATCACTGATAATTTAATAAATTATAACTCATGTCATAAATCACATAAATAATGTCATTAATCTTCATGCAATGACAATTTGACATTAATTAAAGAATGATACAATACAATTGCTTACATTTGCTTGAGTTATTGAAATTGCCAAATTAAGATAGAAAATAGAGAAATTAAGTTATCAATGTATCGAGACTTCACTAATAGAGTAATAATCATTGTTTACATCAACCTATTGTCCATCAACCATATACTTAAAAGTGTAAACTTGATTTTAAAATTTTTGAATTTTTTAGTGTTACAGACTTATAGTGTATATGTGAGACGATGAGAAAAAATAATTAACTAACTTTGTTTTATGCAATTAAGTAATCATATTTAGTATAAAAAAATAGTGTTTAAAAAGTTTAATAATCCAATAAAGCAATGTCACGGTACCGTTTGCATGAAATTAAAATGAGTTAATAATTAAAATTAAAATAAGCAAAAAGGTGAAAGAAAAAAAAACACAAAAAATCTCTAAATTACTTTGAGCCTTTGATATTAGAATTGTAGTTAATTTACAAAATAGTAAAATTTAATATATTACTTCAGTTTTTTAGGAAAAAATTATTTAGTTTTAAACAATATAATTATGAAAATTATAAACTTTTTATAAAATAATTCTCAAGATTTATGTTATTCAAAAGTTAATTACCACATTCCTTTTGAATTAAAAATTCATACTTGAGCAGTTGATCTTATTACTTATATTTCAGAACGGAAGAAGTATCTAGTAGTAATACATTTCAAGGTTAACAACTTAACAATATTAGTTTATTAGATATTGAATTAATCTAAATCAACTAAATTCACATTATTTTAAATTTTAGAATTTTATAATTTCATTATAAAAAAATCTCAAATAAGACTCTTTTTTATGAAATAGATGGAGTATTTTTTTTCTTTTGTTTTACCTAAAAGTAAAAAATACAAAAATATGAAAATAATTAATTAACTGAGGAAGTAGTAATATCGCCCTTTTTTTAAGTTAATTGAAAGTAGTAATATTTATTTATTCTAGACTAATTAAATAATTAACAATAATATTGACCACTACTACTAATTTAATATATATGAATATATTATAATATGATATTATGATATATTATATTTTATTTGGCTATTCCTAATTCCTAAATAAACTCGAGTATCTGAGTCCTCTTAGTCTTGTAATTAAATTTTAAATTTTTTTTTAAAAAATAAAAATATTTAGCCTAATTTTTGCAAACTCGAGCATAATAGACGAACTCGAGCATTATAGGCGAACTCGAGTATGCTCGCGAACTCGAGCATGCTCGCGAACTCGAGCATACTCGCGAACTCGAGCATTATAGTCGAACTCGAGCATATAGTCGAACACGATCTGCTCGCGAACTTGAACATGTTCGCGAACACTAACGAACCGAACTCACACAAGTGCGTTGGTTCGATAATACTACACGAACATGTTCGAGTTCGACTAATGAGGTTCGAGTTCGACAATGTTCAGTTCGGTTCGGATCGTTTGCAGCCCTAATTGTAATATCGACTAGTGGATACTATATATTTATATATGGTAAAACATAGGATTACACCACTAAACTTGTTTAGTTTTAAACATTTGGTCACTAATCTTTTAAAAAATAGAATTGGGTCATTAAATTTTTTTAAAATTATCAATTGGACAATTCCGTCCAATTTAGATGACAGACGTTAAATTTTTTCTGACGTGACTTTTAAAAAATAAAATAAATGACATGTAAATACTTTATGTGGCACAATTTGCTTATTCTCCTACGTGGAAACACAAAAATAAAATAAAATAAAATAATTAATTATTGCTTACGTGAATAAAAAAAAGTTCAAAAATTGCTTAAAGAAATTAATATAAAAATTAAAACAAAAATATTACAGAAAGAGGATTGAATAAATGAGAAATAAAAACAAGAATTAAAAGAAAATGAACAAATTTATTCATTTGATTATTTTTTCTTCATATTCTTCTTCATCATTTGGTTTCTTCTTCCACAAATCATTCAACAGTTTCCATACTCAAATATAATCCAAAGAAATCCCAAATTGATTGTCTCAAATAGGTGGGTCTGCAACGGGTTGTAGATTTGGGATTGGAGCAATTTTCTAGGGTTTTCAATTCCAACCATTCACTTATTGTTACTTCTTCCCCCCTCCAGTTCATTAAGATTCCTCCAAAATCTTCCACGCACTGCTGCCATGGTGGAGAAAAGAAACACCCATCATCCCCTAATGTTTCTACAAATACGAAATCCTCATTCGACGTCACGGTCTCAAAACCACTGCCCAATCTCGGAAGCTCCATTATCTCCCCAGTTTCTCCGACGTCATCTCCTCTGATGTCATCAGCGATACCAATGACGTGATCGACAGCAAGGAGGCCATTCCCGGGTTGGAGAAGGTGCCACGCCAGATCGAGATTTCTTCAACTCTCAAATTTCGGATACCCATTTGCCCTTAGTTGACTCAGTTTCCGTGTTTGTTGGCTCACCCATTTCTTGTTAGAGACAGAAAGACATGGCAGGAGGTGGAGCAGATTCGGAACATGACTGTCGCCATTGGTGTTGAATTGGTCTCTGATTTGGAACAACAACAAAATAAGTGATTGCAAGGATGAATATTAATAGGGTTTAGAATTGGGGAAGAAAAGAACTGTATGTTTGTTTTATTAATGGCAAAAAGGAATTATTAAAAAGATTATAAAAAAATAAATTAAAATATTTATTTTAATTTTATTATTATTTTAATTATTTTTTCCACATAATTAATAATTTATTTATTTTTATTCCATCTTGGAATTCTTTTTGCAATTTATGAATTTTAATTAGTATAACAATTAATATTTTAAAAAATATTATCAAGGAATTCTTTTTGCAATTTATGAATTTTAAAATATAAAATTAATCTAAATTTATTTGATTTTAATTAGAATAATATTTAATATTTTTAAAAATATTATCAAGGAATTCTTTTTGCAATTTATCAATTTTAAATAATAAATTAATCTTAATTGATTTGATTTTAATTAGTGTAAAAGTTAATATTTTAAATTATTTAAAATATTATGAAGAACAAAATTGTTATTTCAAAAGTTAAAAAAAAATTCACATGAGATGAATTTGGATAAAAATTAAATTAAACTCTTTTGTAGAAAAGGAGGAGTGTTATTTTGATGAAAAAGATAAGATTTTATTTTTTTAAGCAAAAAAAATCATGTTTCTATCACTTTTATTCTTTTAATGTAATTTATTTAAAGAGGTTTTAGCCTAGTTGGAATCCTAATCCACGTTGGAAGCCAAATATACTAATAATCCCAAGTTGGAAGCCAACTTGCCATATCAGCATTTCTTTACTTTGTTTTTTTTTTTAAGCCACGTCTGAAATGGAGTTTAGAAAGTTAACGTCTGTCAGCTAAATTGGACGGAATGGTCAAATTGATAAATTTTAAAAAGTTTAGTGACCAAATTCTATTTTTTAAAAGATTAGTGACCAAATGTTTAAAACTGAACAAGTTCTGTGTTATAATCGTTATATATATATATATATATATATATATACTTTTGAAAAATAGTTATATTATAAAAATAATAATAGAATATATAGATTTGAGAAAATTTTCAACACAAATAACGGAAATACAAGTCATTATAATAGTGTCACATTTAAATTTGAACAAGTCGTACCGAAAAATTTCTCACAAACGAAAAAAATAATCTCCCAAATGGAAAAAAACAAATTCTCACAAGAGATGAGAATGACAACCCGATCTTATTATAGAGAAAACTAGTCATACAAAAGAAAAAAAAATAAACTCCATAAGAATATAAAAATTATTAGAGTATAAAAACAGAGACATCAAGAAGAGGGTCTCTCTAAAATTAGGAGTGACTTCCGCAAAAAGAGACATATTTGCAAGTTAAAACAATCGATCAAAAAATATATTGAAATGATTGTAATGATAATATTAAAAAGAAGAAGAACAAATTAGTAATTTTGAGGAATTGAAAAACTCCAAAACATAACTCCGTATGATCTACAGCTCCGACGATATTGGATTCCTGCACAATTGAATAATTTCATCTCATCATACGTGTAGAAAAGAAAAAAAAAAATGCCAGTGAAAATGGAGAGAGAAAAAAGAATTACTTTAAAATTAATTATAACAGTAGATATATTTAATTAGGAGATTTTTTTTCTTTAATTTATTTTTTATAAATATAATAGTATATTTTAATTAGGAAATTAGTTTTAACATACTATCCTCCGTTCTAAATTATAAGACTAATATGAATTTTTAAAAGTCAATTTTAAATATTTCAAACTCAAAATTGACATGAATTCATTTAGTTTATGTCAGTACAATTATAAATATCATAAAATACCTAAAAATTACTATTAATTATAAGATTTATTATTTTTAAAACTTAAATTAGTTATGTCAATTTAAAATTTAAAGATGTCTCAAATTGGCTTTTAGAAATTCAATAGTGATCTTATAATTCAGAGTAGAATGTGTATATTTTGATTAAAATATTATTTTCCTTTTATGTTAAAAATGCTTACTTAATCGTGAATTTTCTATATAAAAAGTCATAATTTTTATTAATTTTTTTGTTATCGTATATATTTATTTGAGATTAAAATTTAAAACTTTTGGGTATTTTTTGACCAAGCCAACTCTATAATGAGGTAACCCTCTCGTTAAATTAAGTAATGTTACGGTAACAAAATGCGTTTACAAAGAATTAGATACTAAATAATGTGTCAAATTATAATTCGTGGATGCTTTATCGGACATGAGTGTATCCAATGATTATATCAAATCCTAATTAAACCTATCATTTTGTATCTTATTTTTATAACCATTTTTAGTCACCAAAATATTTTTGTGTTAAATTTCATCAACAATAATAAATTTCTTCTTTCTTTCTTTTCTATTTTTTTTAAACGAAAGAGGGCCCAAGCCCAGACTACAAGTAGCAAATATCACAGGGGCAAAATTTTCACCAGCCCCATCATAAACCAAATCAAAGCATGGTGGGATAACAAGCCCACATGAATTGAGAAATCAAGTCCACATCTAACGGAAGAAATGTTACACATAATTATAGGAATGCATTATTCATTTTAAAGTCCTTGTGAACAAATTTTTACAACATAAGACATAATCAATACAGTATGCATGCACACGCGATGCGTGTGATAGTACATTATATTTAAAATAAATTTACTAATTTTAAATATTAAACAAACATAATATAAAATACAGATAATTGTTTAAAAAAGAAATTACCAATTAAAATATGGGTATACTAGGTGTCTTCAATTTTTTTGTCTCAAAAAGTGTTTCAAATGATATGTCATCATTACATTGGTTAAGTAAATCTCATATAATTAGTTATGCCATAAAGTATCATTAAAATATTTAATGTCGAGATTAATTTGAAATCCCTAATATTGTTCTTAAAATATATGTGAGACAATGTAGAAGACAAAGAGACTAATAAACCAAAGAGAAATGGGTTGTTTGTTTAGGACTGAATAAGTCTGAATGAGTCAAGATATGACCGAATAAGCCATTCAGACTGTTTGTTTACAAGTTTTATAATCTGAGTCGGACTGGATACATCTGAGCGATTCTTCTTAAAAAAGTTGGCTCTGAACAATATTTTTTTTACCCAAATAGCCATCGCTTCTCTGCAGCTTCGGTCGTTTCCATCTCCATCTTCACTCTCTCTTCTTCGCTTACCTCCACCACGGCTTCGATTCCTCTCCATCTCCATCTCCTTCCACAATTTCTGACAGATAACCCTTATCTTTTGAAATTGCTATGGTTACAAAAAATAAATTAGGTCTGTAGTTTTGATATATTTCTAGTTTAGTTATGTATTTAATTCTTCTAAATTATATTATTATAGTATGGATTTGATAAAGCTTTGTAGTTGAGGTTATCTCTCTCTGTTTCTTTCGGTATATGTATGCACACATGTATATTGAAATTTAAGCCCTAATTTGATCTTGAGTTTGATGTAATATGTCAAGCTGGAATAATCTTTTTGTAGAAAAGACAATTCCTCCTCTTATTGTCTCTGGTCTTATGCAGCCCTATCTATTTATATTTTTTTCAAAAAAGGAAATTCAAGAGAAAAACTAAGAGAGAAGATGTGTTTTTGAAAAATAGGAACAATGTTAATTTGGGCTCTGTTTCATATATTCTTTTTTTGTTTTATATATTTTTTAATACATCCAGACAAAATTATATACTTGTTCAACATAGCTTAAATGGGTAAAATAGTAAAAGACTATTATTTAGATGTTTTAGACGTATCAATTATCAAATAATTTTTTTCATTCAGTATTCAGCTTCATTCAGTTCATTCAGATTACTTAACCATTTCATTCAGTTTTATCAAACAGTCCCTTTACCACTTTATCTAAAAAAGATAATGAGTAAAATTAAATTGATAAACTGGCACAACAATGTTGGCATTAAAATGTGTTATAAGGATAAGAGTAATTTTATCTAATGTAAAATTTTTGTTGATAATATGTCATTATCTCAACATTATCGCATATGTCATTATCTAATGTAAAACTTTATCGCATATGCCCCAAGAGTACTTAAAATTTTAATTCTTAATATATTTTCTCAAAATTAATGGACTTAATTTGCTTATGCTTTTGTAGTTATCTTTTAAATCTTACTGCATCATGGGTGTAGTCTGGGAGACTCCTCCCCATACCCACCTCGCCAAATGGAACTATCCTTCGAACCAGACTTAACCTTGAAAAAAATACCCCATCCCGCCCTAACCTTGATTACTCGATTACTCCCATTTTTCCTAAGTTAAATTTCTCTCATTTTTTATATTGCTTTGTTCAATTATTTTTAATTTAAAATCAAACAACCATGCAACATTTCTATTTTAGCAACATATTATATTACAAATGTTATGAATTTATAATGAAATAACCTGTAATGATCCAAAATTTTGTAGCACTTGTAATATGATTGTAAATGATTAATAAAGATGATTTTTGTGATCTAATCGATGTGTTATATGAGGCATTATATGTGTTAGTGAAAGAAAAATATTTTCTTGAAAAAATAGCGCGAAAAACACTATTCACGCTCAAAGCGTTATCCGTTTTTTCAAAATTTTACATTCATGAATAAAGAACGTATTCACTATTCAAAAATACAAAAATTAAAATTTGACTAAATACCTAACTAAATCGGTTGGTATAGAACTAGGAGAAGAAACCCTAATTATATCCGATTTGATTGGTGAGCTAACTAGGTTAACCTAACTTAGTTACCAAAACCATAATTAAATGATTCAATCCTAACTTAGTTGGTGAATTGGGTTGTAGAGAATTTAGGAGCCAATAACTTAGGTTTATTAAGGTTCTAGGGTTAAAACCTAAGGGAAACCCAACTTGATTAATGTTTGTAGATAATTAGAGGCCCAATCAATTAAGGAAGTGTGGCCTAAATGGAAAGATAAAGAAGCCCAAGAATGGATTAAAATTGAAGCCTAAACATGTGAGTATGTATTGGGAGAATTGGTGTGTGTGTGTGTGTGTGTGTGTGTGACGCCCCCAAATCTGGGCCCACACAGCCCAAACTTGAGTCGTCAAAATACTACAACAAAATTATTACAACAAAGCACAACGTACAACAATACAGTGTATAATAATACACAACTAAGTCTTCACTATTATTGCCACACTATTTTACAAAACGTGAAAACTATGATAACTATTCCTCGGACCCTCACTCCATTCCCCGGCTAGACCCTGTTATGTTTCCATCTCCTGTTGAAAAACAATGGAACAAAAGAAAGGGTGAGCTCAAATAGCCCAGTAAAGAATATCATGACTAAGATAATGATGAATAAATTATCATTAGTCTTCAACAATTGAGTTCTTGATAGAATACAATAGACTACAAGGTTTATATCAAAAACTGCAGTTAAATTCTTAAACAACGTTCAGATCAATAATAGCAGCGGAATGAGTAATCTATTAGAAGAATAATGCAGACTATAATGTCCACTCGGTTCTCTTTTTAGGAAAAACATCATCAACTTTTATCATCTGAAATATCATTAGTCAAGATAATACAAATTCACAGTTCCTGATCATAATCATGCACATCAACAGTTCATCTTTGTACTACGGGCCAAAGATATTCAATATAGCACCAACGGTCATGATTATACCAGATTCAGCCTTTGGTCATAATCATACCAAACAACAGTTCATCTTTGCACTACGGGCCAAAGAGAACATTCACCACGTGCCATAAAAGACACCGAACATATGTATCGCCTTTAACCTATTATATCGCCTTTAACCTATCATATGTTCAACAAATATATCACATCTGTGCCCCCGGCCACAGATATTCACAACAGCTTGATTTTTGGATGATTAGAATGATATAAATGATGAACAGAAGAAATAGGATAACAATAAGTATCGGAAGTTTACTTTGTACATATTCAAATAATGTCCAAATTGTCAACATGATGTGGAGTGAAATTCAAGATCCACAGTTCAGAATAACGGTTACAATTCAATAGAAAGGTTCACGTAAATAGGAAGGTTCAGTTGAAATAATGAAGTTCAACTATTATGGAACATATAATATTTTCAGGAATTATAGAAGCAATAGTTCCATAATAAATTTCGATTTAGGAGTATGAAAGAAAATAATATCCCTTACCGTAGCAGGTTTGATTAACAAAAGGTGAATGAAATTAATACAAAGGGTTATTCACCAACAGGCGGCAATCCGCTCCGTAAGGTTATTCCCACAATTTAATAGAATTTGAGTACAAAGAGTTATTCACCAAACAGGCGGCAATCCGCTCCGTAAGGTTATTCCCACAATTTAATAGAATTTGAGTACAAAGAGTTATTCACCAAACAGGCGGCAATCCGCTCCGTAAGGTTATTCTCAGAGATTAATAATGAATGAATACGAAAGGTTATTCACCAACAGGCGGCAATCCGCTCCGTAAGGTTATTCCCACAATTTAATACATGGAAATAAAAGGCACGTCTTATGAGTAAGGAAGAAACAATATTATTATCGAGAATCAAATAATGATAATCCCTACCATAGTATGTTTGAATAATGGAAGATGAAAAAGATGGTATCCCTTACCGTAACACGTGACTGGATATTGATTTAAATGAGGTTGATTAACTTGAACAGTACACGTATACTTATAGATCTTCACAAATACTCAAGATGACTTAAGCACACTTAGAGAGAACTTTCACAAGAAGTATTTAGAGAGAGAAAGAAAGAACAAGTAAGGAAGTTTATGAAAAATCTTTAAGTTAAGGCTTCTATTTATAGCCAAAAATCTCATCATTCATTTAATCTAAACCATTCATTTAAAGATCATCTTTTAATCTACACCATCCATTTCAAATATTATATTATCTTTAATCTACACCATTCATTTCATATCACCTAATAATCACCTAACTTTATATTATAAACAAATCAATTTAATTATTCAACAATAATTCACACTTTAATCTACACCATTCATTTCATATTACCTAATAATCGCCTAACTTTATATTATAAACAAATCAATTCAATTATTCAACTTTAATCTACACCATTCATTTCATATCACCTAATAATCACCTAACTTTATATTATAAACAAATAACTTTATCAATTCAATTATTATGACTAATTGTTATAAATACAGTATAGTTAGCTCTTAGATATCAAGTCAATAAATTAATGAAATACAACTGTTTAAATAACATCATAATAGAGATAACAATAATGTAAAATAAAGCATACGTTACTGTGTAATGACAATTATTGATTCAATAATGTGAATTACTGTGCATATGTTACTGTGACAATTATTAGGTTCAATAATTTTAAAAACAGTGCAACAACAATTATTGACTCAATGATATAAAATACAGTGTAATGACAATTATTAAATCAATAATGCAAAATACTGTGTAACAACAATTATTGAATTGATAATATAAAATATTATGCAGTGACAATTATCGATGAAATGATGCGTAACAGTTACGGTGTCAATTATCAGACCAATAATATGAGACACTATGCAATACCGTGTGTTACTGTAGAGTACCGTGTGCTACAGAAAATACCATAAACTACCGTATGCTACTATTCTTTTATCACCGGTATTTTAACAGTTCCGTTGACTATTTTTATTTAAAAAGGTTACTTCTGTCGTTTTCTATATCCGACAAATATTCCGTTGTGGGGTCCACCAATAATTTATTATTTCGGCGCCGTCGTACGGCACGAATATTCCCCGACCAAACGAATATTCCCCGACAAAGCGAATATTGTCCGACAAAATAAAATTTGCACATAACATCCTTAACTTTCAATTTTGTTAATTTAACCACTTACTGTTTCAAAAAAAATATATATGAAGAAAAATTAAATTTTGTATTTCATAAAATTCGGGGTCTTACAACCTCCCCTCCTTATGAAATTTCGTCCCCGAAATTGACGTACCTGACATATCGAAAAGGTAAGGATACTTAGATTTCATCTCAGATTCTAGCTCCCAGGTCATTTCCTCAGTATCTTGGTTCCTCCATAAAACCTTAACTTGAGGTATAACCTTTGAGCGTAGGATCTGCTCCTTCTTATCCAGGATCTTAACAGGTACCTCCTCGTATGTTAAATCCTCTGCTATAACGTCTGGTTCTAACTCAATGACGTGGTTTGGGTCCTTCACATATTTACGTAACATAGATATGTGAAAAACGTTATGGATGCGAGACATACTTGGTGGTAGGGCTAGTCTGTAGGCTACGGTTCCTATTCGATCGAGAATTTCAAATGGGCCAATAAATCGAGGGTTGAGCTTTCCTCTCTTTCCGAATCTCGTAACCCCTTTCCATGGAGAAACACGTAAGAATACATGATCTCCGACGTTGAAACTTTCGTCTCTCCGATGAAGATCAGCATAACTCTTTTGTCGTTCTTGTGCGGTCTGTATTCGTTGTCGGATCATTTGGATCTTTTCGGTCGTCAAGCGTACCAACTCGGGTCCCAACAATTTTGCTTCTCCTACCTCATTCCAACATATTGGAGAGCGACACTTCCTTCCATACAATGCCTCGAATGGAGCCATGCCTATGCTTGCTTGGTAACTGTTGTTGTAAGAAAATTCCACCAACGGCAAGTACTTATCCCAACTTCCTTTGAAGTCTAATACACAAAGTCTCAAAAGATCTTCGAGGGTCTGGATCGTCCTTTCCGATTGTCCGTCCGTTTGAGGATGGTATGCAGAACTAAAACGTAGTTCAGTGCCCATAGCTTTTTGTAGACTGATCCAAAAGCGTGAAGTGAATCTAGGATCTCGATCAGAAACTATGGAAACTGGCATGCCATGCAATCTCACGATCTCATTTATGTACATACCGGCAAGACGTTCAAGTGAAAAGTTTTCTCGTATAGGCAAGAAATGAGCAGATTTGGTCAATCTATCTACGATCACCCAAATTGCATCTAAGCCTTGAGAAACTTTTGGAAGACCCGTCACGAAGTCCATATTGATGTGTTCCCACTTCCATTCGGGAACTTCAAGTGATTGTAATGGACCTTTAGGAACTTGATGCTCTGCCTTGACACGTTGACAAGTTAGGCACCTTGAGATAAACTCCGCAATCTCTCTTTTCATATTGTTCCACCAAAATGTATGTCAAAGATCTCGATACATCTTGGTACCTCCTGGGTGGATTGCAAACGGCGTGTTGTGTGCCTCCATCATGATTTTATGCTTTAATTCAGGATCGTTAGGAACACAGAGTCGAGAGTTGACTCGAAGTATTCCTTTCTCGTCGATTCTTGCTTCGGAAATGGCACCTTCTTGTACTTTCTTTATCATGTTTATCAGTTCCGGATCGGTAGCTTGAGCAGCTTTAATTTTATCGATTAAAATTGTTCTACTCGCACGTGAGCAATCTTCGAGTGGGTCCCTGGTGTCTTTAGCTCTATCTCCATCTTTTGCAAGTCGTACAAAATACACTTTTGTGTTGTCAGCAGTGCACTTGTACTTGCATAAGATTTTCTGCTCAAAGCGTCAGCTACAACGTTCGCCTTTCCCGGGTGATACTGGATTGTGTGGTCATAATCCTTTAACAGCTCAAGCCAACGTCGTTGTCGCATGTTGAGTTCCTTCTGGGTGAAGAAATACTTGAGACTTTTATGATCCGTATAGATATCCACTTTTTCTCCGTACAAGTAGTGTCTCCAGATCTTCAACGCGAAAACGACTGCTGCCAACTCTAGATCATGAGTAGGATAATTTTTCTCATAATCTTTGAGTTGTCGAGAGGCGTAGGCTATAACCTTTCCATGTTGCATAAGGACACGGCCTAGACCTTTGCCAGAAGCATCGCTGTAGATAACAAATTCTCCTGATCCTGATGGTATGGTCAGAACAGGAGCTGAAACCAGTCTCTTCTTGAGTTCTTGGAAACTTTTCTCGCATTCCTCGCTCCATATGAATTTTGTGCTTTTCCGAGTAAGCTGCGTTAATGGAGTGGCGATTCGAGAAAATCCTTCTACGAATCTCCGATAATAACCAGCTAGACCCAGAAAACTTCGGACTTCGGTTACTGTTTTGGGTTGCTCCCAATTTAGTACCGTTTCAATCTTCGCAGGATCGACTGATATTCCTTGACTAGAAATCACATGCCCAAGAAACGCGACCTCCTCAAGCCAGAACTCACATTTCTTCAACTTGGCATATAATTTATTTTCACGGAGCTTTTGTAGTATCAATCTCAGGTGTTGTTCATGATCCTCGCGACTCTTGGAGTATATGAGGATGTCATCAATAAAGACAACCACAAAATGATCCAAATGTTCCTTGAATATCCGGTTCATCATGTCCATGAAAGCTGCAGGAGCATTAGTTAGTCCAAAAGGCATGACTAAGAACTCATAATGCCCATAACGAGTTCTGAAAGCAGTCTTTGGAATGTCCTCAGCTTTAACCTTTAACTGATGATATCCAGAACGGAGATCAATCTTTGAGAAATGTTGAGCGCCTTGCAATTGATCAAACATGTCATCAATCCGAGGTAACGGGTACCTGTTCTTGATGGTGACATGGTTCAATTCTCGGTAGTCAATGCACAATCTCATACTCCCGTCTTTCTTCTTCACAAATAGAACAGGAGCACCCCAAGGTGATGCACTCGGACGAATGAAACCGGTATCCAACAATTCCTGTAGTTGGACTTTTAACTCTTGAAGTTCAATGGGGGCCATTCGGTAGGGAGCTTTGGAAATGGGCTTGGTACCGGGTTCAAGATCAATATAAAAATCAATTTCACGGTTTGGGGGTAAGCCAGGAAGTTCTTCAGGAAAAACGTCAGGAAACTCATTAACAATGGGAATATCATTCAAGTTTGACGTATTTTTGTTCAAATCAGTGACATGAGCTAAAAAGGCTTGACATCCGTTTTTCAATAAACGAATGACTTTATGGCTAGAAATAACAGTTATAGATTTCAATGGTTTAGTTGCTTGAATTTGCATGACAGGTTGATTAGGAATATGAAAACTAATAATCTTATGAAAACAATCAATTTTAGCATGATGGGTAGTCAACCAATCAATTCCTAAAATCACATCAAATTCACGCATCTCCAAAGAAATAAGGTCAACAGATAATGTGAGGTTGTTGATTTGAACTAGGCAAGATTTATAGACAGTAGATGTAATGGTCATTTCTCCTAATGGGGTTTCAACTGATAAGTCAAAGTCCAAGTTTTCAGGAGTTAAGTTTAAACGCTGAGCACATGCAGGTGAGATAAAAGAATGGGTAGAGCCAGTATCTAACAAAGCGTAGACTTCACGAGAATTTATGAATAGCTTACCGGTTATCACCTCGTTCGAGTTTCGTGCCATTTGGGATGTCACAACAAAAGCTCTCCCTTGAACTACAGATTTTCCTTTATCCGCGCTAGCTTTTGGTATCATCATTGCAGCTGGACTTGATTTTGTGGCAGGACAAAACCGCGCAAGATGACCCTCTTTCCCACAACTGTAGCACTTTTTGGACTGCAGTGTACAGTTTGGGCTGATGTGACCTTCCTGACCACACCTATAGCATCTCACTGGTGGTCGATCTTCTCCCCTTGAAACTGGGGTCGGTGCTGGTGTTGGTACTGGTGCTGGTGCCCTTCCATAATTATTATGGAATCTCTTTCTTTTGAAATTGTTCCCACTAGATTCTCCTCTTCTGTTATTTGGTATGGAATTACCACCGAAGTGTTGGTTACCTCCTCGATGGTTCTCGTTCCTGTGGTTGTTGTCACTCCTTTCTCTATGCTGATCATTAACTCTTGGCTGCAATGTTTCATCTGTTTGCTCCACCCTTTGAGCTCTATCCACAACATCTGAATACAAACTAAATTTATGAGAGCTAAGTTGTTGACGAATTTTGAATCTCAAACCTCTTAGGAACATCCGACTCATTCGTGCTTCGTCATCCACAAGATGGGTGGCAAAGCGAGATAACTCGGCAAACTTAGCTTCATATTGGGAGACTGTCATGTTTCCCTGCTCCAGCTTAATGAATTCCACTTCCTTCATATGGCGGATGCTTTCTGGGAAGTACTTCTCGTTAAACAGTTCTTCGAATTCTGTCCAAGACATTTCGAGTGCTGAAGGTTGGATACGTTTTACCGCTTCCCACCAATGGTCTGCCTCACCTCGTAACATAAAAGTGGCAAATGGCACCTTCTGATCATCAGCGCATTGTAAGACATCAAGTATTTTTGTCGTCTGCTTCAGCCATGCCTCCGCTTTGAGTGGGTCAGGCTTCCCGTGGAATTCAGGTGGTCCTAATTCTTTAAATTGCTTAACAGTGACCATCCTCAAATTGCCAGCGTTTCTACCGTTATTATTGACTGGATTTCCTCTTCCTTGATTCTGTATGAACTGCATGAAATTCCTAAAGAATCCATCGTTCATCATGTTATCAGGAACATTATTTCCTGAGTTGGCAGGAGGATTGTTTGGGGCCTCTTGATTCTCAGCTACATTTGCTTCAGGCATTCCATAGTTAACCTCTTGATTTCCAGATGCCATACTAAACTGTGGTCACAAAATAAATGTTAGTTCAAATAAACTGACTCATCACTTCATGTTCCTACATTCAAATCGACTCATTAGATAATAAAATCTATTTTAGGTAGGACACACTAGTGACTGATTCTATTCGTCTCTCCCCTCCTAGTTCTACCCCAGATCTCCATTAAAGACCATATCCCTAAGCTCTGATGCCAACTGTGACGCCCCCAAATCTGGGCCCACACAGCCCAAACTTGAGTCGTCAAAATACTACAACAAAATTATTACAACAAAGCACAACGTACAACAATACAGTGTATAATAATACACAACTAAGTCTTCACTATTATTGCCACACTATTTTACAAAACGTGAAAACTATGATAACTATTCCTCGGACCCTCACTCCATTCCCCGGCTAGACCCTGTTATGTTTCCATCTCCTGTTGAAAAACAATGGAACAAAAGAAAGGGTGAGCTCAAATAGCCCAGTAAAGAATATCATGACTAAGATAATGATGAATAAATTATCATTAGTCTTCAACAATTGAGTTCTTGATAGAATACAATAGACTACAAGGTTTATATCAAAAACTGCAGTTAAATTCTTAAACAACGTTCAGATCAATAATAGCAGCGGAATGAGTAATCTATTAGAAGAATAATGCAGACTATAATGTCCACTCGGTTCTCTTTTTAGGAAAAACATCATCAACTTTTATCATCTGAAATATCATTAGTCAAGATAATACAAATTCACAGTTCCTGATCATAATCATGCACATCAACAGTTCATCTTTGTACTACGGGCCAAAGATATTCAATATAGCACCAACGGTCATGATTATACCAGATTCAGCCTTTGGTCATAATCATACCAAACAACAGTTCATCTTTGCACTACGGGCCAAAGAGAACATTCACCACGTGCCATAAAAGACACCGAACAGATGTATCGCCTTTAACCTATTATATCGCCTTTAACCTATCATCTGTTCAACAAATATATCACATCTGTGCCCCCGGCCACAGATATTCACAACAGCTTGATTTTTGGATGATTAGAATGATATAAATGATGAACAGAAGAAATAGGATAACAATAAGTATCGGAAGTTTACTTTGTACATATTCAAATAATGTCCAAATTGTCAACATGATGTGGAGTGAAATTCAAGATCCACAGTTCAGAATAACGGTTACAATTCAATAGAAAGGTTCACGTAAATAGGAAGGTTCAGTTGAAATAATGAAGTTCAACTATTATGGAACATATAATATTTTCAGGAATTATAGAAGCAATAGTTCCATAATAAATTTCGATTTAGGAGTATGAAAGAAAATAATATCCCTTACCGTAGCAGGTTTGATTAACAAAAGGTGAATGAAATTAATACAAAGGGTTATTCACCAACAGGCGGCAATCCGCTCCGTAAGGTTATTCCCACAATTTAATAGAATTTGAGTACAAAGAGTTATTCACCAAACAGGCGGCAATCCGCTCCGTAAGGTTATTCCCACAATTTAATAGAATTTGAGTACAAAGAGTTATTCACCAAACAGGCGGCAATCCGCTCCGTAAGGTTATTCTCAGAGATTAATAATGAATGAATACGAAAGGTTATTCACCAACAGGCGGCAATCCGCTCC
The DNA here is from genome assembly GCA_947179155.2 of Hedera helix. NCBI lineage: Eukaryota > Viridiplantae > Streptophyta > Magnoliopsida > Apiales > Araliaceae > Hedera > Hedera helix. The sequence continues at coordinate 5,019,832 of OX359282.1, read as the reverse complement.
GTAAGGTTATTCCCACAATTTAATACATGGAAATAAAAGGCACGTCTTATGAGTAAGGAAGAAACAATATTATTATCGAGAATCAAATAATGATAATCCCTTACCATAGTATGTTTGAATAATGGAAGATGAAAAAGATGGTATCCCTTACCGTAACACGTGACTGGATATTGATTTAAATGAGGTTGATTAACTTGAACAGTACACGTATACTTATAGATCTTCACAAATACTCAAGATGACTTAAGCACACTTAGAGAGAACTTTCACAAGAAGTATTTAGAGAGAGAAAGAAAGAACAAGTAAGGAAGTTTATGAAAAATCTTTAAGTTAAGGCTTCTATTTATAGCCAAAAATCTCATCATTCATTTAATCTAAACCATTCATTTAAAGATCATCTTTTAATCTACACCATCCATTTCAAATATTATATTATCTTTAATCTACACCATTCATTTCATATCACCTAATAATCACCTAACTTTATATTATAAACAAATCAATTTAATTATTCAACAATAATTCACACTTTAATCTACACCATTCATTTCATATTACCTAATAATCGCCTAACTTTATATTATAAACAAATCAATTCAATTATTCAACTTTAATCTACACCATTCATTTCATATCACCTAATAATCACCTAACTTTATATTATAAACAAATAACTTTATCAATTCAATTATTATGACTAATTGTTATAAATACAGTATAGTTAGCTCTTAGATATCAAGTCAATAAATTAATGAAATACAACTGTTTAAATAACATCATAATAGAGATAACAATAATGTAAAATAAAGCATACGTTACTGTGTAATGACAATTATTGATTCAATAATGTGAATTACTGTGCATATGTTACTGTGACAATTATTAGGTTCAATAATTTTAAAAACAGTGCAACAACAATTATTGACTCAATGATATAAAATACAGTGTAATGACAATTATTAAATCAATAATGCAAAATACTGTGTAACAACAATTATTGAATTGATAATATAAAATATTATGCAGTGACAATTATCGATGAAATGATGCGTAACAGTTACGGTGTCAATTATCAGACCAATAATATGAGACACTATGCAATACCGTGTGTTACTGTAGAGTACCGTGTGCTACAGAAAATACCATAAACTACCGTATGCTACTATTCTTTTATCACCGGTATTTTAACAGTTCCGTTGACTATTTTTATTTAAAAAGGTTACTTCTGTCGTTTTCTATATCCGACAAATATTCCGTTGTGGGGTCCACCAATAATTTATTATTTCGGCGCCGTCGTACGGCACGAATATTCCCCGACCAAACGAATATTCCCCGACAAAGCGAATATTGTCCGACAAAATAAAATTTGCACATAACATCCTTAACTTTCAATTTTGTTAATTTAACCACTTACTGTTTCAAAAAAAATATATATGAAGAAAAATTAAATTTTGTATTTCATAAAATTCGGGGTCTTACAGTGTGTATGTGTGTGTGCGTATATATATATATTTCTAAGTATGCTCATTAAAAATAAAGGAAAATGACAAGATTTTGGGGCATGTGAGGCCCCATTTTCGGCAGCCCTAATTGAGGACAAGTGGGAGCTTTGTGACTTCTCTTGGAAGCCTTTGATTGCTTGTGCAGAAACAAAGGAAGAAGTGATGTGTTAGGGGTTGTGTAAGAGTGGTGTATGGTTAGCTTATGTGGGAGAAAGAGAGAATTAGTTAAATTAATATATATACTATCTAAATGTATATATTTTGTAAGATAGCTCTATTATATTAGCCCTCACCCCTCTCATTTCATTAGTTATTTTGCTAAGTGTTAAAGAGAAAGATAAAGAGAAAGGGTTAGAGAGAAAGAAAGCCGAGAGGATTAGTGGTTGGTATAAACCATTTCTCTAGCAAGAGAAGGAAATGTGGAGTCTTCAATCCTAGTAAGATTTCTAACCAAAATGAAGAAAGCTATCAAGAGGTTTAAAAGTGTTTCAAACCCTAAAACTTATTAAAGTTATGTTTGTGCTACCTTAGTTAAATGTTTGTTGTGGAGCTTTGTGTTGTTTGTGATGGGAAACCATGGTGGGTTTCAGTGTATAAGGAGGATTTTGTGTTGGTGTTATGTGATTTTGTGTGTTTGATAACATGAAAGGTTGGTTTAAATGCTAAGATCATGTTGTAAGAAAAATCCTAGTTTTGATGATAATGTTTTTCAAATAAAAACCTAGTTTGGTCGAGTATTTTATCCGCAAGTGTTGTGCATAAATTTAAGAATGGTTAAAATAATCTATTTTGGTATTAATAGAAAAAGGAGCCTAGATAAGCTCAAAGTGACTTTGGGTGTAAATTATGTATGTTATTGTAAAAACCTTAAAAGAAAATGTGTTCAAATGTTTTGGTGTTCAAAGGTTAGACTTGTGTTTGATTCTTGAATATTTGTGTATACGTGTTGTTAGATAAGTCAAGTTGTTGACATGAGGGTAAATCGAACGGTAAAGTGTATTTTTAAAAGTTCGTAAAACAATCAGTATAACGTAAATCGCGTTTTCAAAAAATCGATCGTATTTAGAAACCATAAGTGTTTTTGGTACTGTTTGAAAAGTTTAAAGTTTTGAAAACAGTAACATATGAGTATATAAGACTTATGGATGAAAACTTTAAAAAACTCTGGATGACTGGCGCGGCAGCGCCGTGCCAATTTTTTTTAAACTTTGCTAAGGTAGCGCGGGGGCGTCGATTTCAATATGAAACCTGGCGGTCGGGTCGGACCGGGTCAATCGAAGCAGATCGAGTTTTCAAAAATAAATTTTAATATTTTTAAATTCTGATTAAAGTGTATAGAACCTATAAATTATCCGAAATAGTAAAGGATGTACAAAGACGATTATGTTTTTAGTTTAAACCAATATGTGGAGTCCGGATGTAACTAATTGGTAGACCGACTCATTAAATATAGGTCGTAGGAGAACTGATAAGCTAAAGTTAGCTTTAGACGACAAAATAGGCAAGTATTCTAATCGAGCTTGTTCTTAAATTATAAATGTATGCCATGTTTGTACGTAAGTGCTTTGAAAGGAATGTTCAGTTATTGAACTGTTTTAAAGTTAAAGTTCATTATGCATGAACTATTTTACAATGTAAGTCTATGTCATTTGTTTCGGCTAGATCTTTGAGATAAGTTATTGAATTCATGAAAATTCTTTAAAGTTAATCCAATCCAAATTGATGGCACAGAATCCTATGTCAAAGCTAAGAATGAACAACCCTCATAGTAGGGGAATTAAAAGCAAGATAACCGGGCATATAATTTCGATTGAAGATTAAGTTAGATGTTTATGTTGTGCACAATATAGGGCACGATAGACTGATCTCTTAAAGTACACATCTTAGAGTAATGTGGTCTTATAACCTACCGGGCATTATCAGTCCTTGAGATTGGTATTATTCTTAACGAGTTCTTGGTCTTATGACCGTTCAACATGAAAAATATTGATTTTAAATCAAAGAATATGTTGTTTCTATTATTCAAACTTCTTCACAATTATTGAAAAATTGTTGAAGGTTATCCAAAAATATTTATATTACTCATGAAATATTATGTCATAAATTTGATTGTGCTTGCCTTGATTGGGACCCCACTTTGCAAGTGTTCGGTAGCCAAGTCCGCAAAGTATGTAGGCATGAAATAAAATAATGCCCATCTTTGGCTTCCTTCCGTTCACGTATTAGTTTCTCTCTCTCTCAAAAGCACTAAATATGCATCCTAGACATTTGACCATAACCAACCAGTGGGTCTCAAAGAGTTCACATCTTTAAATTGTAACAGATATAAACCCTGTGAATGCGTATGAGGAAACTCTGAAGGGTCGTAAGTTGGACTAAACCAATGATTATTTGACCACGTTATTTTTTTAATCTTTAACTCCTTCACGAAATAAGAGTGATTTGTGTGCTCTATCTTCCTTCTGACCGGGAGTTTCGTACCCTGTCGAGTAGATGGGCCAACGATAAATTAAGACTATTTGTCCTTCACGAAATTATTGGGATCCCATCATGTCAATCTCCATCTGTCCTGTAACGTCTCTGAAACTCTTGCATTTGTTACAGGCGATCTCGTACGTTAAAACATAACATTTATCCTTAAAACCGCATCAAACAATCATAATACAGTTCATAAACCTGTTTATTTAACTTACATTTATAACATGTCTCAAGATCATAACCTTCACATTCTATACATTAGAACTTAAGTCAAAAATACATAAATCATGACCTAGTCTATTACAGTTCAAAATCATATATTTTATGATTTTACCTTGACTTAACCTATGAATACAATCACCTTTCATAACTATTCATACATACACCTGCTTACATATATCTGTCATATACATGCGAGATTATTATATATAAGACACGACTTACAATAATACATTAATCTTAACTCATTACAACATTTCTCTGAATAAAACTTACATACATAGCTATCCCAATAGATTTACAAAGCATACATCCCAATATTAACGACAAAGTTTAAAATTAAAACAATGACGTCAATTAACTTATACCTGTACAAATTTACATTATTTATTGACTTATTATATTACACAAATGAATATAATACATTCCTCATGCCCTTCTATGCATTTACCATTCCTTACCCTTTAGTTTAACCGGAACCTCCGGCTTTCTCATACTTTGCCTGAAAATATCAATTTGAAGCAAGAATGACCACAACGGCTTAGCAAGTTTAACAGTTAACACATTTCATGCTCGTAGTTTATATACATGCGTCATACCTTTCTTACTCTATCATGCTGTGCATTTTCAAAACATTTGACTACACATATTGCATTTAAATAATTAACTCACATAGTTGCACGAAGTGCACATTTTAAAACATATCCATGTCACATAGTCTGTCAAATAATTCACATAGAACAATTATTGCATTTTAACAAGTTCTGAAAAACTTACCTGGTAACCATCACTAAACTTAACATTTACTCTCCTTGAACATCTTTCATATTCGTCTTGTTGGTTTGTCGATCCGAACTCTATCTGTCAACGTACATCCTATAAATTATTACAAGATTATAACATATTTCATATCCTCTTCAAACTTAAACCATAATTATTAGACCACTAGTTTTTATTTATTTCACATTTAATATATTATACCTTACATAGGTTAATAATATATCATAACTCATTACCGACCTTTTACACAACCATTATCATATTTTTACTTAGCTTTAGGTATGTTAAATTATACCAATCATTATTTCATTATACCTTAACACTCACTACATTGACCATTTTTATCAATTTAGGGTTTATGTAACCTATCTCTATCATACCACATCAAAACATAGCTTTTCGGACACTTTAAATTTTTTTCCTAGTATAGGGTACTGCGCCCCGCCGAGCTCTGAACTCACCCCCAGCAAAATCTTCTCTGTTGACTGCGTCCCGGCGCAGTGTTTAATGCAAAACACTGCGCCTAAACGCAATGTTCAGAATCCAAAAAAATTAATTTTTGCACTCACTTTGTTGATTTTAAACTCCTTCATCTTACATCTAATTAAGCTCAAATTTGAACCATAATTAGACCTGACTACATAGTATTTTACAAAAATACTACTTAGCTCATTTAACTTCTTAAAATTATCGAAGCATTAGCCCGTAAAATGGCGTTTAAACTAATTTTTATACTTAAACTCGTGTTCCCACTTTTCCGTTAACTAGTGATTTTTGGCCATTCACTTCTAACGTTCATTACAACACTTGATTTAGCTTACATACATCATATAACATATGTATAGACCTTTAAAATAACTTAGGCTTTCACAAGACGGGATTTGTCCGCAAAAACTCGTTTTAGGTCGAAACGATCGATTTCGATCGCTTAAAATGTATTTTCATTCTAATTTTCATTTATTGACTACAAAATCAACGTAAACACGTATAATAACATAAAACTAAGTCATTTAACTTTATTTCACCATTAAATATTCAAAATTGTTGAAAATTACCCTTGAGTTGAATTTTCATCCACTTTTACATAATTTTTCATAAAATTCAATTTCCACTTCTTAGACTCCACTTTCCACATGCTTATTAAATAGTTCATTTGCCAACTTTGTAGGCTTTTACTCCACATATATGAATTGTTCCAAATTTATTTACTTTCAAAATATGTTTAAATGAACATATAACTACCATACCTAGTTTTAGCTCTCAAAATCATACCTTCTATACAATAAATTACGTAACATGTTATATTACATGTACATACACTTTATATCATCATGTTCAACCTTATATCTTAAGATTTTACCATGAACCTCCAATTTAAAACACATATTCTTCCATAACTCATAACTTTAACCATAAATACATACATAGATTAACATAAATCAAAGTTTTAAGTTTAAAAAACTTTTAAATATTTATGGATGACTAACTTCTTCACACGGGAAGCTTCACCATGATGAGGCCTCCAACTTTACTTATTGTTCCATGATCATCCAACCATCCTAGCTTCCTTGATCAAGCTTTTTCTCTCTAGCTTCTGTGGCTTCTTACTCTCTCTCTCTCCTAGGGTTCTAATTTCCAACAATAAGAAATGAAGAAGAATAGCTCACTTGCTTTGCTTAATTTAGATTATATGAGAGTTAACTCAAATTGAGTTAACTAAACTTAATCATGGGTAACTCAACCAAGGATATTTTGGTCATTTCCTATAATTAGTCAAGAGCATTTTTGTCATTTCACCTCTTAGGACACCAAGGTCATTAACTCAATTGTCAAAGGTATTTTGGTCATTTGTCCAAAAATCTAGACTTTCCTTTTTTGAACAGTTTTCAATTAAGGAAGGTTTCCTTGTTAGGAATTCTTCTCATTTTCCATTTAAGGAAATTTTATACTTTTTTTTCAATAATTCATTTTATTCTCATTTAAATTGATTTTTCTTCCAATCTATCATTTAGATAATTATTTCTCGTTCTTGCTGCTTTTACGCAGTTTATTTAAATTGCTTAATTCACGTTCCTTAGCTAAAATTATGTTTCTAATTCTTTACTATCCTTCCCATTTTTACACACTTAGTCAATTCCAATTCTCATTATTTCAAATAGTAGAAACACTCATATTTTTATAAACCCATTTTCTCAAAAAACGAACCCTACTCGAACTTCCAAAAATCCATTTCTTTGATCATTTAAGCTCATATTAGCATTTTACAACTTTTAGGTCATTATCCATTCCATTTACATTATACATATTTGCTAATTTGCATCATGCATACATTCTTCATTCCTTCTGCTCATATTTGGGAGTATTATCTTCTGTATCTATACGTCGTATAAATACTCATTTCAATTCAATCATTTAATGTTTATTCATTACTCAAATTTAGATATTTAAATCTCATAACCCTTTCTATTCAGTTAATTCCTAATATATAAATTAGGCTAAGCTGTTCTATTTTTTTTGCACATTCTGGTTTACTTTAACTTGTCATTCTCGTAACCTAGCCTCTCAAGGCCTATTCATTAAGCTAGTTATTAATGTTCATAACTAAAGCTTAATTTACACTTTCTTCCATTATCTTAACTTTTCTCAAATTCTTAGTTTTCCTTCCATTATTAGATCGAATCTTACAATAATTCATTTCTGACTACCTAACCGTAATTACTCATTTTTGTCATTTGCATCTTAAATCCATTTTATTTTCATTCAATTGTAGTAAATTATATTTATTATAATTTCTTATCTATCAAGTCACTAATGTACCTTATATTAATGACTGATTCTTATAACCTCTATAGGGAACTTACTATATCAAGAGTCTTTCTTTACAAATTCAACAACATAGGTCATTCTTAACATATTTATTAAATACTAAATTAAATTTAATCACTTCTTTACACTTTATGTCCTTCCAAACTAGGTTTTAACTTTAACCTTTATTTACTTATCCAAGATCCTTATCTAGAAATCTTGTCAAAAAATCTGAGATATCACATGTCTAAAGATGGATTGGTCTGGATTTAGATTTATTGGAACCCCTTTATAATTACTCATGAAGGGTTGGTAAAATGTATTGAATCGTGTCTTATACATGGTTCTAAATCTTGGAGGTTGTTCAATTATAAACATTTTTTCAAATATAGAATTTGCAGACTCAAGCTACAAAATAACAAAAAATTAAATATTATATTAAAATAAGGTAATCAATACAAAACACAAATATATATATATATATATATATATATATTAAACAACTTACACTGTTTACAGCAGTAAGTTAGTTAATGAATGCTCGTGGCTCATAATCTGCCTCTTGAACCCTGCAGGTTGGAGGATGGTGTATCCGTCTTCGAGTAATTTTCATGTGCCATCTCACATAATCCTTAGTAGAAATATGTTGTAAAGCTTCCAACACTTTCCCTTATAAAGTCTCCATGTATGCCTCCCACAATTGAATGTAATTGGCTATATAATTTTCATAATTTATTTTCTCAAAAAATTTATTTTCCAACCTTCAATTCAACCATGTTTTCAGCATTAGATGGATAAAAATGCAAATATCGAAATTGCCTCATAAATTTGTCAGGCATTTGGAACTCGACAATATCGTAATGTATTCAAGGTATACGTGCAACTCCACGTAACCTTGCTTCAAAAAAGTCCCAACCCAAGCGTCTATTGAATGACTCATATGTACGCCACACACCACCTCTCCTCGATAAAATAGAAGATGGTGATGCTGATTTTTTTTACGTTGGTAATCTCTTGAATTAGGACCAAAAGAAGAGCATGCCCAGGATAATGCCCTAGGTATTAACTTCTGAGACATAGGCCTAGGGGTAGGACGACCAATGTTGAACCTTTCATGTGCCCACATCAGAAGAAGGGTTGCAAATCTTATAAATTTTGTCGCTGTTTTGCGAGTAGCATTATGCAAACCCTTATACAAATGCCCTAAAACTGTTACCCCTGAAGCATATGTAACTATCTCCTTCAATCTTTCCAATAATAATAAATATATAGGATGCACAATATTTTCACTCTTGGTTGGAAACAAAATAGCACCACACAAGTATAGCAGATATGACTTAGTGTGTTTTACCACATCATCTAGAGTAGCATCCTTAGGTAAATGTCCATATTTATGTCTTAACCAAGTTAAACTTATACCACCCCTTTTTATAGCATTGTTCTCAATCATCTGCAATAGCTTGTTGCCCAAAAACCCTTACAAAATAGCTTTTAGCATACTCAAGTTCTCCACAAGTTAAAGGTTTTTCTAATATGGGTAACCTGAATAAAAATCCCATATCTTCTAGAGTAATGCAAATCTCTCCACAATTTAAGTTAAATGAATTTGTTTCACTTCTCCAACGCTCAACTAGAGCAGATAAAAGAGATGCAACGTATTTTGAGACTACAACTTGATGACAAAATATACCACAACCTAATTGTTCTAGAAGAAATTCTTGTTGTTCAGTCAAGTTCCATTCATTTAATTTTGCAGACATTTTACATATTTCTAACACACTCATATCCTACAAGTCCAACAACATAAAAACATAAATAGTCACAACAGGAATGTTTCTAACAAACATTTGAGAAAGTAAAAGTATGTATAAAATAATAAACCTACAATATTTTGCCATAAATTTGATGAAACTTGATTTTATTGGTCCCATAAGACAATAAGATTACAAGGTCCGGGATTAATATCCATAACTTGCCTAAATATTCATCATAATGTCAACTATTAAACAATTTAAAAAAAATCCCATCAAACTTGGATATGAGCAAAATGACAACTAAGAAGTAATAGCACATTTGGCTGCCTAACAAGGCTATGTAATATGCTTTTGTTATTCACAAAAGCTTCAGTCAATTTGGGTCATACTACCTATTAAACAAGTCAAAACTAATATAAACAATTAAAAGCAAGCACTAAACGAAAAACACTCAAGGGACAAATTGGAAGATTTTTTTTTTTTTTACATGAAATGAATCCGATTACAAAAGTTTGAACAAAAGTCATGCAATTTAATCTCTTTTACTTTGACGAAAGTCATGTAATCCTATTCAAGCAAGGTGGTTTCTTAATAATAGTAAAAACTGTTGTATTTTTTATTTATGCTTAATCAATTGGGAAAATAATTGAAACACTACTATTCCCACGACATCTTTACCAGCTTTACTTGAGAAAAAATATTATTGGGAAAAAAATCCATCACCGATTTAGTATATGATTATGAGGCAGAAATAATAATAAATAATCACGACAAAAAAATATTGTCAACACCAAAACTAAATGGGTAAAGCATCATCATCTTTCATGTAAGCACAGGCACATCAAATTAACACAAAATATTTTCATAACTGTTGTCATTCATGTAATCAAAAATATTTTCATAACTGCTCAAGTATCACAGGCCAATAATCTCATATTGGCAATCTTTTCTCAGTACAAATCTAACATTCACTTATTCAATACAACTGAAACTCAAATTGTATATAAATCTCAGACGGTTGGACATTCGTTTCATCTAGACCAAAAATATAAACTACCACAATATAATTATTAACCAAATAAAATGAAAAACTTACCAATACAAGCAGAAAATCGATGAAATCAGATGTATAACACTTCTATTCCACCATTGTATGTCAAAAGACAACGAATTCTTGTCGATCGGACGGTTTGAGAAGTAAAATCGATGAAATCGCCAGAGGTTTAAAGCATTAAATTAGGGCTTGTTTTTTATTTATTTATCCCTTTTTACTTTAACTGGAAAGTTAATCTAATTTCGTTTAAAAGACCGACGTTGTAATATCCCGGATATTTAAATGAATTAGAAATAAAATATTTAATATTTAATATTTAATAAAGGTTGGAGTTTGATAACCTAGTAGTGATAGATAAATAGAGGTCCAAATTAAATTTAACGGACTAACTTAGATATGGTGATATCAAATTTTTTGATAAGTTAGCAAGTAAAGTGATAATTCAATAAACTTGACTAACAGCAAGTCTATTTAAATTAAGAGAATTAATTAGTGGAGTTATGTAATTATGCGACGTGGTTGCATGTAAATTAAATATGTATCTATATGAATATATGTATGTGCATATTTAGTAACATAATTTAATGGTTAAATAAATTATGGTAAATAAAGGGATTAATATTTAATTAATCCGATTTGAATTAAAAGGTTTATTGTGGAATTAATTTAGTTAATATATTGATTATATTCATTAATCAATATTTATGCAAATTATTGATAAATTATTTGTGAGGAATAATTATATAAAGTAGTTGAATTAATTAAGTGAGAATAGTAATTGTATATATGTACAATATTTAATTTCATATATATATGTATATATATATATATATAAAGGGATTAAATTAATTGAGTAATTTTAAATAATAATTGAATATATTAAATGAATATATTCTATAATTAAATAAATCATTGTAAATGATTTATGAGAGTGAGAAATTGAATTATACAATTATTTGTGTAATATTAATTAAATAATTTAATAAATTATTTAAATAAGAAATTGAGTAAATATATTATTATTTTAATGTATTTTCGGGTAAATGAAATTATTTCCATAATTGATGAGAAATAAATTATTTAATGTAAATGTATTAAATAATTTAATTTATGGCGTAAATAATATATATTAAATTATATATTGTATTTATTCTTAATTTCATAATTTATTGTGAAATTGTTTTTGTGGTAAAGTAATTGTAATGTCCTAGAATTTCCACGTCTTTATTAATTAAATTATTAATTTAATTTTCAACGAGTTAGTTTTACGAGATTATTTAAACCTTTTTATGTGATTAATTAATTATGTGATTAAATAATTATGTAATTAATTACTAGAATTAATTAAAGGGGGTTACTAATATGTTATTAAATTAGTAAACAAACCCTAAAGTTTTAATATCAAAATAATTGATAAGTTTCCTATTAATTAAATATTCAATTAAATTGAATATAATGAGTGAATTAAATATAATAAATTAATTAATATGATTATTAATTAATGTAAATAATGTGAAATATTAATAATAATATTTATTAGTCCATTTAGTAATTTAATACTTATGGGTTAGAATATTTAATTATTTATTCAATCTAATTATTTATTTAATCATGGATTGAATAATTAATGTGTAAATTATTAAATTAGCCCAACATGGGTCAATTAGTAGCCCAAGTGGAGAATAATAAAATTTGACAATTTAGTAGCCCAAACAATTTAATAGAAGCCCAATTGGTATTTTAAATTAAAGCTCAATGATTGGCCCACTTGAAAAATACTTAATTAAACTATTAATTATTTAAAAAGTGAAATGTGACAATGAATTTGGGACAAGAAAAAAAAAAGTCAGCCGTGTATGTTGGGAGGAGAGAGAAAAAGTGATGTTTTGATATTTTTTTTATTATTCATTTATTTAATAAATGGTTGCTTGTTTTATTTTTTTGTAGTACATAAAACCATGCCTCTTTTCACCAACTAAGTCATGGCTAGCTTTCTTGTGTAAGTATCCATATAGGTACATGATGGTCTAGATTATTAGATACATTATGTATATCTATTAATTTTTCAAGTATACTTGAAATGGGTAAATGTTACTTCATTATTTTCTCCAAGTTTCAAAAGAGAGAGTTTGAGAGCAAAATATTTTGAGAGAGAGCAAGAGAAGGAGAAGGAGTTCTAAGCTAGTTTATGTCTTCAAGATTCACCACTTATTTTGGGAGAAAAAGAAGAATAGCCATTAAATCAAGGTAATTGTTATTTTAAATGAAGTTTTGTTTTTAAATTAAATAAATCATCATGTTAGTATAAACATGTTAATATAGTTATTAATGTGTAGTGGTAATATTTATGTCATGCTTGAGTTTAATATGCTTGGTTTGTATTTTGGTATATTTTATATGCTAAAATATGTGTTTAGTAGTGTATAAACAAGTCTTGGAATTCATGACCAAAAATAATTTTTATAAAATTTAGATTTAATATTATAATATTATAGAACATTAAATCATGAGAAAAACAAAGTTTGAATCACTCAAAATGGAGTTATACACAAAAAGTTATGATTTGTGGTAGTTTATGTGATGTAAAATTTTTTATAAAATTTTTAATATTAAATCATGAAAAATTATATTTTCATGTTATGTATTGATATTAAGTTATTGGTATTTTTCTGGATTTTTATTGAGAGATTTAGAGTTTACTTGAAGGTATAAATTTTATTAAGTTGTGTAGTGAAAACACTGTTCATAATCTGTTTGGAAAAAGAAAAAAAAAAGTGCTGGCCGCGCATTGCGCGCCAGCAGATTTCTGCCGAGGCCGGCTCCAAACGACGCCGTTCGGCGCACGAAAATTTTATCGCCACGCGTACGCGCGGAATCCAACAGACGGTTACTCAAAACGGCACCGTTTTGGGACCATAGAAATTGCAGCGCGCGCAATGCGCGGGAACCTGTTTTCGGGCGAAATTACCATAATACCCCTCCGTTCGATTTTCTGATTAATTACGAAATTGCCATCGGTCCGGTTTTTCAACTTATTTACGGAAATGTCATTCTGGATAATTTAAATGTTTAAAAATTAATTTAAAATTATAACAAAAATATTAATAATACAAAAATGATATTTAGGTATTGAATATTATATTTTTCAAATATAATAAGTATTTAGGATTAATATTTAAATGTTTTAAATATTAATCTAGTTAGTTTAATATTATATTTTTCAAATATAATAAGTATTTAGGATTAATATTTAAATGTTGTAAATATTAATCTAGTTAGTTTAATATTATATTTTTTTCAAATATAATAAGTATTTAGGATTAATATTTAAATGTTGTAAATATTAATCTAGTTAGTTTAATATTATATTTTTCAAATATAATAAATATTTAGGATTAATATTTAAATGTTTTAAATATTAATCTAGTTAGTTTAATATTATATCTTCTGAATTTATGATTAAGTTAATTATTATTTAATTAATATTAAATAATAAACAAGGATGATAAATTAATTAATTATTATTTAATTACTATTAAATAATAATTAAAGACAACTAAGATTGATTATTTAATTATTTATTATTTGATTAACTTTAAATAATAAATAAATCTAGTAAGTTATTATTTACTATTAAATAATAACTAAAAGTAGTTAATTACTTACTATTTAATTAATATTAAATAGTAATTAAATGAAATAAAGAAAATGTCTTTTAACTCTTTTGTTTAAACAATTATAATAAATTGTTTAATAGTTTAATAAGTGTCCAACACTTAAGAAAAATATTTTCTAATTTATTAAATTATTAACCTAATTTGATTGAGGGTCTATAAGGTTAATAATATTGTTTTGACTGATGTAAATTATGTGTTAGTACTTATGTTTGGTAGATAAGTTTCTTAATGAGCGTATAGTTGTACAAATACGCTGTACTAATTATTAGACCAACTTTACTAATGTTAGGTCTTTCAAAGCCAGTTAGTTAAAGCTAGACATTAATTGTAGCTGAGCAGACAGGCAAGTTTCCTAAACCCTACTCAATTTATATTCGAGCAGGATATATTATTTTATTGTTCAAGTTCCTAACTCAAACTCAAGTTAATATGTTTCAAGCATGCTATGGTTTAATTCTGTATAATTATTCCACATCTTTAAATTGTTGATTCGCACATATTGCTTGTTATATGTGTTCATCAGGTATGAAAGGCTGATCACCTTCATTACCATAAGGTTTAGTTAAATTTGTTCATGGTCATTATTGACACTCAACATTAATTAATCCAGTCATTCAATTATTGAAATTGTGACTCGTACTCTTTCACAATTATTATATTGTTGAAAATCCAAAAGCTTATTCTTTCTTTCAATCATGATATATCGTTATTGTATTTAAACTTGCTGAGCAAAGTCGTTGCTCACTCTTGCTATATCATGATAACAAATTTCAGAATAATACGAATGTCCGAGGAGAGACGGAGACAGAAGCAAAAGACAAGATTATAGTATTATGCATGATAACTAAATTGTTATATGATGTAAGTAATTTTGTAAACCTTTTTATGAATCTAAAGGTATATATGTAAGTTAAGGTTAGAAACCTTGGGAAATGTTGTAGAATAAACAATTTATGTTTATATATTCCGCATTAGTTATAGAACATGTATGAAGATGATGTATCGTGACGTACCAAGTCTAGGGTTAAAGGAACCCGGATTTGGGGTCGTTACAGACGTCCGCTAGTATATTTAGCGGATGGTGTATTCTATTAAGTGCGACATCGTTTAGTTGATTCCATTGCTTATTAGGATCAGCTTATATTGTTGCAGACGGTGTCGTTAGCTATCTGTTATTCCTTATGAATTCTCGTCCACTAGTATGTCTAGTGGATGGAGTATATTTAGTTGCTAATTTGACGTCGTTTAAATTATGATCTTATTGAGGGAAGGGGTAAATGCGTCCAAAAATTGTGTTTAATCTGTCTGCTAGTAATAATAGCAGATGGCGTAATTCCAAGATTAATCTCCACCGTTCAATATAAAAATATACATATAAGATGTTATTTGTCTATTTTTTTTCCATAGCAAATAGTTGTTTTGAATCGCCCTATATATATATATATATATATATATATATATATATAAAATTAAAAGGCCCACCACATGAGATGGGGAGTGGGCATCAAGTGAAATCACTTGTCCCAGCCTTCCTACATTCTTTTTACTTTCCAACAACAATTAACTTGGATATGTTCCAACCCACCTGGATGGTTTTGGGACAAGCACCAAAGCGGCTCAAAATCATTGTCTCTTACCTTACAAGACTTTGGAATAATATATGCTCCCTCTTTTTTCCTTTTTTGTGTTAATAAGATTCTCGTTTAATTTTAATCCTAATTCATTTGTAAAATCTTAAATTTTTAAAAAAAAATATTATGATGTGATTTTATTTTAGTTTTTTAAAATAATAATTTGTACTTAATAATACTTTTTTATTATAAAATATAAGATAAATTTGACTTTTTAAAGTCAATATAAGATTTTCTTAAACTTAAAATTAATGAGTTTCATTTAACTTTTGAATACAATAGATTGTGTTTAATAGTACTCTTTAAGTAATCTATAATTTTTATTATTGCATTATCTAAAAAATTTAATGAATTCAAACTTGACAAATATTTCAAATTGACTTTAAATAGTTAATATTGATCTCATATTTAATTTGAATTAAGAGTACTTTTTAAATAATTTATAATATTAATTATTTTAAATTTAAAAGTTTTGAATAATTGTTAACCTTATGTGACCAGCTTTCTTTACTGCCATACAAGTCTTGTTTAGTTACGATAATATTTAGTACGTTCAGAGTTCCAAATGTATCGTATTAATTTTAGAACATTACATTTGAGTTATAAAGGCTTAATTTGTGAATTAAATAAGCTGGATTTAAAATAAATACTGATTTCTCAAGTGTGTATGAACATCCAAATATACCAAAAGCCTTATAAAAATATACCAAACGCGTTATAAACTGATAAATGAACGATCACGTAGTGTCTACACAAATGCTTAATACACTCTCTGTCCACAAAAATAGTCTTATTTGTTATCTTTGTAACTCAATTTACTCTCTCAGAAAGCATTTTCCAGATAAAATATTCTTTGAAACAAGAAGAGTCTTCAAGCTCAATAGTGTTTGTGCTTCTGCAACTGTACCAATTGAGCATTTCCTTGACAGGGTAAAATAGATTCACTGAGATTGAGACTTTGAGAGTGATGATTCCAAAATTAAAACAAATAGAGTATGTACATGTAAGATCTCAACTGAACAATCAAGTTCTATTATCAACATTTTGTAACCGCCCAGACAACAATAACCCTTTATCCGCCGGTCTACAACTAAAGTGAAACAAACAATACCTAACCATAGCTATTTGATAATACATTGAGAACCTCGTGCTATCCTACACAACCTTGAGGGATCACTACAGAAGTGGAAACATATGTAGAGAAGATCAACAATTTTATAAACAACAAAAAAGTTACAAGTAAACATTTGTTTTCCATTTTTCTCTGCATGTATCATTTTTTTTATTTTATTTTTTGTTTTGGAAATTTTTTGAATCTTCATTTACCCTCATTGGGTACCTGGAATGAGCCATCCTTCATTAACTTCAAGCTGATACTGTTGTATCGTTCACGTGAATATTGCCTGGATGCTTTTCTCCAATCCGTACCAGCCTTCATCATTGCAGCAAATTCTTCATAACTTATGCGCCCATCCTGTGCATTAACACGATGACACAATGGTTAAGCTATGTTTCCAAAACTTTGGCATATATTGAAATCATTTCAAAATTAAGAAGGAAAAAAAAATTAATGACGAGATTTTGGATTTCAATGTAAAGATGACTACTTTACTGAGTAACATGGGGGAGACCTAAAGGGGAAGATAGTACCAAAAGAGAGGAGATATTAATAGATCCTTGTGCAACAAAAGTTACAGTCCTTGTGAATTTCAAATAATTTCAATCATGTTCGTATCATAAATTTTTCCTTCTTGTAATGAATAATAAAATGATTTCAAATATATATAAAAAAAAAACTAAATTTGAAAGCTCTGAAGATAATATCCACAGAAATATGAAAACTGAAGTATATGAGGAAAAAAATGCCAGAATATGGCTGGATAGCATTACATTTAATTTTGACAACGAATAATAAAATGATTTCTAATTGAGATGAAACGTGCCCTTTAGAGATATAGAAGTAAAGGTTGATAACTTGATATAACACAAAGAAAAAGAGAAAAGTAAAAAAACTATACGAAACAGCTGAAGGATGTAATTACAAGTTCTTTATTACATATTCTAGCTAGTAAAGAAGTAACAAGCATATTTCCAAGAACAAATTTGGCAAAAGGTAGAATATTATATAAATGCATATCAAACAACTTTAAAGGGGCAATTAGAATTAACAAAACGAAGGGATTTGATTTGGGGAAACAAAAACCGAAATAAACTAATATGTGACGGGTCAATTTCGTTTAATGATTAATCCAGTTGCTTTTAGAGATCACAGGTTCAATGTTTAAGGAGTCCATATATCAAGCATGTGAAGGGTCAATAAGTGATGAGGGGTCAATATGCGTGGGCTAATATTTGATGGATAAAAAAATCTGTTGGGCCAGGTTTTAGGTTCTCGTGGGACACTTAGTTGTCAAAATAGATCACAAGTTCAAGAGTCTATAAAAGGTAGGACTGACCCAAAAAAATTAAGATTTCGATGAAAATATTGCCCACTATCAGTAATAAACTAGATATATGAATACACTGCACCATTCAGCACTGACCTCATCTGTGTCAACATCATGCATTATGGCACTGATGACTTCCTCACTGTTGGCGTCAACTTCATCACTCAAGGCATGCCGCAGCTCTTCAATTTCTATAAAACCACTCTTGTTTTGATCAAAGAATGCAAAAGCTTTGTGTAGATGCTCATCGTTGGCCATCTTCCTAAGATGAACAGAAATAGCAACAAACTCCCCGTAATTTAGAGTTCCATCACCGTCAACATCAGCCTGTAGAAATTTCATCCGAGTTAATAATAAATACAACTACAAGCATCATACAAACAAAAGCATTCTCAAATCTCAACTTCCAATACGTGATCTACTAATATTTACGAAAGTAAAATTTGCTGGAAGGGTTTGTTAATACTTGTAATTAGGAGATGATAGCATAAAATTTGTAGATTCCTTGGTTATATACTTATATTGCAATTTCAGAATATGGTCCCTTTTTAATAACCACGTGAGCTATATCATTCCAAGGTTGACAGCAGCTTGAATGGAAGTTCAAGAGAAGAAAACCAATTTTAGCAAAAGATCAACAGGATCTCATTAGGACTGTATAACATATCATTCTATGTTTATGAATTAAATAGCAAAATGAAAGGAAAAAATATTGAAAAAAGACATGATACTAACCGCTTCCATTAGGATTTGTAGGTCTGCATCAGGTACATGATGACCAAGTTTTTGCAAACCAATTCTAAGTTCTTCAAGGTTTATCTTGTTTCTCTTGTTGGTGTCCATCATATCGAATGCTTCCTTTATTCCTGCCACTTCCTCCCCAGATAAATGCTCAGCTACCACCTATGTATGTTAAGTTTGAAAGTTCATGTCACAAAATTTACATTAATAATTTGCACGGATAAAACTAAAGCCGTGCACAATACCATTAATTTTGAACAAGTGTGCAGATTAAATCAAATAAAAGCTATTTGAATAATTACCCTTAAAGCTCTTTTCTTGAGCTTATTCATCACTGAAAATTGTTTGAGCCTTGATTTGACGACCTCCCCCAGAGAGACATTTGGAGCCTTCTTTGCATTTTGTAACCAGGGGTGATCTGCATTCGGAAGACATAAGCAGAAAAGGAAACAATTTCAATTTAGTCTCCTAAATCATAACAAGGAAAATAAATATTTCAAGTATACAGTGACAGAACTTTACCAAGTACTCCCTGAGCTGTAAGACGCTGCTTTGGATCTGGATTAAGCATTTTCTTTATGAGATCCTTAGCATTGTCAGAAACTTTTGGCCATGGATCTCTCTTAAAGTCAATGATGGAACGGATGATTGCTTGTGCTACTCCTTGTTCAGTTTCTGCATACCCAAAAACAAATCAAAAAAATTAAACAAAATAACCAGCTGAAAGTGTATCATTTGTGTGAAGATTAGGTCAAGGGTTTGACCAAATAATGACGTATTCTCAATAACTTCAGTTCCTATGAAATATCGTACGAGTTCATCGCTCATTTCAAAAAATAGTAACTGGACACCAAAAACAAAACAATAAAGCTACTTTACTCTAAACCTCACAGCAGTAAACTAATCACGAATACAGCATGGAGCACAAAAGTTCTACTAACAGAAATCAAGAACCGGACCTGCCCAGAATGGTGGAACACCACAAAGCAGAATGTACAGGATAACACCAGCACTCCAGACATCGATCTCCGGACCATAATTGCGCTTTAAAACCTCTGGTGCCATGTAATAAGGACTTCCCACTATCTCATTAAATCGCTCACCTGCAGAGAATTGGCAACTTTCAGGCACACTAGATGAAAATACAAATGCTTCTAATGCACATAGGAAATAAAAATACGAAAAATAAAAAGAAATAGATGTAGTCAATAGAATGCAATACCGGGTTTAAAGAAAATTGACAGCCCAAAATCAATTGCCTTCAAGGGGGCTGTTTCCTTCTTGTTTGCAAAAAGAAAATTCTCTGGTTTGAGATCTCGATGCATCACTCCATGCCCGTGACACATCTGCAAGCACAGGAAATATAAACAAAGTACGATTAATATTGGAAGGATTAACTCGAACACAAGCAGACCTAAACATCCACGCTCTCATGCGTGCACACAGACATGAAGAAAAGGAGAAAATGCAAGTATAAAATCTGAAGGTACAAAAACAGACTTGTGATTATAACCAAATGTAATCTGAGAATATTGAAGAAACAGCCAGAATAACATGGAGTAGCAGAAAACGATGGCACCTCAACAATAATGGAATAATAAAACATAAAGCAACCAATGAAATAATCAGATAAATCCTAGAAGAAATGGAGAAGTATAAAAAATATGAGGGTATCAGCGTGATGGGAAACTTGCCCTGAATTTTGGTAATGAAACTTCAAAACTAATCCTCTTTATTTTTATTTTTACAAAAAGTAACTTTTAGGGCTCATGGATAAAAAGTCGCAATATTTAAATCATCCATATAACCATGTGGAAGCATGTGTACATATCAATGTTACCTAGATTGTTGTTTAATTCGGTATGTGGAACAAAATCAGGACGAAAAATGTCACTTTTCGTAGTATAGAGTACAGTAGGGTTAGGTTTCTTCGAATCACTTGGTGCAAATTACGTTTATCCGGAACATGCTATGCTAGGAATAACTTTCTAATAAGGTATAGCTAAAATTGGTTCAGATATAATTAGAACTAGTTTAGTTGTTTTTAACTTTAGTGTCACAACAAGTGCATTTTCAATAATATTACGCCATGTCATCGCTTATTTGACACCCACAAGGCGCTCATTTGGAAAATTAGTTGGTATTCCATATAATCTTATTTTACATATTAGGGTTTCCAATACAGAGTTCTAGATTATTCATGTTATTAATATACTACGTAAATATCCTAAATATTTTATAAGATGATTCTAATTTCTATATAGTCGTTCTTTGCCTTCCATTAGATTTGATTTTAGCCATAGGCTGTATGGCCTGATGGCTATATAAGATGATGCTCTTCATTTGTAAATCATAAAATAAAGTTGTAATAATGCTTGTGCAATAGAAGGTTAAGTAAATATATAGAAAATTTTGAAACAGATGGGTACCATCTTTTGGAACGTTTATACCAAAACGCAATCCGCTAATATGCAAACATTCCGCTAATATGCAAACATTCCGCTAATATGCAAACATTTTTTGATAACCACGGTATGTACGCATGTACACTAACAGTGAAGAAAAGTAATAATTTAAACATTTAAATGGTTATATAAATAAATATTGTTAAGGTATTCACAGACATTATTTAATAAAAAGGGATAATCTCTTCAAATGCCTCTGAACTATTGGTGAAATGCTCGTATAGTGCCTAAACTATTTTTTTTTGTGGAGTTGGTCCGCATACTTTTACAATCTTTTAATGTTGGTAAATTTCATCGAGACGGAATCACCAATTTATTAACGGACATTCTAAACGTAAGATAAGGGCATATTAGTCTTTTCAACAATAAAAATGAAGAAAACTAAAAGATTGAATCACATTCTCTTCTTTCCATACCTTTTGTCTCATCTTTCTTCATTTTTCACCCATAATGTTATAAATTATTCATCTCTAAACTCGTACCAATAGATGCATTACAAAAGTCAAGTGCTTCTTATGAATCGATACCAGTGGATTTGTGTAATGATGGATGTAACACCCCAGTCTCACATTTGTTAATATAGAATATTTGGATGTATATATAAGAACTCAAGTTGCTATCATTAATACCTTCAGTCATGATTTTTTAGGCCATATTTTGCTATGATTTGATTCGGACTCAGAATTTACCTCGGGTCATTAGAATTGGTATCAGAGCCGACTCTCGAAAACTCTGGTCGGGTCGTCCGATCAGGTTGCCAGAGGTGGGGAGATGGCTAAAGAGATAAAGTTTATGGGCCTTGTTTGACTATGTGTTCGGCCTGACGGGGACGTCAAGTATTTAAGTGGGGGAGTTTGTAACACCCCAGTCTCACATTGGTTAAAATGGGATATTTGGATGTGTATATAAGAACTCAAGCTGCTATCGTTAATACCTTCAGTCATGACCTTTTGGGTGAGCCTATGATGGGCTAAGATGACCCAAGAAGATATTATTAAGACAGTGCATTGAATCTAATTCTGCTATGATTTGATTCAGATTTAGAATTTTCTTCGAGTCGTTAGAATAGATGGCAGAGTTGGTGGGTGCTTCATATTTGATCCTCTTTCTGAATGTGGATTTCTTTGATTGATTACATATTAAACTTTTTTTTTTGTTTGCGAAGATTTTGGTTGTGATGGAAGAGGATTGACCGTAATTTATTTTTTTTGCTGACGAATTTGGTCTGCGGTGTTTGATTGTGATGGGTTTGGTGAAGTTGCTTGAAGAATTGAAATTTTGGTAGAGTTATGTGCACAAAAGGAAGATAATTAAGAGACGATATTGACCCTCAAATGTACGCATGCCACTGCCACCAAGCCGCCGCTGCTGCTTTTCATTTCAATCTCTGATTTATTTTTTGTCTGAACTTGTGCTAATGTCATTTGATGTCGAATTCAGCTTGCAAACAAAGGATGTGGTCAGTCTCTAGGCTAAGGTTGGTAGTGCGGTTTTTTTGAAGAAGATGATGACTAAAATCCTTCAAATATAAGTGTGTGAAACACATGTGTGCACAATCTGTTAATAAATTGAGGATTTTGTTTAAATTTAATAGAATTTACTGACATTGCAAGATTTAAAAAGTACGTGGACAAAACACGCAGAAAAAATAATTTAGTGACTAAACGTGCATTTGACATATAGTTCAGGGACGTCTAGAGGGATTATCCCAATAAATTATATGCTCAACCAGCAAGGACAAGAACTTTAACACTAAATTATCAAACACATAATTTATCTGTTATCGAAAACCCCAATCCAGGTTGAAATATAAATTTTATAAATGACAATAAGTATCAAACTTCAAGAACATAATTTATACCTGAACAACTTCGACAATTGTCCGCATTACAGCTGCAGCAGCCCGTTCTGTATACTGCCCCCTTGCCACTATCCGATCGAACAACTCTCCCCCTTCGCACAATTCCATAACAATGTGGACGGCATTTTCATCCTCATAAGTATCCTTTAAGCTCACAATATTAGGATGATTAGGCATATGCTTCATAATCTCAACCTCTCTCCTCACATCCTCAATATCTATAGAAGTCCTAAGCTTCTTCTTAGATATCGATTTGCAGGCGAATTTTTTGCCAGAATCCATATCAGTACAAAAATATGTTACCCCAAACTCCCCTCTACCAAGCTCACGACCCAGATCATATTTCTGTGAAATATCGTGCCCCGTTGGTTCTTTTAACACCCGAAATTTGCTTACACTTCCAGATCCATTTGCACCATAATCAATTGTAAATGGATTTGGTTTGTTCTTCTCCTTTCTATCCTTCTGAGAAGAACTTCTAGGGATGGTACAGCAATTTCCCATAATTCAAATGACCAAATTCTTGAAATTTTATCTTATATCCTTAAATCTACAAAAAAAAAACAACAAAACAGATTGAAAAGAACAAGTCAAAATGAATATTTTTTCTCTTTTTTAGCCCAAAAAAAAAAAAAACTCAAAGCCAAGCGAAGCGAAGCTACAAATTTTAATTTGTTTTTTATAGATGAAGACACACAAAACTTTGTCCAAAACAAAAGGAGATAAGGACTACCCAATATCAAATAATGGATCCTTTGATGGGAAACAAAAAGAGAATGGAGCCAAAAGCATATAATGGGGAACAAAAGAAGGTTTTTGGAAGCAATCTCCAAAGAATCTGGAATTATGAGAAAACTTAAAACACATATATTTGCAAATCAAGATAAATTAAACAAATCAAAAAGAAAAACCTACCATATATTTAATCCAAACAATTAATTTTACATAGAATAGATACCAGATTGCTTCAATCTCCCAGTTTTGAAGATGTTCTTGAGCCTTAAGGTAGACCCAGATGGGTTTTTTTAAGAGTCGCTTAAAATGAAAGAAATAAATGAAGTGGTTGTTGTTGGGAAAAAGAATAATGTGAAAATGGGGAATAATGTGAACAATGGGATTCAGGTTGAAAATCCGCCATGGATGAGAGAGAGTCAAAGCTCTTTTGCAGAGACTTTTCTCCCTCCTAACCTCCTTGTCTCTGTCTCTTGCGCTTTTTTCTTTTTAGTCTCTCTATATGTATTTTGTTAGATTTGATGTTCGGATATGACTTATTTTAAATGTTTTATAACTTAAAACTTAACAAACTTATAAATTATTTTAAACGGTGATTTATAAATTTAAGTGTTTAATATTATTTTAATTTATAAATTAAAAATTAAGTTAAAATAAAATATTAAAGTGTTTGATTAAAATAATTTATAAATTAAAATAAGATGTATAGATTATTAAAATAAGAATAAAATAGTCGTTATATTTAGTGTCGACGCCGGGATTTCGCTCGTCTCGTTTTTTAATAATTAAAATGTCCTTTCCAATTTTAGCATTTAGATTAAGATGTGCTTTTTGAAAAAGGGTCGGCTTAATGTCGACGGGGTTTCGAAAGGTCGATTTTGTAATGAGCCAATTGACCAGAGTCGTCAGTTGGTATATTTGAAATGGATGTACCAACTCATCCGAATTTTGTTTTCGTAATCGCTGGCTCATATGTGACTCCGAATTAATTGGTCCGCAAACCGAGATTCATAGAGTTCGGGGGCTTGCTTAAGCGAGGGGAAGGTGTTAGGCACCCCCCGACTTCCATGAAACACGGTTACCGCAATCTCGATGTTTTTTTCCTATCCTTTTAAAATCCTAAGAATGTGTGTGCGTGTGTGTGTGTCTGTGCGCGCGTGTGCCTAAATGAATGTCGTTGGAATGCTTTACTTTGAAAATGCTTCAGAATCTCGTTAACCCTATGCACGAAGGATTTTACTTAATCGAAAAGTTCATTTTTATTGCTTTTTTGTTTCGATAATAAAACCGATGATATTTTGTAAAACATATTTTCAAACCCTTCGTCAAATAGGAATAGAGCTCATCCGACACTTACAATTTTATTTAGCCTACGAACGATCTAATATCCTAATTTGATTCTTTTTAGAAAATCTTTATCATTTGCCTTATTTGGAAATCGTTTTTTGCATCGTAAATCAAAACAAACATTCAAAACGTGTCGGGGCTATCCATGGGCATGTGAGTCATCTAGATAACCCCAAACACCCACAATCGCACATTTCACTATTGTGACGCCCCCAAATCCGGGTCCCTTGAACCTCGGGTTCGGTGCTCACTATTCAACACTTGTCAAACATTCATAAAATATAACTTCAATAACTCGCGGAAATCATACATCATTTCATTACGAAACGTACCTTCAATCCCAGGTTCCACTAACCTTAATACATCATCATTACCTTATAATACAAAAGATTTACACAAATAGTATGAACTAACTACGTCTACTCGGTCATCTTCCCTTTGTCGTGGTACTCTTTAGATAACTCGGCTTAACTGAAAAATAGTTCATGATATAGCAAGGGTGAGCAACTACTTTGCTCAGCAAGTTTAATTAAACAATAAAAGATATATCATGAATGAAAAAGACTTAGCTCTGGAAACTTCAACAATATACAATAATTGTGAAGACATGCAACCTTGAATAATATAATTCAATTGACATAACATACTGCTTCATCATGCTGAAAGAGTCACAAGACCATGAACACACGTTTTGAGTATTTACAATACCCTGTAGACAGAAGTCTGTCAGTTCGTTTTGAATATTAACAATCATTTCGATTGACATATCCGGTGATGAGTACTTTAGGTGATCAGCCTATCGTACGTTTATAGAGTGCACAATATAACCATCTAGTTCGTTTTGGTCGGGAATATTCCATCCGACCGTAAGCTATCTGCTTACAATGCTCTGTTCATTTCAGCTTATCCCATCAGATTCCGTACCACAACAATATGGTTTGGACTAACTTCAATAATATTCAGATTATGAATTTAAATCGTACATGGTCTAGCCGAACAATTGGCATAGAACCCTCACTTAGAACAGTTCATAACAAGAACAGTCATAATATCACATGCAATATCTAGCCGAAACAAATAGCATAGATATTTCTCTTTAAACAGTTCATAACGTGAACGGTCATGCAAATGCACCTAAGTGCGATCGTCAATAACAATATAGATATGAAATAATTCTTAATAATTATTTCATCATGCAATTTGAAATAAATTTCAGATTCTACATAAATAACTTGCCAAATAAATACAAGTTAGGGTTCAGAGAAACTTGCATGTTCCGCTGACTACTGCTATTCAACTTAAAAATACTTCCTTTGGGTGACCTAATATTCAACAACATTGATCCTCCAATTAGCATAACACATATAGGTTTATTTAACATTAATAACCTTACCATATATGTCTTAATCATCTATCACTTAATCATAACCTTACATTTCTTAATAATATTATCAATCCCTTGATAATATTTTAAATCACATAACTGTCACTTCATTGCTTTATAATATTATCACCTTTGATAATATATAATACCACAAATAATATTATTAATCGTATAATAATATTTTAACCATTTATTATTTCAATAATAAATCATCTAGTTCCTTAATATTATTAACCATCTAATAATCATCTTAATCTTTTCATTATCTCAACACTTATTAACATTATTAACAACTAAATAATGTTTTACACTATTCCCAAGGATATTATTTATCAAATAATATCTTAATTATTTATAAATATTATTAACCATTTAATAATATTTTATCATCTTACTAATATTATTAATCATTTAATAATATCTTCTTCTCTCATTAATATTATTAACCATTTAATAATATTTTATCCTCATACTAATATTATTAACCATTTATTAATATTCTGCTAACTTACTAATATTATTAACCATTTAATAATATTTTATTAACTCATTAATATTATTAATCATTTAATAATATTCTACTCATTATCTAATATTATTAATCATTTAATAATATTTTATTCCCTTTATAATATTATTAATCATTTAATAATATTCTTCTCATAATCTAATATTATTAACTATTTAATAATATTTTATTCATATTGTAATATTATTAACCATTTAATAATATTTTAATCCTTTGTTAATAGTATTAATCATTTAATAATATTTTATTAACTTACTAATATTATTAACCATTTAATAATATTTTAATCCTTTATTAATATTATTAATCATTTAATAATATTTTATTAACTTACTAATATTATTAACCATTTAATAATATTTTAATCCTTTATTAATATTATTAATTATTTAATAATATTTTATTAACTTACTAATATTATTAACCATTTAATAATATTTTATTCATTATCTAATATTATTAACTATTTAATAATATTTTATTAAGTATCTAATATTATTAATCATTTAATAATATTTTATTTATTAACTAATATTATTAATCATTTAAATAATATTTTATTTATTTAATATTATTAACTCTTTAGTAATATTTTACTCACTTTATAATATTATTATACATTTAATAATATTTCAATGATTTTCTAATATTATTATATTAATAATAATATTTTATTAACTTAATTATATTATTAAACCTTTAATAATATTTAACTCTTTTTATCTATTAAATCACTTATATTTTAAAAAAATATATTTGTTAAGTCCAAAAATAATAAAATAATTTTTGGGACATTTTCCATTTTCGGATCCGTACGGACCCGACCCGGTCCGGTCCGGTCCGACCCGACCCGATTCGGTTTTTATTTTTTTCCAGGAACTGTGGACTGCGCCCCGGCGCAGTGTGTTACACTACACATTGCGCCCCGGCGCAGTGTGGCAGAATGTTTTGCCATTTTTCATTTTTGAGACAGTTTTGATACCCTTTGATCAAACCTTGATTAAATGAAATCTACACATCCAAATGACACCAAATCAGTGTTGATGTGTTCCTAACTTCTTGTTTTATAATATTTCATGGTTCGATCGTCTTTTTGAAAACGTTTTACACGAAAATTACGGATCGAACCATCTAGGGTCTAAAAACGACATCCTTTTCGGTAAAAGCTATAACTTCTTCGTTATTCAATATTTTTGAAAGGTTCCAAAAGGGTTTGTCTTTAAAACTCATAGATCTAGCTTTCTAGACTTTTAGATCACAAAAATAACTTGTACATCTTAAATCATAAATCAACAACCTAGACATTTAACTAGGGCTTTAAAACCAAACATGTTCATACTACCATTTCTTCCATCATCTTTCATACCAAACATGTTAGAACACCCATCTAGCATATTTAACCATATATCTTAATATGTAATCAAGATCTAACATCACATGGGTTTTTATTTCTTACATAACAAACTAACTAACAAGTTAAGGTTCAAAGAAACTTTTAAACCTTTAATGGAGATCTTCTTCTTGTAAATGGTTCTAGCTCTTCTTTGATCTTCTTGTATGGACCAAAAATCACCCACACTTGATAACACTCAAGGTGTTTGCTCTCTAGAACTCTCACAATTGCTCTAGCTTCTCTCTACAACCTTCTCTCTATAAATTTTGGTGAATGGAGCAAATGAACCAACATTTGCACAAGTGTTGGTCATTTCTATTTATAGAACTCTAGGATTTTACCATTAGTTCTACTAATCAACTAACATTGGTTGATTAAGGCTCTAATCTTGTTTACTATGCATAGAATGACCACTTGATGGACATTTTGATTGACCCATTGATTGACTAGGGTGGTTGGGGCTTACTTGCACCACTTTACACTCCAAAATCAACCAACAAGCTACATTTATATCCATGTGGGCCCCAAAATTCGGGATTGACCAAATATTTATCCAATTTAACTTTATTTTTAAGTCCTATATAATTATATAAGTATCCATATATATATACATCCATATATGTATACATATTCACCTATACAAACTTATTGGGCTCCACTTTGGATCTTAGTATTAAATTCTATTGGGCTCATTCAATTAAATTATTTGGGCTCAATTTATATCACACATTGGGCTAGCATTTACATAACTATGCTATCTTTAATTAAAATAAGCATTGGGCTTATTTAATAAATTACATGGACTAGTAATTAAATTAATTACATAGGCTACAAGGTATACTTAATTGACCTAGTTTAACAACTCATTTGGATTTAAAATATAATCCAATTAGATTTGCTAATTATAAGTCCATTGGACTCCTTAATTAAAATAGCTTACATAACACTATCAATTGTCAATTCTTGGGTTTGTTTTAATAAAACCCTAATACATATTAATACAAGTACATTGGACTTGATTAATTTAATTCATTCACTAACCTCTATCATCAAATTGGGTTTATAAAATAGTTAACCGTACACAAACAATTATTCCCACATTGAATTATCTCAAATAATTCACTTGCTTCTTCTTTCGCATTATTCATACAAGTAAATAACTTGCTTAATAAAAATCTTCTTAATTGCCATACGAGGCCAACATTCAAGCTTTGTGATTTTATCACATAAGCTTCTCTTGCAATCTTTTTCCTTCTTTAGTTAATTAATTTAATTAACTAATTTAATACATCTCATCATACCACTTATCACATATACACATACTTCATACCTCATATTTTCTTATGGATATAATTAAAATAAAAAAAAAAAATTGGGTTCGTAATTTTCTCGGTCATTACAACTATCATGGGGCCTTAAACCCGATTTTCGACTCGATGTCGTTTTAAGGCCCAAAAATTTACATATTTACATAAAGGTGCATCGCGATCGTTACATGCGTAAAAACTATGAAATAAACTAAAAGGATATCATCGGGAGGTTAGGAGGAGATTCCATCCGTAATAAATCCTCCCTAACCGTCCCTGATCCACAGATCTACAACATATGTTGACTACATTGGATCTAAACTCAAAATACACAAAATCAAACTATTTAAATATCAATGCACCAAATATTTTCGGATCTACAGTAGATCCACCCAACAAATGCAATAAGAACGAAATAAAACTACATCTAAAAGATTACTAGATAAAACACAACGAAGCTATGAAACTCGGATTTTTCACATTCCAATCGATGCAATAAACACTTTAACACTTGAAAATCAATATAGGATACAACGATTATATAAAAGAGGAAGAAATCTCACATTTTTTCTCTCTTTTTCTCTCTTTTCTCTCGCTCCCGTAGCCTCTCTCTCTCCTTTTTTCTTTCTTCCGTCCGCGTCTGCGAAGAAATGAACCGAAAGTGGCGATTTAAATCTTCAGATCTTGGCCGCAGGTGCAACTGCGGCCAGCCGCAGGTGCAACTGCGGCTGTCCTCGGTGCTTCCTCGATTTCCGCGTCTGATGTCGGTCTTTCGTTTTTTCGCTGGAAGGCTCGTAATTTGCAATCCGAAAATCCCTGGGAATCGTGCCCTATTGTTCTGGGAGGCTAGTTCGGAGGGCTGCGACTTGATATAGAATTTGCTAATTGTGCTTGGCTTCCAGGGGGCGCTGCCCCCTTTCCACCCCCGCCAGCTCACCGGCGAGCTGGGCAGCCGCTCGCTCACCGGGGAGCGAGACCCCCGAACATCGTAAGCGTAGTGGCCATTTGTCGTCTTTTGTGCTCAAATCAGGTTCTTCTGGATCAACTGTTTGCCTTGCTTCAAGTAACCTGATGCTCGTTGTTCGTTGTGGCGGCTTTGACCGTAAATCGTTGGGGTGACTTCGTTTTGGGGTCCACCTTCCTTTTTGCATTCCGGCTCAAGTGACGACTTTGCCCTCCTGCCAGGGTTAGTAGAGAAGTGCAAAATTTGGGTGTCTACAGCTGCCCCTCTTTATCATGTTTATGGAATGCAGTATGAAATGAACATGATAAAGAAGTAGGCACCCAATGCATGAAAATGACAGTACATACTTTAATGATGCAACATACATATCATTGATGCAACATACATATCAATGATGCAACATTAATATCATCGGTTACTGTCTCAAATGGACTCGCATCGCCTATTCATCAAGGAAAACTATTTTTCTCTTGCTTATCGCATATCGCATATCGCATATCAAGTCGCATGTTAAATATCAAATCGTATATGAAATTGCATATCGCAATGCTTCTCATATGATGTATCGCAAATCGCATATCGCATCGCACATCGCCTCGCACATCGCATCGCATCGCATTGTTTTAGCCATCGTCGGATCTTTCTCCAACGGTCATCGCATTGTCATCGTCAGATCTTCCTCCAACGGGTCGTCTCGTCATCGTCGGATCTTCTGCCAACGGGTCGTATGGTCATCGTCGGATCTTCTGCCAACAGGTCGTATCGTCATCGTCGGATCCTGTGCCAACGGGTCGTATCGTCATCGTCGGATCTTCTGCCAACGGGTCGTATGGTCATCGTCGGATCTTCTGCCAACGGGTCGTATCGTCATCGTCGGATCTTCTGCCAACGGGTCGTATGGTCATCGTCGGATCTTCTGCCAACGGGTCGTATCGTCATCGTCGGATCTTCTGTCAACGGGTCGTATGGTCATCGTCGGATCTTCTGCCAACAGGTCGTATCGTCATCGTCGGATCCTGTGCCAATGGGTCGTATCGTCATCGTCGGATCTTTTGCCAACGGGTCGTATCGTCATCGTCGGATCTTTTGCCAACGGGTCGTGTCCTCATCGTCGAATCTTTTGCCAACGGGTCGTATCGTCACCGTCGGATCCTTTGACAACGGGTCGTATCGTCATCGTCAGATCTTTTGCCAACGGGTCGTCTCATCCTTGTTGGGTTTAGTCTCTAACAAGTTATCTTGTAATTGCCGGGTCTCGTCTCCGACGGGTCATTTTTTATGACGGTCAGGTATCGTTTCTGACGGGTCGTTTTTGGGACGATCAGGTATCGTCTCTGACGGTCGGTTTTGTGAGGGTCAGGTATCGTCTCTGACGGGTCATTTTTTTTTTTTTGGTTGGTCAGGTATCGTCTCTAACGGTTGGGTTTTTTGGGACGGACAGGTATCGTCTCTGACGGGTTGGTTAAATTTATTTATTTTAAAATAATTTATAAGTCATTTTGAGAAGTAAAAAATTATTATTTCCTAAAAATTACTTATAAATTATGAAATAAGTTACGGCAAAACACTTGAATAATAAAAAAATAACTTGCAAATTGTGGTCGAAGATGCTCCAACTTATGTGAAGTACTACTATTTTGAGATGATTTACTAATTCAAAATATAAGGTTTATGAACTTCTTATACAAAATATAAATAAATTAAGGTTCTCATATTTTAATTTTTTGAGTCCCACTTTGTTTAGGCTAGAAGTGCTAACACTTTCAATGTTTCATGTTCAAGTTTAGCCGAAGTTAAAAGAAATCAAAATTAATTAAAGCCCTACATTAAGAAAGTCTCCTATGTTCTCTTTAGCTCCCCTCGGATTCTCAAAAAAAAAAAATGAATAAATAAATAAAATTCCTACTCTTCTTGTAAAGAGTTGATAACAGTCTCTTATTTCTTATGAGAATTACGATATTCACAAATAAAAATAATAATTTTATAATATTTTTTTCACATAAATAATAAATAAGTTTTATAATTATGTGTGAGAAAGTTTATAAAAATATTAAATTTTATTTATAAAAAAAATATTAATTCTTAATTCAAAATTAAAAATATATTTATATCTTTAAAGTTAATTTACGAAATCTTAAAGTTAAAGACTAATATAAATTAGCTAGTCGATGACCTTTTAACTGCGGTCTGGTTTCAAAGACCGAATGCCTAAACTTGTACTATTGGATTAAAGGCCTTTTGAATAAAATAAATTTTGAAAGTAAAAAAAATGTGGCAAGTTAGTTAATTTACAATAGTTGTTATGTTGTTTGCACACAAAAAATAATAAATCTATATTTGAATATTAAAATTTTATAAATGAACTTTAATTGATAAAAAATAATTGTAAATCTAATTTTAGAAGGATGATTTGGTTATATTTGATTGTTTCTTAATGCATCTTAATAGTTCACCTCTTAATGTATCTTAATGTTTGAAATTGGGATAAAAAAAATTCTCTCTGAATGCCTCTAAATTATTAAGATACAAAATTAAATCTGAACTATTCAGACGACTTGTTTAAGATGTATTAAAATACATTAAGAGATAGACTGTTAAGATACATTCAGATACAATCAAATACATAAGCTACATTTTAGGTTACATTTTTTGTTTGCATTTTCTCATAATTCTATTATAAATTTAGATTTTAATTTTAATTTTAATTTTAATTTTAATTTTAATTTTAGTTAATTATTATAAA
The DNA here is from genome assembly GCA_947179155.2 of Hedera helix. Lineage (NCBI taxonomy): Eukaryota > Viridiplantae > Streptophyta > Magnoliopsida > Apiales > Araliaceae > Hedera > Hedera helix. The sequence continues at coordinate 4,986,019 of OX359282.1, read as the reverse complement.
ATTGTGCGTCAATTTAACGGTCTTTGGTTAAAAAGACAAAATAAATAAATCGATCGGTAAATCTTATTTTACAAATTGTTCTTTTCTATACACAATTATAGCCTTTACATACTTTGTGCATATATTTATTTATACTATAAAGGGGGGAGAGGGAATAGGGAACAGTTAATTTTAATGAAACTTTGTCACATTTTAAAATATAAAAAAAAAAATAATTCTTTTCTCTCTTTCACTTTTTATTTCTATTTTCTCTATTTTTTTTCATTCATGTTTTTCAAGTTTTATTTTAATATATATATTTTTTAGTTCCACACACATAATGTACACCATGTAGACTAATAATATATAATTGTATCACTTTAAAATCCCTATACAAATTTTTATGCACAAACTACAAATATAATCGACTATTTATTGCTAAGCTCCACAACTTATGTCAAGAGGTTGTGGAAGTGAGATGGTGGAGTTTGTTAGGACTGGCATCCGATGCCACTTGTGCTGCGTATATAAATTATATGATAAAATAGAATTTTAAAAATTAAATAAGAAGATAAAAAAAATTAATATAAAAAGAATAAAATAATAATATAATTAAAATTGTAAAGACAAAAGAAGAAAATAAAAAACGTAACACAATTACACCAAACCTCTCGTAAAGGCTTTATAATATAAATAATATTAAGAATTTTAAATTTTTAATCTTAAAAAATATCTCAAATAATGTCTTTATTACCTTCTTTATGTATATCTCGTGATTGGCTATGTATAAAGTATTATTTAATGTTATATTATTTGAAACTAAGGCTCCGTTTGTTTTTCAAAAATTATTTTCCTCATTTTCTTGAGTTTGGAATGCTAAAGAAAATGTAGTTAACCCTAAAATATTTTCCAGTCAAAGAAAAACTCTTCTTTTAAATAAGGAAAATAAACTTATTATTTTATTTAATTTTTTTGCTAAGATATTCTAGATCAAAAATTGAGTCGAAAACTAGCAAAATTAAGTAGCCGCACAACATTTTCAAGAAAAAAAAAAATTTACGTGAAACAAACGGAGCCTAAAGAATTAAGACTATAAGCATTATCATGTTTTCTAACTTTGCAAAACACCATCTAGAAGATAGCTGTTTAACACGGCACACACAACATACTCCTATATACTAAGAAATTGGCAGTTATCATGATTTCAATAACTGATAACCCCATTTAGAAAAAGTTAATTATCTCTATAGATGCTAGGAAATGGGCATTTAACATGGTTTTAATACTATTATTATTATCTCCCTATCTAGAATCTAGTTACTCTTTTTGTCTCGTGATAAAAGTTTTGGTTGATTTTTTATGTATATTAAGAAAGATGATAAAATAACAAAATTATTCATAGTTAAACTCTCATTTAATTGTATAATTTTCTGTGCATAACTAGTGATACTCCATCTATAAATATGCATAGAGAATAAACATGTGACAATTAATAATAAGGATATTATAGGCAAATTATTTTTAAAAAATATATTATTTAATATAAGTAGATATTTAACTTTGGACTACCTAAAATAGTAATACAAACTTTTATCTTAAAACCGAGGAAGTATTATTTTACTTCATACATATACTTGAGCAAGAGGACTATTTAATTCAACATTTAATTTAATAATAACAATCTTTTATGCTTTATTTATTTTTATTCTTATTTTTTTGCGTGACAGTAAAATTTGCAGTCATTATCATTAGGCTCGGGCAAACCAACGGTTGCACCAAAAATTTATCCCAAGAAATAAAAGTCAATTTGCTTCTCTTTTTATTTTTTTCTTCCCTTTTTTTGGAGAATGCAAATCTATTATTCCATTTATTGTCTCAACTTGTATATTATCTCAGATTTGATAATTTTCTACGACACGGAAGAGATTTACCTAACTCGAACCCTAATGGGACCCAAAATTTAAACTTTATAGAGTTAGGATATGATATAGAATATATCTTTTGCTCTTACCCAACCCGATTACTTGTATATATATATGAAAATTTGACTGAAATATAAAATTGTTCTACCGATTTGTATTATTTTTATAAAATTCTCTTTTAAATATTTTTTTAACAAAACTCTCCCTCTAATTTGTATTATTTTTGTAAAAAAAATTCTCCAACTTTTTTTTGAGAAAAACTCTCCTTTTAATATGTATTAATTAGGCAAAAGGGACTTTTATATTTTTATTTCATTTTTTATGTGAAGTTTATTTTCTATTTTGTAATTAAATATATAATTAAATAAATAATATGTAATTAAATAAATGAGTAATTAAGTATTTGAACTATTTAAATGACTAATTAATTAAAATTAATTAAATAATTAAATAAATAAATAAATGACTAATTAAAATTAAATATGTTAACTGATTAATTAAATATGTAATTAAATAAATGACTAATTAAATAAATAATATGTGGTTCCTAATAATATTAGATTAGTTAAAATAAAAAGAGAGTTAATTTTCAAAAAATCATTCATAAAAAAATATAAACTATTATTGTCAGTAAAAGGGGAAAGTAGAATAGATCCCTAATTTTTTGAGAATTAACAATATTTTCTTTTAAGTAATTTAATATTATTATAAACCACATAATTAGTCATTTATTTAATTACATATTTAATTAATTAGTTAACATATTTCAATTTGACTAGTCATTTATTTAATTAGTCATTCATTTATTTAATTTTTTAATTAATTAGTCATTTATTTATTTAATTTTTTAATTAGTCATTTATTTAGTTACATATCATTTATTTAATTATAAAATAGAAAATAAACTTCACATAAAAAATAAATAAAATAAAGCTATAAGGGTTCATTTTGCCTAACTAATACATTTTGGAGGAAGAGTTTTGCTCAAAAAAAAAATTGAGGGAGAGTTTTGCAAAAATAATATAAATCAGAGAGACAGTTTTGCATTTCAGTCATGAGAATTGATATTTTCGCAAAATTTTTCAAATGAAATAATAAGTGGGACCCATTTTTATATGAATAAAATCTTGTGAAAATTTTATTTTTTCCTTATGAAAATAGTAGTTCCCTATATATATATATATATATATATATATATATATATATATATATAATTAATTAATTTTAAAATTAACCTTTTGTGACTTTTTAAGTTATTTAATTAAAAATTCATAACATTTGTAACACTGCTAATAATAAGAATATTGCATATTATTGAATTTTAAATTAAAAATTGATGTACAAAAGTTATATAAAAGAAACTTTTTTAAGAACCCCCACCCACTATTACAATATAGTAAAAAAATGAACGAATTTAATCGAACATAAGAGAAGAATCCAAAAACACAGAGAAGTGTCCATTGGTAAGCAGGTATGGGAAATGATTCTTAGACCATACACGCTCTAGTTAAAACCATATTATATTTCATATAATTTTTATTCAATTATAAAATAATTTTAAGTAAATAATAAAATCCAATAACAACCATACATAGCAGAAAGACAGCGGATTAGTCATACAAACGTGACAACTAAATTAGACTCTTTTTTTTGAGATGACAAATTTGCTCTTGTCAGATTTCATAGGGGTAGGACTCTCCTGCTTTTACAATTTCATATCCGAGATTAATGGTACACGTGGCACACATTTATAATGCGTGCATAGTTTTTTGAAAAAAATTGGGAAAAAAAAATTGTAAAATGTGAAAAATTGTTTTATGAAAATATTAATTTATTTTAAAAATGATCGATTTATTTTTAAAAAATTTGAAGTTGGATAATTAATTTGGGACAAAAGGTGTAAACAAGAAAAAAAGGGAGAGAAAATAAAGAATAATTTAAGACTTTCTAGAAGAAGGATGATTAATACTTTATAGAAGAACAACGAGCCACGCTTTCTATAAATCGTATGTACTACTTGTCTCTCCATCCATCTCGCAAGAGATAAGCATCTTTGTCTTGGAGGACGCATTAATGCACAATTATATTATATTTATTAAATATAGTGAAGTGCGATGAAAATGACAAAACAACCCTTTTTTAAAAAAATTTAAAATTTAAAATTTCATTTAATTTTTATTTTATAATTGGTCATGTATGATTTTGTAGGTGAATAATGTTGTCTTTAATAGTTGTGAGAAATAATGACATACTTTTTAAATAAAAAAAATTAAATGTCTACTTAGAATTTTCAATTGTTCGTACTTCGTAGTAATCAATAAAGAGTTATTTAGTGTTTTTTATTTATTCTTTCTTATCAATGACATAATCTAAAATAAATTTTTTATTTTATTATCATCATTGAAATCTCTATGTACACAATTTTAGTAATTAGAAATAAATTAACACGCCAAATTAAAATTCAAAAATATCAAAATTTTCATAATTAATTTATTCATAATAAAAGGAAATTAAATTTTAAATAATACTGTGTTATAAAATGGAAAAAAGTGCATTATAATCTCTTCACTTTTATTTTGATAAAAGTAATACAAAATTTATTCTAAAAACGATCAATTTAATTTTAAAATTTTGAAATTGATAATTAATTTGGGACAAGAGTGTAAAAAATGAAAAAAGAGAGAGAGAAAATGAAGAATGATTTAAGACTTTCTAGAAGAAGAATGATTAGTACTTTCTAGAAGAAGAACGAGCAACACTTTCTAGAAATCGTATGTATGTTGTCTTCTCCATCCATCCCGCAAGAGATGAGCAACTTTGTTTTGTTTTGGAGGACAGATTACTGCACAATTATATTATATTTATTAAACATAGTAATATAGTGAAGTGCGTTTAAAATGACAAAACAACCTTTTTTTTTTAATTTTATTTAATCTTTATGCAATTTTTATTTTATAATTGGTCATGCACGATTTTGTAGGTAACTAATGTTGTCTTTAATAGTTGCCAGAAGTAATGACATACTTTTTAAAAAAAATAAAAATAAATATTAAATTAGAATTTTGAATTGTTCGTAATAGTCAATAAAGAGGTATTTAGTATTTTTCACTTATTCTTTCTTATCAATGACATAATTTAAAATAAAAATTTTATAATTAATTTTAATCTCATCAACGGAATTTCTATATATAAAATTTTAGTAATTAGAAATAAATTAACGCATCAAAACCAAAATTTAAAAATATATCAATATTTTCATAATTAATTTATACATAGTAAAAGGAAATTAAATTTTAAAAAAATTAATTTAATCTTTAATTTTATAAGAACTTAATTACTTCGAGTAAATCTAATAAAAAAATATAATATTTCGAGTCAGCTGTTAAAAGATTGAATACTGTACCTATGGTCAATTCTCCAGGGTTGTTATTATCCCCGAATGTTATAGTCATTGAAAACCAAGACCAGGCATCACCTTCTCAATCACAAGGATCTAAAAGGACTTGGGCATTATGTAGTAGTGGGAATTGCACAAAGACTAATGCTATCGTTTAGATTGCCAAAAAATAAATTGGTAATGAAATAAAAAATAATGTGTTTAATTATTTTATTTAAATTGAAATAAATTATTTTTAATTCGTGGCAAGTTTGTGATTTTTATTAACTAGCTTTCTAACATGTGCGAGGCACGAATTTTCTTAGTTAATATAATTAATATTTATGAATATTTGAGGTGTCGATTAAAGTTTTTTTTTTATTTAAAAAAATTAGTAATATAATACTTTTTCTGTTTTAAAATATTATAAAGACCACTGAGTATGTAAGTAAATATTTTTTTTATTGAATTTGAAATGACATCCAAACTTTTCTAAAGTAGTGAGAATTTTAATACAATAAAAAAACTCTCTCTTATATGTTTTATTTCTTCTTGTAGCATTGAGTCAAATAATAAGTTCACAACAAAAGGACCATATTAACATTGTCGAAAATTACAATTAAATGAATACATAATAGTGAAAATTGCTTAAAATATTATGTTTTGACAAAGTCACTGTGAGAATAACTACTCGTTCTATTAAGAAAAAGCTAAGAAAATTACGGTGATATATATATATATATATATATACAAGTAGAGAGAAACGACTAAACTATTTAAAAAAAATTGGGGTTATAAGACATTAGTACTAAATCAAATGCTAAATTAGAAGTTTAATAACATTAAACGATAAAATTGGGATAAAAGTTAACATACTAGTATTAAATATTAAATTGAGATGAAAATAGTACCATAATGGTACCAAGACTTGTAGCTGCCAAATTCTAACGAGCTTTTATATTCTTTAATAGATGACTCATTTCAGTTATTTCTCTTTCTATTTTATTAACTTATTTATTACATTCTTTTATTAATTCTATTTTTTCAATTCAAACGCACTCTAAGTACCAAAGAAAAGCACAATGTTGTGCTTCAAAATGATAAAAAGCATGGGAGACTTTTGCCTAGACCAGCATCAATGTGAAGATTTAGAGCTTGTTCGATTTGGTGAGTTTGGTACGTTGAAAAAGTGTGCTTGGACGACTTTTAAGTCCCAAATGCATAACACCAAAAATGGTGAGATGAATTTAAAACTTATTTTTGAGTTAAAAAAACTACGTTAAATAAACATGTTTGAAATGGTATGGATAAAAGACTTTCCCCTAACTAAGTTATAGTTATGCTTTCTTTTTTTTTATTATATTTATGTACACACTCAAATTGTACATTCAAGGACACACTCAAATATAAAATAATAGTAAAATATTTTTCTCTCCTCTCTTTACAATACTTTTTCTCTCCTCATTCACTATCATTTTATACTTGAGTGTGTGTTTTGATGAATAATTTAGATGTGTACATAGATACATTCTTGTTTGCTCCTCTCTAAGTTCATACACAATTCAGACTCGCAATTTTAACAGTCAACAAAAGAAAGGGCGGAAAAAAGAACTATGACAAATGAATTAAGAGATACTGTAAACTAAACCAAGGGGAGATGAGATTTCTATAAATGGAGTAAGTTATAAGCTTGAAGAAGGAAATATATGAAGGAAAAAATGCAAGTCAAAAAAGTCAGAAAAAAAAAATGAATAAATAATATAACAAAATGGTGCCCAAAAAAGTAAATTAAAGAAAAGGAATGATTTAAAGCTATCTTACACCAACTCTAAACTTTACCATAAAGTACCCACAATTAACACTCTCGACAATTAAACAAAAGTACGAGTATGTGACACTTTATTTTAATGTAAAAAATTGACAAAATTAAATATTTTTTACGTAAAACTCTTCAAAATACCGTGTGCAACTAAACATTCTGTCATAGTCCGTGTAACAAAGATTTAAAGTGCTACTGTAAATAATGAATGACACAATTTCCATGGTACTGATCCTAAATAGTAAATACTCTTTATTCATCCTTCTCAAGCAAAATAATCTCTTTTATTTGTTCCGTTACCGTCTAGAAACTTTTACTATCACATCAGGGTCACAAGACAAAAGCTGCCATACATCACTTACAAATATATTCAAATTCATGGTTGAACTGAAACTCCTGGACTTGTTGGTAACTGCTGCAAAAGAGCTGCAACTGCTAATACTTGAAAAGATCCTTCTGGAAGCCCTGCTGCTTGCTCTGTTGCACGATCAAATTCTAATTTCTCTCTGGTAAGATCTAACTCTGTAGCTGCAAAAGTTTATAGACAGATTGATGAGAATGTAGTTATTCAATAAGTCAAATTATCGTTAATCCGCCCTCAAGAAATATGTGCCTTTTAGTTATATATTACTCACTCCGAAGTACAAAAAAAATTGGTCCAATAAAAGATGTCTAAAGTACACAATTCAAATGAAAAATGTTATATAAACTCTATTTTACCCTCAAAAGTGACTAAGTAGGGTCCACTACTTTTAAGGAAAAGAGAATCTTTAGTGTATTAATCTGGAGTCCATTGTCGATAAAATATGAACTTATTTATTCTCCCTCATCTACTTTTATTTTTCTTAAATTGTGTGAAATTAGTACTTAAGATATCTTTTAGGGGACTGAGGAAGTATAGTTAAAGTATATTAACAAACTTGGCAGCATTTCGATGTCTCAGTAAAAATTAGTATCTTTCAGATTTTCAGTTAAATTGTACTCCCTGTCTAGAAGAAAATGGCACTCCTTTTTTCGCAGATAGAGAGTACAATGAGCTTATAATGGCAAAATGCAACAAGATATCCAGCGCATATAAATTAGTGGTCACCTTAAAATGATTCTTTCAGTCAATAAAAGTAAGGGAGAAGTGATAGATCTTTAAATAAGTAAAACTTTTCTCATTTACATGATTCAATTTTTTTACTAATATTAGAGTCTCTAGTTTGATCATTTGTACAGGAAATTTGAATCAGTTCCTCTGATTAAATAGGGTACAATTAGGATAGTACTGCCTATTCTACGTCTAAACCGCATGCAGTATTACAAAAGATATCTCGACCATCTTGATCATATCATTGCAGCACTAAGATCGTTTTTTATAGAATTATTCAGCAAAATGTTTGCTACCAAATTCTATGATAAGTCATTCCGTGAAAGTAATTTGGGATTAACAGGGGGTCATAGGTGAGAAGTTGCCCTAATTCCAAAGAGGGTTGCTTCTACAGAAGTTTGATTCCTCAGACATGAATTATTACTAGACATAGTTCTAAAGACCAAATTGTTGTTTCCAGAGTTGTATTTGACATACCAACGGCTTGGCAAGGCACAAGTTGGAGTTGGCATTCTTTCTGTCATAATTGCATTGATGTAACTACAACTTACAAAGGTTTACACTGGACTTGCTATGCTTATTGGTCTCAAAATTCCACATTCATTTGCATTCTCTGTATGAACTCTCTCCGCTCTCGAATTAGAGATACATTTTTCTTTTTCAGTTCGTTCTAAAATAAAAGATACATTTCTAATTTTAACTATAACATAAAGTTCTTAAGTCTTAATACGCCATTAATTATATTCTAGGCAGACCGAGTAATATCATGCTGCCACCACCACTACATTTCTAGCAAATGTTATTAATTAAAGTTCACCTTAATGTATTTTTAATTTTGGAATTGAAAGAGTACATATCTGCACATTGCAAAAATTTGTGGAATTGTCCATGTAATTCTTAAATTTCAAAAAAGTACCATCCTCTATGGAACTCACCATCCTTGTCACCCGCTGAAACAAAATTTCCCAACTAATAATGTACTTTATACTGCCTTTCTTCATATCACAACAGGTCAACTAATAGCATAGTGTTATTATCTATGTGACGATACTTATTTGAAACCTTATTGAACGCACTCAAATTTCAGAAGGTAGAACCACCAATACTGAGGGTTCTAGAATGTCGATACTCATAATTATACTATGAAGATGATATACATGCATTAATTAAGGGCTCCGCTGCTATAAATGCAAGAAGAACGGGTAAGTATAGTTGACGATCCTATGTTTTGTTATATATTTGATCAGAGTTTTAAGAAGCTTCTATCTGCACCATCAGAGTAGAGTGCTTTCTAGAAGAAAACATAAAAGGATAAAAGTAGCTCGACAATCAGACAGACAGATGCTGTTATTGAAACTTTTTCTCACAACATGCTTCTTATGTTGCTTAATTTATTAGCAAATCAGCTTTACCTATAATTTTTTCAGACCGTATGGTAATACATGACCTTTTTATTGCATAAACTAAAATAAATGCCACAACCCAGACCTGTTACCTGTTAATTAATGGTAGACCATCAAGTCGGACAAGGGTGTTAGTTGGGAAGTTATATACATTTGTCTTTAATTATGCACAAAATGGTTCCCTTCAAACTTAAGTCCATATTTTTGCGTGTCTAGATGAATCTCTTTGCTTTCTTGGCATATGCATTTATTTCTCTGGCACAAGTTGATCACTTCAAATATTTTGAACTAAATATTGAAAAAATAGTCCAAAATACATGGTTGGATTTTATGTTATTTTCGTCTCAACATATTACCATTAAATTTTCTTCTCAAAAAATAAATATAAATTTTGACAAAGCTTTAGTCCAAAATACCACCAAGGGATGACTACTACGTTGCTCTCAGTCAATTGTAAATAAACAATTTGCAGTGTTAGCCACATGTAAGTCATAAATGGGAACAGGGACACCTCAGGTGCTTTCAAGTAAAATTTCACTTTTGCATTACCATACATAATTAAAGATGATGTTAGCTTTAAAACAATTTTTTGTAGTCCTTCTTCTATTAACAGAGGAGTGCATGAGAGAATTTTTAGACCCCAAATCCTACGAGGAGAGTCCCTCTCTTTGGTCAATTTGGAAAAACAGGGTAACATGCGTGTAGATTCGGTGTGTGAATGGAGGGCTTTATACCATATCAATCTTCATAGTTTTCTAACGGTAAAATATAGGATTACACCACTCAACTTGTTTAGGTTTAAGCATTTATTTGATCACTAATATTTTAAAAAATAGAATTGGGTCACTAAATTTATAAAATTTTAATAATTCCACCATTCCGTCAAAAAATCCAGATGGACTTTAAATTCTTACCTAGATTTTCAGACGTGGCTTTAAAATAAAATAAAAAAACAACTAAATGATGATATGGCTTATCAAATGCTTCCGTGGATTTTTTTTTAAAAGAGAGAATTTCTACAGTGGAATTAAAAATTAAAATTAAAATGATTCAAATCCACCATTACTCAATACGATCAAGGTTAAAACACACACATAAATCTAACCTTCTTACAAATAAATATATGAATCACACCAAAATAAATCTCTAAATCATTCTCTCTCATCTAGAGGAATTAAATAAAATCAAAAGAAAAGAGGAGATCGAGGGATGAAAGAGATAAATTAGAAAATGAGTGAAAAAGATAGGCTAGCAATTACAGAGACGATGACAGTTGGGACGAAGACGGTGGCGTCAGAGGTGGGGTTGGGAGCCGGTTCATCCGCAGCAGAGACGTTCACGGTGGAGATCGCCATTAGCATCACTATCACAATAAGCTTCATATTCATTTCCTCGATTATAGTGTATATATATACACTATAATATAGAGACAAAAAGTGTTTAAAGGACCTCTGCTCTGCAAATCCCTCACCGAAACTGGATCCTAACTCGATTTGGTGGCCAGATTGGGATTCGTTCGGCGCTGATTGAGTTGTTTAATGGTATTCATGTGGCTAACAGGCTTGAGTTACCTCCGATTTTGCCATCTATATGTATAGTTAACAAAGGTTTTAGAAAGAAAAAAGGGGAAGAGAGAGAAAAGTGGTGGCAAATTGGGGTTCAGATCAAACAACGAATTAGGTCTATGATTTGGGTTTTTTTCCTTATGAATTTGTTCAAAAACGAAGGATTTTTGTGGTTATGATTTCATTTTGATGAAAATTCCAAAAATGTTATGGTCTGGGTTTCTATGAATTGACACTCTTGATGGGTGTTTAAAGGGTAAAGTGAAGGATGTAGATTCTTGGCTGTTGTAACATTTTTGATGAGATTCTTGTTTTTGTTTTTTCTTGATTTTGTTATGATTGGTTTGATAAGCTTGATTTGAAAAGAATGGCGTCAATCAACAAATTTAAAATAACAAATTCATGGATGCCCAGACCAAAAGGATGTGATGCAGAGTTTCAAACATCTGCCGATTTGGTTGTCAAGAGAAAAAATAGTTTCTACATAATCCAAATTAAAATATATTTATTTTAATATTATTATTATTTTTTTTTTGGTCACAAATTTAATAATTTTATTTTTTTATTTTTTTTGTATTACAACGTAGGAAAATAATCTCTCCTGTCCAATCCTACTTAGAAGTTACGTTGTCCATCTCAACATTCTATTGTTTTTTTTATTTTATTTTAAATGTCACGTTTAAAAATTTGGGTAAGAATTTAATGTCCGTCTGAATTTTTAGATGTAATGATGGAATTGTAAAATTTTAAAAATTTAGTGACCCAATTCAATAGTGTAATCTTATGTTCTGTAGAATTTTAATATTAGCTAAAATGAGAGAACAAGTTATGACCTTATAGGAAACGAAGTAAAGGTCTTTCGCCATTTTCTTTTTGAAACTAATGACATCATTTAAAGAGGCTGCATACCTGGTGTCACAGGGGTCAAGGTTTGTCCCGAATTTTTCCCCTTGTGATGGCCTGGTCTGTCTTACACAACCAGTCAGCCAACCCCCAAACAGCACCAACACAATCCACTCGTATATATGTATTACAGAATGAAAGCACAATTAATAAGCAAGAAACAATGGACACCCCACAATTTACAGGCTAAAACACCCAACCTTTATTGAATACCATCAATACAATGACTCAGCCCAAAGGCTCACTTACACTAGACAACCCTATGCCTAGTTAGAGTATTTCTCACAGAGTTGCACCAAGCATTAACTCCTGATCTCACACTCTATATTTATTTTCGTGCACCAAGCACTACATATATAGAGATATGGTCAGTTGATACCCCCAACTGCCAAGAGGTTTGCACCAATAAGGTGCTGCCAACAAAGGGGTGACAGTTCCCCAACTGCCCATGACTAATTTAACTGCCTAGTAGTGCCTTCAAGTTCTTAGTCACGCATCCTTGATTCCCAGCAATGCAAACTGCTGCCAAGCCATTTTCCCACTAGTGGTAACTGCCCACAATTGCTCTGTATGCTACCTCCAACTGATGCCACGCCCAAATGGGTCTCAGCAACACAAACTGCCATCTGGCACCTTCCCACAACTGGTAACTGCTGTTAGTTCCCGTGGACACAATAGAGATCTAGAAGGGAGGGGGGGGGTTGAATAGATCATTTAAAAACTTTTTACTTTTGTAACGAAAGCATATTAGTTATAAATGATAGAATCAATTCAAGCACAGCGGATATTACTTTTAATAAACCCCTTAAAGAAATATGAGCCATTTCAATTTAGTGTGTTAATCTAGTATGGGTGAAAGCAGATATTGTGCAGAATATAAAAGACATAAAGTAAATGACACAAGAGATTTATAGTGGTTCGGAGACAGAATAACTCCTACTCCACTCTTCTACTTGACAGTAGGAAATCCACTAAGATTTAGTCCTCTGGACTAGGACACTCTCGCCCTCATCAAAGCTAGCAGCTTTGGTTCCTTTAGTCACATTAAGACTAGGACACTCTTGCCCTCATCAAAGCTAGCAGCTTTGGACTGTAGACTAAGTCCAGCAGACTTAGAATCTCTTGTACCCTTCGGTACTCAACAAGTTCAGCAGACTTGATTTCTTTTTAGCCACTCGGGCAAGGATCCTTTGACCCTCTTTTGTGTGTTGGATGCTTATTGGGTTGTGCTGCTAAGATGAACTTTGATCTCCTTTATCTTCTGGTACTTAGCAGCTACTTATGATCCATCATTGAATGCTGCTGATGTTTGTCGTTGATATTCTCCTTCTTTCTGATATTCAGCAACTACTCAAGATCACCAAATGTGCGGCTAGGCTTTTGTACTTCAGCTCCTTTGGTACTTGATAGCTCCTCGAGATGAACTCCTGGGATGACTGTGATGCTTCTTCTTTTTGGTACTCAGTTGTTCCTTCTTATCATAGACAGTTTATTGCTTCTCGAGATGGGCTTCTGAGATGACTGTGATGCTCCTTCCTTTTAGTACTCAGTTGTTACCATGTATGTATCAAGTTGGCGTTTAAGCTTCTCTCTTACATGTACCTAGCAGCTCTGAACACTTTTTCTGTAATAGAGTTATATATCTCTATATCTTTCTCAATTCAGTGTTAGTGTTCTGATGGATCGTAGAGTCCTTCAGCATCTTCATTTTCTGTTCCACTCTACGATTGGTTGTTGTCTACCATCATATCTCTCGTGTATAATTTTCAACAACTGTAACAACAACAATCTTTGTTTTTCTTTTAAGCCTTTATATCTCTGGGCATATATATTACCGTTGAATGAAATCCCGTTTGTTTCATTTGGCTTTGTGCAGATCCTTAATATCTTCAATGTTGACTTTCTTGCTGCTCGTGTCAGTGCTTTTTCCTTTTCTGACATGTTCTGATATATTAACCTGTAGCTCAGCTTTCTCTGAATTTAGCCGTTGCTCTATCAGAGTTGTTCATCAAAGATTATTATATTCTTTGCTAGTTAATCTTCTGATTCATCAATAAATGTTTTTCTTGACTTTAAGAATCAGCTGCTCTGCAGGCTCTGATTTGTTGACTTGTCTTCTTTATCACTGTAGAGATGTCAGTCTCGTGTTCTTCCCAGTCTTCATAGAGTGGACAGGTCTTTTAAAGAATATGATCGTTGAGACACAGTCTTCTGATTTCTTGAGCCTGATGCATGATACTATAAGTCTTTGCTCTGACACTCAGCACGCATAAGTCAGTATTCTGACATTTCTGACTTCTTCTATAGCAGATGCCTTAGAAGTGTTGATGTGGTTGTTTCTGAAGTAATTAGCAACTCATTTTGAGATTACTGTCTTAAGTGCTTAGATGTCTTCAATCCTAGTTGGCACTTAAGTACTCAACAATCAATCCAGTTGTAGCTTCTTGCTTCTGATCGTTGAGTCATCTGCTGGTTCTGCTATGTAGCTCTACGATCTTGTCTGTCGTAGGCTTCTGATCGTTGAGTCATCTGCTGGTTCTGCTATGCAGCTCAACGATCTTGTTTGTCGTAGGCTTCTGTGTAGAGAGTGATTGACTCTACGATTTTATCCAAGTCTTGCGGTCCTGACAATATGCTTTTCATGCTTCGTGATCTTCATTGTGCTTTATGTATATAGAGCATAAGTCTGTGATCTGGTTTAAGCTTTAACAGATGATTTCTTATCATAGAGGATTGCTCTATGAATTTCAGGCTTGCTCGAACTGCTTGGTTCTATATGCCATGGAAGACTCTCTATGAACCTTCAGGTGCCAGATCTTTATTGTAGAGGACTGCTCTATGAACCTTCAGGTGCCAAATCTTTATTTTAGAGGACTGTTCTACGAACTTTTAGTTTCATTCTCTGCTGTACAATAAAAGGCTGTTTATGACAGGTAGCATTTGAATATCTTCAGCTTGATTGCTTTGAACGTTGTACTTCTGCGTTTGCCTTTTTCACTCTACGACTTAGCTTTGCTACTTGACGATCTTGCCTATGGTGTAAGTCGTAGTGCAATCGTAGAGTTATGATTTAAACTGCTCTACGATCTTAGTTCAGACCAGATGCTGTAGATGTATGAGATCTTCATTCAATTTGTTTAACAGCCCAAGGACAGCCTACTGAATAATCTTTATGAGGATTGCTGTCGTGACTTTGAATACTCATGTAAAAGTTACTCTTTGATTCTGCTAGGTTCGTAGATAAGATTAGGAGAATCGTAGAGTGATTGTCTATATGGACTCTACGATCCCGAGAGTCAGCTCTACGATGCCGAGACAACTCTACGATCTGCCGAGAGGACTCTACGATTTTTTGAGCCTTATTCTGCGTTTACCAGGCAGACTCTACGATCTTCCTAGGAGACTCTACGATCTTCCTTTGAGTGATTTCATAAGACTTCTATCTGAATGACACTTCACTTCTCAATCAGTCTTGCTGATGGAGTTGGTGCTTGGATCTTCTGTTTGCTTGTCGGTCATTCAGGGTCTTCATACTGATGATCTTTAAGTAAACACTCTATGATTCTGCTTTGGAAATATGAGCGTATGACTGGTTATGCTGATGACTTGCAGACCCTACGATCGAGTGTAGTCAACGATTCTTGCTTTAACTCTCTTGCCAGATTGCTGTTCCTTTTGATCGATCAGGCCTATCTATTACATTTTAAGATCAGCCTAACAAGTTTGATCTTTCTATATATAGTCCTTGTACATAGTGATCTTTTGAAGGACTGTACAATGCTATTAACTCATATGAGATCAACTTAACAGATTTGATCTTGTCAATCTAAGTCCTTAGAACATAATGTCTATTAACTATTAAGGACTTTACATCTTTCATCAATGCAGACATATTTGCATATTAATTCATTTGTTTTTTAAAACACATCATCAAATCTTATAATTGAGAAATATCATTCACATGCATATTCCAAACAATCTCCCCCTATTTGATGATGACAAAACAATAATACTAGATGCTTATGCAATTGATGAATGAATCTTACTATACAGTGAGCTACTGTATTACTAGAGCAGAAAATATGAATGTCATTGATTGAATACTTAAATACAGATTACACAACATCCTAACCACTAGATCCAGATCATACTATTTCAGTTTTGAGATGTACCTTCCTTTGTATTTGTATGTCTTCTGAATGATCTACATGTTGTTGCTGCTTATCTGTTAGTTCTGCTCCCCTTCAGCTGATGACTTCATGTCTCCGTCTGGCTCCCCCTCAGTTCTTGCCTTCACGGCTTCCTTTGCCTGTTTTCTTTTCTGCTTCTTCTTTCTCTTCTCCTTTAGCTTCATTCGTTTCATCCTGATCCTTTTTCTCTTTTTCTCCCCCTTTTTGTCATCAATAGTCTGAGAGAGCTGCTGGAAATTTACCATGAGCTGCTCGACCAAGTAGGATGTGTTTCCAATTTCAATCTTTAGATCCTGCTGAGTGAGCTCAATGGTCTGAGACAGAGATTGATTTAAATTCTCTATCTTTTCCGAAAGAGATGCAATAGATTCTTCATTGTTCTTCCGAAGTTTCAGAATTTCTTTCTGCTGATTTTCTGATGACTTCTGATTCATCTGATCTTGTTGAAGAAGCTTGAAAGATATGTTTGAAAAAGATGCTTGCACTTCTTTGTAGAATTCTTCTGCTCCAGATATAGCCTCTGCTGTGGTAGAATTCTTGAAGATGTTCTCAAGAGCGGTGATTGTATCAAAGAAGTCATTGTTTGATGATGAAGAAATGTCAGAGGGTGACTTGCTGGGAATATTTGGCTGAGACTGGTTTGTTGCAGTCGTAGAGTCAGGATGCTTTACGGCCCTTGACTCTACGAGTCTATTTTTCTTCTTACTTTCATCTTGATTGATCAACAGTGAATAAGGAATGAATATACTTTCTGCATGACGGTAGGTTTTGAAGTGTTGGACATTTTTGATCAGCAGAGTTGGAAATGATTGAACTCTTGGGAAGTTCTGAGAAACCAACTTTAGATTACGAAAGTAAGTATAACACCAACTGATGAAGCTCGTATCTCTGAAACAGATAGCTTTTAACCAGGGCATCCAAGGGTAGAACCTTCTTAACTCCTGACCCTTATGATCATATAAAACTGTGGTTCGATCGAGCTCTATGTCTTCAAACTTGCTCAGTAAATCTTTCGATCGAGCTCTATGTCTTCAAACTTACTCAGTAAATCTTCCATGGTTATTGAAGCTACTCTGATTTGACCATTGCCGTGATCAATCCATTTGTTTGGCAACATGGCTCCTGGCTTTTCAACTGCTTCCAATATAATCCTTCTTCGAATACTTGATGGTGAGGCTGCTGGAACATGATGATTAAGACTTTCTGACTCAGCATTTTCAGAGCTCGAGTCTTCTTGATCTTTATCCCGAATGTTGTTTCCTTTCTTTTCCCTTTGTCAGAGTCTTTAGCTTTAGAAATTGATTCCTTTGAAGCTTTGACAGGTTCAGCAGTTGTTTCGTCTAACTGTTCTTTATTTCTCAATGTTCCACTAACATCGTCTTCTCTTACTTCATCAACTGTTTCTGCAGTAAACATTTCTTCACTTCCAGATTTTGACTCACTTGGAGTCACATTTTCTTCAACAGGTACCTCCTTACTTTCATCACTGAGATCAATGAAGTTAGGTGAACCATCTCCTGCCTTTTTATTCCCCAGAGATTTCATCATTTGTTGAAGACGAGCACTTTGTCTTTTTGCAGGCTTGATCTTTTCAGTTTTCAACTTCTTGAGGGATGATTTTGGTGAGATGAATCCAAATGATAGAGACTCATCAGATGAATCATCTTTACTTGAACATGCTTTCCTTTTTCCTTTGCTTTCCTTCGAATCTTTCTTGCTGCTGCTAGTCATCCTTAACCTCTTATTTTCCATGGGATTCTTCTTCTAGTTGTCAAACAGTTTAGGAGACATAACTTTGTGGACATTCAAAGCCTCCCCCTCATCATCCCTAATCTTATCTTGCAGTTTCCGCTTCAGTATGATACTTAAGAATCGTCCATAGAATACTTTTGAGATTGGCTTCCCAGGAGCCTTTATTTTCTCAACCTCCTTGACTAACAAGTCAAATAGTATGGCACCAAAGTTTATGTTCTTCCTCATGACAATAGCAAACATGATTCTTAGTTGATGATCACTTACAGTGTCATGAGCGGTGTCTTTGCATAAGATACATTTGCCTACTATCTCTGCCAGGAACTCGAACTCTTCTGGAAACTCCTTTTTCTTCATACCCTTTAGTTGAGTTTTCTTTACATAACCCATCCTCCTCATTCCTTCAACTGTATCTATATCTTCAAGTGATGATAGATCTCCAACAGTAATTCCCAGACACTTGTTGATTTCGGTATCATCTATTTTGAGTCTTTCTCCTCTAACTCTTGAAACTAACTCATCATTGTTTACAACTGCGTTCCGATAGAACTCTTTTACCAGAACAGAGTAGACCTTGGTGTTTTCCCCCAAACAGTCTGAGAAACCAGCTTCCTGCACTATTGTAAGAATATCCTTGAATTTCTTTTCAGAGGACTCAAACTTATCAAAGCCGAGTTGGATGCCAGAAACAACTTGACAGTTTTCCATATCAATGGTTTTGTAAAAAGAGTGTCTGGTCAAATGACGATTTCAGAGAATGACAAGGGTGTGATCGAGATGTATAGATATCAGGGGTCTTTTGTGTTTAGGGTTTGAAGATTTTCTGGGTTTCAACAATGGTTTTGGTACAGGATGAGTTTGCACGGTTTTGAGAAATGGATACTGATAACTGATGGGAAAGGACAATCGTCAGTTTGAAAATTTTGGCTTATGTCAATTCCCTCGTAAGTTTTGTAGAAGACACGTGTAGGATATTCATTTGCAGGACGTGTCCTTCACTTTTGCATTTATTGTAACTGATGCATAACTGACTCACTTGAGTTTGGAGAGCGTGAACATTACTTTCCTGTTTGACAGACACCTTGGTCAGTTCATAGAGTGACTTGCTCTTCACTCTACGATTATCCTTAGAAAAGACTTTTGGTCACCAATGCAGAATGCTTGAGATTTCTTTGCACAGTTTTCTTCTTTTGTACAAACAGCAGATGGATCATTCCTTGACGAATAACGACTTTGGTTGGAGAAAATTTCTTTTTCCCTTTACACCTGGAGCTCAGAAGGAATACAGGTGATGTAAAACGCTCAGTCTTTTGGCAGAGTTCAGGAAGCTCAGAGAGGGCATGCCTCTTAGTTTGAAACTTAGGACTTGGTTTGTCTCTGAGGCGCTTTATCTGAGAAAAGACTGCTTTGATATGAAAGAAGGAATGTTAATCACTATATGACATGAACTGTGAGCTGGTAAGAGGATGTGAAAGGTTCAATGAAAGGATGATTTATGTGGAGTGTAATTGTAGACACATTATATTCTACGATCCTTTGACTGGTGCTGTGATCGTAGAGTTGGTATGACATTGTTAGACTTTGCCCTGTGCATTGCTAAGCTTGACAGAATGTTGCTTCTCCATACTTGATACTGCCTCCTTATGATTTGATTCTCCATCAATGAATTTATAAAGAGTTTTCCTCAGATATGGCTTTGTATTCTCAGCTTTCGGTGATAGTAGAGTTGACTCGCACTTTGATGAGACCCTTGTGCTTGAATTTCTCTTTAATCTAGTTCCTCTTTGAGTGGTCTTTGGATCAGTCAAGACACCTGCAGGTTAAATTTTCTAATTTGGTACCCACACTTATTTGGGTCCTGAGAGGTTAGTAATTTTAAGTATCTAACATTGTCATACTTTGAAATCTCAATGTGCATAGTAGTGAATGAATGATGCCAGTTATTTTATGCTAAATGAGTATGTGTGTGAGAGGTTTAAGATTGATAAATCACTTTTCATGAAGTACTGAATTTTTGAACTTTAGTGGAGTGATGATCAGTTCTATGTGTTGTGCTTTAATAGCTCGTAGAGTTGATCAGTCTCTACGATCCTTCAGAGTGCAATAATAGATATGATCATACTCTACGATTTATCAAGAACTCAGATTAAAACCAAATCTAAAGTAACTCTAAAGAAAGTTAAGGTAGGATAAATACCAATCAAGGCAACCTCTTTGGATTTTGAGAGAAACAGAGTTAATGTAAGGAAGTGAGTATTGCTAAAAATAAATTTTCAAGTTTTCCTCAATTTAGAAGGTTAAATTCAATCTTAACACTCATTTTTCTTTATCTATTGAAAACGCTCTTACATGAGTACAAGTAATATTTAAAAAAAGATATGACAAGGTTCAACGAGAGTATTTTTAGAAGGATAATGATTCTTTTACAAGATTTTGAGAAATGGAAAAAAAAAAAAATTAACTTGTCATGCAATACAATAATTGATAGCTTCAGTACTTGGAGGAGATAGGATGAAATACCTCGCTGTTATCAATTACTTGACAACCAGTGGATCTGATTTTGATGAAGCATAGCTGTTATTACAATGATTTGCAGTCCTTCCGGTTTTCATTTGTGACACTATAGATTTCTTTTTAAATGGAAAGATTCATAACTCTTGCTGCATCTGTGTTCTTCCTCCATTACCCTACTGATTTCCCTTAGCTCAATTTGTCTGAAGAAGATAATTCTTTTAAGCACATGGTTAAGCATGGATGGCCTTAGGCAGCTTCTTCATTGGATTCCCTGTACAAACAATTTTCAACTTGTGAGATTAAATTCATTTTGTCTTTTATACCCAATACCGAGATTTAACACTAATTTAAATTTGTGTCATGGATCAACTCAAAGCGTAGGCTTTAACATATTTGTGAGAACCTGCTCTGATACCAATTGTTAGTTCCCGTGGACACAATAGAGATCTAGAAGGGGGGGGGGGGGGTTGAATAGATCATTTAAAAACTTTTTACTTTTGTAACGAAAGCATATTAATTATAAATGATAGAATCAATTCAAGCACAGCGGATATTACTTTTAATAAACCCCTTAAAGAAATATGAGCCATTTCAATTTAGTGTGTTAATCTAGTATGGGTGAAAGCAGATATTGTGCAGAATATAAAAGACATAAAGTAAATGACACAAGAGATTTATAGTGGTTCGGAAACAGAATAACTCCTACTCCACTCTTCTACTTGACAGTAGGAAATCCACTAAGATTTAGTCCTCTGGACTAGGACACTCTCGCCCTCATCAAAGCTAGCAGCTTTGGTTCCTTTAGTCACATTAAGACTAGGACACTCTTGCCCTCATCAAAGCTAGCAGCTTTGGACTGTAGACTAAGTCCAACAGACTTAGAATCTCTTGTACCCTTCGGTACTCAACAAGTCCAGCAGACTTGATTTCTTTTTAGCCACTCGGGCAAGGATCCTTTGACCCTCTTTTGTGTGTTGGATGCTTATTGGGTTGTGCTGCTAAGATGAACTTTGATCTCCTTTATCTTCTGGTACTTAGCAACTACTTATGATCCATCATTGAATGCTGCTGATGTTTGTCGTTGATATTCTCCTTCTTTCTGATATTCAGCAACTACTCAAGATCACCAAATGTGCGGCTAGGCTTTTGTACTTCAGCTCCTTTGGTACTTGATAGCTCCTCGAGATGAACTCCTGGGATGACTGTGATGCTTCTTCTTTTTGGTACTCAGTTGTTCCTTCTTATCATAGACAGTTTATTGCTTCTCGAGATGGGCTTCTGAGATGACTGTGATGCTCCTTCCTTTTAGTACTCAGTTGTTACCATGTATGTATCAAGTTGGCGTTTAAGCTTCTCTCTTACATGTACCTAGCAGCTCTGAACACTTCTTCTGTAATAGAGTTATATATCTCTATGTCTTTCTCAATTCAGTGTTAGTGTTCTGATGGATCGTAGAGTCCTTCAGCATCTTCATTTTCTGTTCCACTCTACGATTGGTTGTTGTCTACCATCATATCTCTCGTGTATAATTTTCAACAACTGTAACAACAACAATCTTTGTTTTTCTTTTAAGCCTTTATATCTCTGGGCATATATATTACCGTTGAATGAAATCCCGTTTGTTTCATTTGGCTTTGTGCAGATCCTTAATATCTTCAATCTTGACTTTCTTGCTACTCGTGTCAGTGCTTTTTCCTTTTCTGACATGTTCTGATATATTAACCTGTAGCTCAGCTTTCTCTGAATTTAGCCGTTGCTCTATCAGAGTTGTTCATCAAAGATTATTATATTCTTTGCTAGTTAATCTTCTGATTCATCAATAAATGTTTTCCTTGACTTTAAGAATCAGCTGCTCTGCAGGCTCTGATTTGTTGACTTGTCTTCTTTATCACTGTAGAGATGTCAGTCTCGTGTTCTTCCTAGTCTTCATAGAGTGGACAGGTCTTTTAAAGAATATGATCGTTGAGACACAGTCTTCTGATTTCTTGAGCCTGATGCATGATACTAGAAGTCTTTGCTCTGACACTCAGCACGCATAAGTCAGTATTCTAACATTTCTGACTTCTTCTATAGCAGATGCCTTAGAAGTGTTGACGTGGTTGTTTCTGAAGTAATTAGCAACTCATTTTGAGATTACTGTCTTAAGTGCTTAGATGTCTTCAATCCTAGTTGGCACTTAAGTACTCAACGATCAATCCAGTTGTAGCTTCTTGCTTCTGATCGTTGAGTCATCTGCTGGTTCTGCTATGTAGCTCTACGATCTTGTCTGTCGTAGGCTTCTGATCGTTGAGTCATTTGCTGGTTCTGCTATGCAGCTCAACGATCTTGTCTGTCGTAGGCTTCTGTGTAGAGAGTGATTGACTCTACGATTTTATCCAAGTCTTGCGGTCCTGACAATATGCTTTTCATGCTTCGTGATCTTCATTGTGCTTTATGTATATAGAGCATAAGTCTGTGATCTGGTTTAAGCTTTAACAGATGATTTCTTATCATAGAGGATTGCTCTATGAACTTCAGGCTTGCTCGAACTGCTTGGTTCTATATGCCATGGAAGACTGCTCTATGAACCTTCAGGTGCCAGATCTTTATTGTAGAGGACTGCTCTATGAACCTTCAGGTGCCAAATCTTTATTTTAGAGGACTGTTCTACGAACTTTTAGTTTCATTCTCTGCTATACAATAAAAGGCTGTTTATGACAGGTAGCATTTGAATATCTTCAGCTTGATTGCTTTGAACGTTGTACTTCTGCGTTTGCCTTTTTCACTCTACGACTTAGCTTTGCTACTTTACGATCTTGCCTATGGTGTAAGTCGTAGTGCAATCGTAGAGTTATGATTTAAACTGCTCTACGATCTTAGTTCAGACCAGATGCTGTAGATGTATGAGATCTTCATTCAGTTTGTTTAACAGCCCAAGGACAGCCTACTGAATAATCTTTATGAGGATTGCTGTCGTGACTTTGAATACTCATGTAAAAGTTGCTCTTTGATTCTGCTAGGTTCGTAGACAAGATTAGGAGAATCGTAGAGTGATTGTCTATATGGACTCTACGATCCCGAGAGTCAGCTCTACGATGCCGAGACAACTCTACGATCTGCCGTGAGGACTCTACGATTTTTCGAGCCTTATTTTGCGTTTACCAGGCAGACTCTACGATCTTCCTAGGAGACTCTACGATCTTCCTTTGAGTGATTTCATAAGACTTCTATCTGAATGACACTTCACTTCTCAATCAGTCTTGCTGATGGAGTTGGTGCTTGGATCTTCTGTTTGCTTATCGGTCATTCAGGGTCTTCATACTGATGATCTTTAAGTAAACACTCTATGATTCTGCTTTGGAAATATGAGCGTATGACTGGTTATGCTGATGACTTGCAGACCCTACGATCGAGTGTAGTCAACGATTCTTGCTTTAACTCTCTTGCCAGATTGCTGTTCCTTTTGATCGATCAGGCCTATCTATTACATTTTAAGATCAGCCTAACAAGTTTGATCTTTCTATATATAGTCCTTGTACATAGTGATCTTTTGAAGGACTGTACAATGCTATTAACTCATATGAGATCAACTTAACAGATTTGATCTTGTCAATCTAAGTCCTTAGAACATAATGTCTATTAACTATTAAGGACTTTACATCTTTCATCAATGCAGACATATTTGCATATTAATTCATTTGTTTTTTAAAACACATCATCAAATCTTATAATTGAGAAATATCATTCACATGCATATTCCAAACAACTGCCCACAACTGCTTTGCCCATGTTGTTCTCAACTGCTGCCACTACTTCGTGACACATTGCCCCATTGTTTTGTGCAATCTGGACACACCAACTGCTACTTGACCCAACCCAAGTCGCAGTCCAAACCAACTGTGCAGACCAGCCCATCTAGCATGCATCAGTCTTGCATGCTGAGCACCAGCCCATGCCATGCACCGATTGTTGCTAAAACCTTGTCCGTCAAGTCTTGGTCTTCCTAGCCGCCATCAAACGTTGCACCATCTCGACACACCAATAATCCCACTCATTGACTTCAATGCTTAACCATAGGTGCAAGACGTGCGTGCCATTGCGCACACGCAGCCCGCATGTTGCCCACATTCGATGTTAAGCTTTTCCTCGATCCAAGTCACCAATCCGTATGTTGGCATTGTTGTTAGGGGAGCCCAACAATGTCTAAACATGCCCCATGCTTCAGCCATGATCTCTTGCCTATGACCCGGGTGGACTGCACGGACCACCCATCCCCTATAGTAGCACTTAAGAAAATATCCAACGTGCCACCAACAGACGCTCAGTGCACTTGACAAACCATAATGTATATCCCCTGAATATACTAGTTTAGCCGTTGCCTTGCCATGTGATATTTTGACCATGCCAATTGAGTGCCAAAATCCAGTCTTGGTTCACCATCCAACTAACCATCGAGTCAGATCCCATGTCAAGTCAACAAGGGTCTAACACCTGGCCTATATGGGGTTTATATATCTATACACACTACCCTTAAAACAATTAATCAGTGTTGAAATTTGAGAGATTTAGTGTAGCTTACATTTTGAGTTGGTAATAATTGATTGAACTAACTAATACTTACTAAACATCGAGTAGCTAATTGCGTTTTGGTAGCAATGAGAGAAAAGATAGTACACTATCGTTCCAACCAACCAACAAATAGGGTGATCCAAAACTTTTTCCCTATTTCTATAGCACAAGATTTATTACAACTTTGCTTTATGATTTATAATAAGGAACCCCTTTTATATAACCGTTGGGGTGTAAAACTATCAATGATATCTAATAGATGGCTAGTATCAACTATCTAAAATCATCATCTTAAATATCAATGATATTTACAAAAGTATAATAATTGCATAAGTAAATCTAAAACTGTGAGGACCCGAAATTTCAAGATCTCTTTAATAAAATTAAATGAGAATTTAATTGATAAAATTATCAAGATTGTTAAATTAATTATTATTTTATGTGATTTAATGTATGGGATGGGATTTAATTAGTAAATTAAATCTATGCAGAGATTATGATAAATTGTATTGAATTTAAGTAATTGAAAAGTAAATAAATTGTTTAAAAATAATTTATTAAGAATAAGAGAAATTTCAGATAAATGTACATTAATTTGTACAATTAAATTGTAATGAAAATGTGAAAATTTAGATTTAAAGGAAATTATATGGTAATGTGAGAAATAAGATTTAAATATGTATATTTATATATGTGAATGTTTAATTGATAATTATAAATGTTATTAATAATGAAAATTAAGGGATTAATAATTAAATTAATCCGAAAAATTTATGAAAAGTTAATGAGGAAGTTAGTAGAAATTGTAATTATTGATTTTAAATTAATTATGAATTATGGAGGAAGTTTAGAAATTAATTGAGAAGAAATGTAATTATATAATTTATATAATAATAATTATATAATTTATATAAGGAAATTAAAGTGTTGTATGAAGGAAATTATAATTATATAAATTATATAAGAATAATTATATAATTTATATAAGATGATTAAATTGAATAAGGATGGAAGAAAATTTTATAAATGATGTTTTGTGTAAAATGAAAATTTATTAAGGATAAAGTAATTATATAAATTATATGATAATAAATTATATAATTTATATAAAGAAAGTTAATGTGAATATTAAAGAAATTGAATAATAAATAAGAAAAATGAATGTTTTAAGTGATTAAAAATTATAATTATGTATAATGGACTTATTATGACTTTTATGAAAAATAATATTTCAGAAATGTGAACATGTTAATGTAACATGTTGTTCAAGTGACGAAGTGAAAAATTACGAAAAATAATTTTTATATGTTACATGAATTATTTTATGATTTTTGGAGGTATAAATTACCTCAAATAAATACGTGCATGTCATTATGCGTGTACAAAATTTGTCAAATAAAATACCGAAAAAGGTAATAATATTATTCATAAATCATGTTATAATTTTTAGTGAATTAAAATAAATATTTTATATATATTATATAAAATATTTATTACACAAAATAATTACATAATGTATTAAATACATTGTTTATGCATGATTTTGGAAAATCCGGAAGTTTCAAGATGGTCAAAGGCGGTGGAATTTTGTGGCCAACGTGGGTAATCAAAATTTGGTTATAAAAGAAAAGAAAGAAAGCAAGCATGGAAAGGAAATAAAACAAATAGAAATATAACTCAACCCTCTTCCTTTCTTTGTTCACCCGAGAGCCACCACCGCCACCACTCATGACCACCGTGACCTCCATAGCCACCACTAGAGATGAGGAACAAGTATCATGGAAGCTTTCTTTGGCTCAAGGAAGGTACACAAATTTAATTATGGAATTTATTTAGTATTTATGGAGATAAAATATTTTCATGGAAAAGTTGGAAATAATTAGAATAATTATTCCAAATAATTATTGGATGTTTATCTATGAATTTCATAATTTTTGGAGTAGTTTTGTGTGAAAAATTTGGAGCAAAAATGGGTTTTTTGGATAAAGCTGGTATACTGTTCGCGGGAAGAAGGAAGAAGAATTTCTGGGCAAGGCCGCGCAATGCGCGGCTGCTGGATTTTCAGACACGCGAGCTCAAAACGACGTCGTTTTGGGGCGCGAATGTTCGGTCGTCCGCGCAATGCGCGACTGTCACGAACAGCGACAGAAAACGACGCCGTTTTGGCGTCTGCAGCGAAGGGGCCGCGCGCAATGCGAGGCCGACGACACGCTGGAAATTACCAGCGTGCCCCTGCTCTTTTCGGTTAATACCGACCGTGTCCCCTGGCCCTGTAAAATTACAGCCGTGCCCTTCAGCTTTTCTAGAAATACCGTCCGTGTCCTGGGAGCAATGAAAATTACGATTATGCCCTCAAACTTTTCGGGAAATTCCGGATATGCCCCTAGAGTTGCGGAAATTACGAAAATGTCTCGGACCTTTTCTGTTAATGCCGGATGGGTCCTTAAGGGCGCGGAAATTACAATATTGCCCTCAGAAATTGATTTTAATGAAATAAATGTTTAAAAATTGTTTAAAAATCATAGAAAATTATAGAAAAATACTAAAAATATAGAAAATGATGTTTGGGCATTAAATTTAATATTTTTGTAAAAATATTAAATATTGAGGATTAATATTTAAATGTTTAAATATTAATCTAATAAGGTTATAATTTAGAAAATGTTAAAATAAAATTTTCGGGCAACCAAATGTGTTAAATTTTATCCGATGAGCTGGGTTGTCCGTAGTGAAGGCATTAAATATTAAGTTATGTTAATATTTTAAAGGACGAGGTTAATATAATTAACCATATAAATTAATAATTGACCCAGAGATGATATTAATTAAATAAATTAATATCATAAAGAGATAAATAATTATTATTTGATTATTTTATGATCATAGGTTGATCGAGTTAAGGGTTTGAGCTATCAATTTAAATAATTGGACGCCAGACAAGTTCTTCAGCCCTTTTTATGTTAAATGTTGGATTGTTATGATATAAAATTCTTGTTTTAACAGCATACAAATTATGTGTTATGTGATACGTGATTAATATAACCACAATGTGTATTTTGTGCAACGATATGAATATATATGAAATATATTGCTATAGTAGAAGCACAAGCACATGATGTATGACACACACCAAGCATGATAAGGTATGTGCTACGTGAAGTATAACTGTTGAACTTGCTGAGCCATTGTGCTCATTACTTGTTTAATGAAAATTTTTGCAGGCAAATAAATGAATTTCCAGAATATTGGATTAAATTATAGATGAATTATCTAGAAGGTGGGGAAATGTATTGTTATATTTTCCATTCAATATGGATGCATGTGTTAAGTTTGTCATGATATTTCGTATGTACGTATATGTCGAATCCAGACAGAATATGTAAAGTTAAATTTTGAACTGTGATAGTACTAGATAGATATTACGATAAAGACTATTCAATGGTTAATTATAAATTATGAAATAAAGGAATAATTATGGATTTATAATCAGCATTAAATTTGAGATGTTGAGAAATATGATACTGGTAAGAGAAAGAAAAAGTAAAGGTTGCGATCCAGGGACTAGGATCGAAATGTAAGGATTTTAATTATTCAACTATTTTAATACAACGTTTGAATTGAGAAAGAGAAAGAGAAAAATTTATACTGAAAAATTAGGTAAATCATAATTATGAAATCAGCTAATGGATCAAAGAAGGTGATCAAGGATTTATTAGCGAACCGAAATTCGGACGTAAGGTAAATAATGTATGATAAATACAAAAATTAAGGTAATAAAATGGGTCGAATTTCGGGGTCGTTACAAAAACACTATATTAGAAACCCTAATATAAAAGAGAAAAGAGAGTATGTGTATTGGACACACAAGCTTATATGTGTTCTATTATTTTAAGAGATTTTATTAATGGTGTTTTTGACATTTCACCATTTTCATTAATGATTGTTTTGACATTTCACCAATTTATCAATCAAAATTATGTTGTATTAGATGCAAGACATATACAAACTAATGTGTGTCTAAGACACATACTCCTTTTTCCTAATATAAAATTATTTTTATTTTTATTTTAAAAAAGGTAAACTAATGTAGCCAAATGAGCGTCTTGTTGGTGTTAAGTAAGTGATGACATGTGATAATCTCATTGAAAATGCTCTTCTTGTGATACTACGTTTAGAAACAACTCAACTAGTTCTACCTATATCTCAACTAGTTTGAACTATATTTTTTTAGAAAACTATTTTTAGAATACCATGATTTCAAATAAACATATTTCATACCAACTAAAGTCATTTGAATAAACCTACCCCTACCATACTCTATATCTTTAAAAGATATTTTTCCATTTTCAATTTCACTTTTGTATTGCATCGGACCACGATCTAAGCAACATTGAGCTTGACTTGATATAAAAGTTATCGAGTTCGAGTTGAGTATTTAGTAGACACATATTTTCATGTTCGAACTAGACTTGGATACTTATTGAGTCGAGTAGTTCATGAGTCGCTCATCACATTATCTAGTATGAATTGAGTATTGAGTATATAAGGAGTATCAGGGCTATATTTACTATATTTATATTATATATGTTAAATCATTTATTTAAATAGGGAATTGATATTTTTCACAAGAAAATTTGATAGTTCCACAAGTATCCTCTCACATAAATAGTAAATGAGACCCATATCTATGTGAATGAGGCATTGTGAAAATATCAAATTTCTCTTGTAAAAATAGCAATTCCCTTTAAATAAATTAACACATAAAAAACATATAACATAAAACAAAGATAAGTATCTATATATAAATAATTAATTAAATTTAGCCAAGTATCGAATACAGTATTGAGTCGCAAATACTTGACTCAACCCAATAAAAAAAATTCAACTTGGCTCGATTAACAATTCGAGCAGAGTAGAATCAAGAAATTATTTATCGAGTCTAGTAGCTTAGTTCATTTAATAGCTCTGTATATATATTCCTGTTTGCTTTTTAATTTTCACAAACCAACAAATATACCTTAAATTGGTAAATCAAACAATTTATTGCAAAAAAATTCATAATCAACACTAATTGCATGTGTAAATCTATATGTTTCTCAGCATAATTAAGCAACATAATGTAACAAAAAGGAGAGTTAGCTAGGCCACATGTCATATGTCTATTGGGTCAGTTTGTTGTCAATTATCTAGTGGATCGTTTGATAGAGTTTGGGCTATAAAACTTCGGTGTAAAAAGAGAGCAATTTAAAAATCAATGAATTACATTTAGTTGTCTTTAATTTTCTGCAATTCCTTTCTTTTTTGCTTTCTTTTATCTGTTATTTCTATTCATCTTGCTTCAATGTTAATTCTAAGACATTTATGGTTATATGGCTGTTCTGAATCTAATTCTTCACTGTTATCCATCATTTGCTGAGGCTCAAGCTCCATTTCTCCTTAATAATTCAGTAATCAAGAAATTAATTCGTGACAAAGTGGTATCAGAGCGGTCGTTCCTCGGTAACTTCCGACTATGGGAAAGAGAGTATGATCCATCGATGGTAATTTCTACATCCTACTCTTCAATTTAGTACTCCTACATCCAAAATGTTAGTTCTATGTCCTCTTATGTACCACCAACTTTTACTCCCATGGTTACACCATCGATTTTAATCTGCAATTACACCAGGCCTGCACACACGAACTTCGTATCACCTACAAATCAACCAAACACTACTCCTTGCGTTTTCAACTCATCTCACCAAGTTGTTCTTACTTCAATTTCTGGCACTACACCTGAAACCCCCTGCGTTTGTTCATCACTTGTAATGCAAATACCATCTTTTGCCTTTCATACTACTATACTAACAACATTGCAGCCCGCTAACCCCATTTTCTTATACCAATTAGTTGACACAAACAATGAGCCTAAAGTGTTCGATGAAAGGTCTGAAAGAATTACTTCATCTAAGAAGGTCCTTGTGATTGAAACTGATTTTCAAGAGCATGTAACACTTGACAATGAGCCTAGGGATATTGCTGCCACCACTATTGTTGATGATAATGGTAATAGTTTCAAACTGGATGTCACAATCTGATGGAAATAAAAAAGGTGAGGAGAGATAGCTTATATGGCTTTCCTGAAGACATTTCCCCTTTGATAAGAGACGGTGGGAGGGGTTCATTTAAGTCAACTATTGACCACAACGATGCTCCACATATGTTGACAGATTATTCATTTAACTTGTGAAAATGTACAAATTCTAATGGTGAGAATTTTAAACTTGATGATTCTAAGAAGAAAAGTGTGTTGACCTTTCACACATTGAATGAGAACCCACATAATTTAGATCCTGGATTTGAAGGAAGGCATATCAATCCCCCTGATTTAGATAGTAGTTCTTCATTTCACGTCATGGGAATTTCATCTCCGATGCCTACGCTGCCTCTATGGAAAACAATGGAAGGCGTATCAATACCTAATATGTCAATTCATATGAATAATGCAGATAGAACGCATGGCACTGAAGATACATTGGCGCTTAATGACGATAGTGAACGTAGAGAAAAAAGTCCTGCAAGGTTCGATGTCATCCCTTCAGATCCCCTGTTGAGAGACAACGACAATGATATTTGTTTCAGTTCAGTTTCTATTTCTGAGGGTGAATTTGCAGACCTTTCAATTTTTTTTTCTTCTGAACTTCCAAAATGAGGATGAACTGCTTTTCATTGATGTTGAAAGGAAAGACAAAATAGATAATTCTTGTTATGCTAATGTTAATTCACTAATTAAAAGTTCTAATGATGTTCAGGAAAGTGGGTTATGCAATATTGAACTTAAGTTGAAATTCAGCAAATTCGTCAGAAGTTGTTGGAAGTCGTGCTCAACTGATTACAAAACTTGGGGAATTAGACATAATTAAGGATTCTGAACTGGGTTCTCTTATGGAATCTCTTACAATATTCTGGGAAGACTTCACCAGTCTTGATGTATCTCAGTGCATGCTGAACAAAACTATATGGCACACGATTGCAACATACCTAGATTCAGGCATATCCAGATGCCCAGGTCAATGTCTTGCTCTTAAGATTAAGGCAAGTATATGGTGTGGGAAGCATTTAAAGATGACATTCATGTCAACTGAGGAGACTCAAGAAGAAGAACATTGCCGCCACTTCTTTCAGTTGCTTTTGAATCTGCTGAGCTACCCTGGTGCTATTTTTTCTACTTTGGCTAGATGCCCTTTCTCCAATTCCAAGGGAGTGATGGCAGCTATTGGGAAATTCATCTTAGAACAGTTGAATTTGACAAAAGAGTGATTGTCAGAGATAGAGAAAATTGATGCAGTTGGTTTAAAAGTACTAAAGGTGGTACAAGGGTCCTTGATGCTGAAATACGATTATGCAGGGTCTACTTCAATGGTGTAAATTGGGATTTATTTATTGCAAGATAAGAGGAAGCTAGTAATTTCATGGAGCGTAAAGAGTTTGATAGTGCAAATCATATTACAAATGTAAGAAAAATTACAGTAGAAAAATCGTATGAAGTGGGCATCCTTACAGCTAATGATGGTAGGAATTTAGATGCCAAAGAATGTTGGACATAACTTTTGTACACACTTTTCCAGTCTCTTAGAACATCAAATTCCAATAAAAATCTTGATGCAATAAAGGGACTTTTTGGCATTAAACTTGTTAGCAGGGTGCACTGTGCAGAAAGTGGTGAAGAAAGCATAGAGATAGAGACAGTTTACTTTCTTAAAGGCCACATATCACATGAGATCAATCATTTGCACGAAGGGTTTAAACACGGTCTAAAATCAGAATTGGAAAAGTCTTCTCCTTCATTGGAGCGCAGTGCAATTTATGTAAAAGACTCACGTATCAATGGATTGCTAAGGTACCTAACGGTTCAGTTTCTCCGGTTATTCTGGAATAAGGAATCAAACTAGAAGGTAAATATTTTGTGGAAAATGGATTATCCATTGGAGTTGGACATCTATGATCTTTGTTCAGATGGTCTTCGAAATAAATTAGAAGCTCCCCGTCAGACTCTAAGAGATGAGGAAGGTAAAAAGTTTGGTTTAAAATCCAACCAGAAGAGCGCCATTTCAATGGACAATGATATCAAGAAGGGATCGTCAAACGAAAGTGGAAAATCATCCAAAGCTACTTCTGAAGAAGGTGGTGTGCCTGTTAAAGAAATGCAATTGACTAGAATGTATGATTTGGTTGCTATGATGGCTCACAAGGGTAGAGGTACTGATTCTGGACATTATGTTGCTTGGGTGAGGCAAGAAAGACTTTTTCCTGATGGGTATAAGCGGCCACGTCCACCAAGGCACACAACCCAACAGACTACCAAGAATTCTTAGGTACATGCTAAAGGCTGCAAGACCCCATATTTAGAAAAGCAGCTTAAGAGTAAACAGGATTTGATTGGGCAGTATATTCTATTATTGTTTGTACAAACTAGCATTAAGGTTTGTCCTTTCAAAATTAATTTTGATGCTACTAAGAAACTACCTACAATGGAGGCCATTATTTCTTATGTTGGATTACGTGTAGTTATTGTGCTTAGTAAGCCATGGAAGAAGGATGAACTTGTTCTTGGATATGATACAACACCCTTGGTGTTTGATCTAGGGGGATTTGGAACACAACTCTATATGTTGTTCTCAAATATCGAAGCTCGCATCAAAATTAAGAAACGTGTCTGGATCTCAAGAAGTAAACCTTAAGGACAAGGTTCTTTTTAAGGAATGAGGAATGTAACAAAGAGGAGAATTGGCTAGGCCACATGTCATATTTCTATTGGGTTAGTTTGTTATCAATTATCTAGTGGATTAGAGTTTGGGCTATAAAAGCAACTTTGATGTAAGAAGAGAGGAATCAAAAAATCAATGAATTACTTTTAGTTGTCTTTAATTTTCTGCAATTCCTTTCTTTCCTGCTTTCCTTTATCTGTTATTTCAATTCATCTTAATTCAATGTCAAGTCATCATGTGTTTACTACTGATTATTAAGACATTTCTGGTTATATGGCTGTTCCAAATCCAATTCCTCACTATTATCCGTCATTTACTGAGGCTCAAGCTCCATTTTTCCTCAATGGTTCAGTAATTAGGAAATTAATTTGTGACAAAAAAATGTTATGATCTAATTGCAAGATATGTGACTTGTATCCTACATCGATGGAATGAGACTTTGATGTGGGGTATTTATAAGTCCTTGAGTTCTCTAACCTTAACAACTAGGTTTTAAGGTGCAGCTTTTCCAAGGTTTATAACAATTGGTATTAAAGTCATCCACTACCTCCATGTTGCAATCATGCAGTGCGAGTGGTGATGTCGGTATTGCAGTGTTCTCCCGGGGCTAGATTTGTTAATCACAAGCCAGCCCGCGTGGGCGCCGGGGCTGTGGAGCGTGGTGGAATGTTATGATCCTAATTGCAAGGTATGAGACTTGTATCCCACATTGATGGAATGAGACTTTGATGTGGGGTATTTATAACCCTTGAATTCTCTAACCTTAACAACTAATTTTTAAGGTGTGGCTCTTCCAAGCTTTATAACATATAATAAAGTGGGTTAATACTAATCAAGAAAAATACTAATTCCAATTTTTCTGCAATGAATTGAAGGAATACTTCTAATCTTTTGGGGGCTAATTTTTTTCTCCGACCGAGATTGAAGTTGTAGGTTTAACTTTCGCAGGGCTTCACGAGCCTTATCTGGGTCAAATTCAAATTCTGAATCTCTTTCTACATCACAAGGCTGATGATAATGATAGGAATTGGTCCCTTTTTTTTATAAAATCCAAACCCAGAAGGCGAAATGGATGATCTTTCATAGTTTTTAATGAGAAAAGAATAAAGAGAACGCATTTGATTGGAGTAGAGATCTCTAATAGAGACTAAAGAGTGGTAAGGTATGAGTATAGAAACCAACAATGATGAAAAGGAAGCTAGAGGCATCTTGTGCAATTGTGCTATACTATATTAAAAGAATAATAAAAACACAAATAGCAAAGATCTTTTGCAATTGTTCCATTATTGACTTTTTTGAATTTTCTTATAAATATACCGCCATCAATATTATAATTTATTCTTCTAAAATTTAGCATCGTTTAAATTGCTTTCTAAATTTAAATTTGGCTTTTGATTCAAGATAACCAACTGCAACAAACCGTCTTACACCGAGGACATTTTGATTATTTCACACTAAAATATTACCTCAGACATTTGCTTTTGTGGTTTAAAATTTACCTGTGACATCTACTTCACTACTTAGAATCTTGATTCACTAATTTCATGACAATTGAATATCTGATGCGTCAAAATTTTAATTGTTGATTGAATGATAGGTTGAAACGAATTCTAAAGGATTTGAAGGGAAAGATTTACATGTGGCTGGATTTTGGAAATTGAGTGTTGACGAAAATTTATTTTCGGTGCTAAATGAAAATGTGGCTGAGTGCTAGATTTTTCCCCTCACATAAAGAGAAAACACACTTCACATTAAGGAAGAAATAAACTTCCTTAAGTGAAAATCGAACTTGAGACTTATAGGTCATAGTACATTAGTCTTAATCATTAGGCAAAAACCTTATTGACAGTTGAATGTTAGATTTGATTTGTCACAAGTGAAATAACTAATTGTTTTGCAAATTATTTATCCTTTAGAGTTTTGAGAGTATTACATAAGATGAAGTAGTAGACTGTAACTAAGGAGTGTTACAATGGAATTCATATTATGGTTTAAAAGGGAGGCTAGAAGTAGAAAAAGTGACGATTGAAGAATAATGGTAAACCTAAACTTACATAGATAGATTTTGGCTTTTGTAATTCTCAATTTAAATTTGTGAGTTTGTTATACTCATATTCCATGCATAAGGACTGAATTTGTAAAGATTCAATCATTTTTTTAATCGTTTTCAATTCTTCTATTTTGGAGGAATATGAATACAAATACAATAAATTATATAATAATCTAATAATTGAATTTACAACTTAATAATTACAAGATCTGAGTTATAATCATCTGCGGGCTAAGACATCATTGACGATTCAACTATATTGATTTACCCAACAAATTTCGAGCCTACGCGCTCACCCTCTCTCTCTTACTCGGTATTCAAATATACATTGAAAATACTAAAAATAAAACTTTTAATATTCTCTATACATATACAAATTACATAACTAAAGAAAGTATTTGAAATGTTTAGGACCAGTCCCTTTAATGATTCATCGAGTATGGATAGGAATCACATATGAAAGAATTATTCAAACCCTACGACAACAAGAATAACAATTTTCACATTTAGCTAGTTTTTTTATACTAAACTTTAATTTTAGATCTAATTTAACTCATTTCTTTTACGAATTCGAGACTCGCTCGTTTTATTGATTCAATCCTGGTTCAAGTGCCAAGCTACTCGATTCATATTTAAGCTCCAATGAAATTGGCATACCTCAATGTCTATTTACTTATCATTAAAAATAATTGTACAAGACATTCGATAAGAATTAGATGTCCAAAACATGATACGAGGATAGAATCATAATATCTATTTTATTAGGAGAAAGGAAGAAAATTATGAGACTATGTCACAAATCTCTTTTCACTTTTGTCACTGTAAGTTTTGTTCTGTTACAATTTCATCCTTCTTAATTATTTTTATTTTTTATTTTATTCTCAAAATTTGATAAAACTCTTATTATATCTTTGTTGTAATTAGACACACGACGTGTCTGCCACTAGGACTTGTTAAACCATAAAAGAAGAATGTGACTTAAAACAAATCTTTAGAAACTAAATAGCCTGACATCAAAGACATTCGTATCCCAATAGTAACTATATGTGACATATAATTTTATTAACGAACATAAAAGAGTTTTGTTCCTAGAGATGTGGGAATAAGTAACTATTTAAACAATACATATATGGAGATAATAGTAATAATAATTGTGAATGTGTATTTATCGAATAAGTAAAAGTGCACAACACCAAACACAACACTAAACACAACATTTTGATTTTAATCATTAAAAGATGGGACTTGACATGAAAATTCGTGTCAGGTCCCACTTTTTAATGGTTGAGATGTATGTAGTGTTTAGAGTAATGTTTGATTGTAGTGCGTATAAAGTTGTCCGTATTTATCAATGGCTTAGCTCCCCTTATATAGGTCTCTAGGCCACCGCAAACCTTGACGTAGTGTAAATCCATGAAGTGTAATTGATCACAATCATATCCTAAGCCCTGACCTATGTTCGATACCGTACCTTAACATTATGTAAGCGAAAAAAGAAGCTGGTTTACTTTTTAAGACTAACTAGCTAAGTTTATCATGTGCGAAGCATAATATTGTTTTATAAATAGCATTTTTTTTTATTTCTTATTCATTTTATATATGATTATTATAATTTTTTTTTCTTGAAATTCACAAATTAAATTACTATTGCTATTAGAATCACTGTAAACTTCGCTAAAAAAAACACAAATAAATTTAGATTACATATAATTGGCAGAGACTCATAATTGGGTGTTAGTAATGTGATTTTTGTTATTTTAATTTAGCTAGCTCGGTGTCCTGTGCCAAGCACGTGATTTATAATTGTATTTTATTTATTAATTATAATTAGTATTATCAAATGTATTCTTAATATTAGCTAAGTAATGAAAGTGTGATGTTATAAATGATAGTAAAAAAATAATGACAAATAAAGACTATCGTGTCACTTTATAGTCCTAAAATAAATTTTTAGATCAAACTAAAAAGAACATTGTATTCATAATTTTAAAATAGTGCAAATATTAGTTAAAAATCTTGTATAAAGTGATTTTGTAATGTTATTATTATCAATATTTATTAAAATAGTTAGACATATGAGCTTACCCAACAATAATATTCATATTCTTTTTTAGTGTTTAATTAAACACCTGGCTCATCAAAACAAAAAAAAAAATTAAAAAAAAAGAAGAAAAAGAAGTAGAAGAAGAATTAGAAAAAAAGGATTCTAAATGAATGTATAATACATTTTAGGTTTCCTACAAAGAGATATATCATATGAAAGAGTTGCGTACAAAGTGAGGGAATTTACCAATTCTCATATCATATGAGATAATGCAAATAAAATAAAAACAAAAATATCAACCGATTATATCCAAGTATAGTTTCATGAGTCAACTTACCTCAAAACTAACTAAAATGACTAAGTTAACTCAAATAATAAAATGTTGTTTGTGCTATTATAATAAGTGTCGACGTCAGAATCTTTTCAAAGAAAATTGTATGTGATGATTTTGAAAAAAAAATCGACTTTTATCGATGGGGCTTTGAAATTTTGATTTTAAGCTGGGTCAATTAGACAAAGTCACCAGTTGGTATAAATTTAAGTGGATGTACTAACTCATTTGAATTTTTAAAATTTTGATAAATGAGATGACCTACATGTGACTCCGTAAAATTGGACCACAACCAAGATTTCAAGAGTTCAGGGGTTTACTTTAACGAGGGAGAGGTATTAGGCACTCTCCGACTTTCGTGAAATACGGTTACAACTTTTTTATTATTTTTTTAAATTTAAGTAAGTTTCCTTTAAAAAAGAAGTGTAAAAGTGTGTGATTCGTGTTTTGTGCCTATTTAGGTCGTGTCGAAAGAGAAAGGTTTAGGGTATTGTCTCCTAAAGTCAATTTGAGTCGTCGAAACTAAGGAAGTTGTTAGTGAATATAAATTTGGCGTGTTGATTTCAATACTATTGATATATAAAAGAATTAAATGTAAATATATAAACAATTGATATCATAAAGTCCTTCAAAGAATAATAATTATAAAAGGATTTAAGGATCAAATTTGTTAGGTAAATCTGAATTGCAAAGATAAACTAGTTAGGGATCAAATTTGTTAGGTTGATCCAATTTAGAAAGATAAACTCTGTACAGTCTTTATGATCAAAATATTGTAATTTATTGTAAAAGGACTTAGGGATCAAATTTGTTAGGTTGATCCAAATATAGAGAGATAAGAAAATGTAATAGATTAGGCTGAAGCCGATCGGAGCAGGACTAGAGGAACAGAGCAAAAAAGAACAGAAGGCTCAATCACTTAGAGATCGTCGAGTAGAACAAAATCGTCAAGCTGACTTGAATAGAGGAAAATCGTCGAGTGAAGTGGAGCAGGGCAGATCGTTAAGTGAAGAAGGATCGTCGAGCGAAGGTCAGCCTATCAGTACAAACCTAAAAAGGTCGTAGTGATCAGTCAAGTAGTCAATACCGCACTGCAAAGTCAAAAGACTCAAGTCGTAGAGTGAAAACAAGAAGACTCAAAATCGTAGAGTAATGCCAAGAAGCTCAAACTAGAGCGTAAATGAAGATTATCATCAGATCATTGAGCTACTTCAGAGCATTAAGTCACTTCAGAACAACAAGTCACATTATAAGTATTGAACTGCATCAGTGCTACATAATAGAGTTCACAACACTAACAGCACTGAAGAACAAAATCGTAAAGTGATTTTCATCATGGGAAGATGAAATAAGGAATACAATTTAGTGACCTACGACAGAAGAATGGGAGATCCTCATTAGATATTCTCCAACAAGGAATATCAGGTTAAACTAGTAGAAAACTACAAAGCATTATCAAGTTGCAGCTAGTTTAACGAACACGTGGCTTCCACTACAGCAAAAGGAGTGCACTGAACAGAGATAAACAGTGGAGCGCACAAGACTTGTAGAAGTGTCCCAATGAAGAAGCTGATCTAAGAAGAGGATATTGAACTTAAGAGAGACAGAAGTCCAAGTTCAAAGGAGATGAAGTATTAGTTCTCTGAGGATGCAGAGTGAACTAAGCATGTTTGGTAAAGTCGTAGAGCAAAATGCAATATCATAGAACGACTATAAACATAGAAGGAGAGTCGCAAAGTTAAGATAATAAGAGGATACTTCACGATCCTTAAGCGACTAAAACAGAACGCAGGGCTACGAGAAGACTTATCTAAGGAGCGACTCTACGATCCGAGACATATGAAGTCATTGAGAAAAATCTTGACATTGACAAAATAGCCATTCTGACAAGAGGCATCTGCAACACATCTTCATCCTGAAGATCTTTTGAAGTATGTTGACAAAAAGAAAGATGTTTAATTAGTCGTGTTTTCAACAGCTATATTTGGAAACCCAAGTCTATTACGAGACATAAAAGACTAACTAATTTGACAACTTAGGCTGCTACAGTAGACTTCTTGACACTATCAGAGTATAGAAGACTTTGAGGCAATAATCTGCTGAGGAACGGTAACTTCAAAACAAAGATTTTTCAAAAGGAAATCTATAAATAGATTTCAACTTCTAATAAGGGTGAAATAAGGTGGGGAAATCAATCAATCAAAAAAGGGACCAAAGAGAGGATCGATCAGCTTAATAGATAACATCATTAACCCAAAGTCACTTACGCTTAGGAGGATCGATCATGAACGATTTCAACAATTCAAGAGTTAGAGCAAAACAGAGATAAATATGCTGAGAGCTCAGAAGAGAAAAGATCAATGAAATCGTTCAGTTGCTAAGTTCTTCAAAAGAGAGCTTAATGTTAACTTAGCATCACCTCAAACATCATCATCAACAACAGCAGAAAAAGTCGAGTTTAGATGGCTCGCCTGATTTAGTGGAATCATACCCAGAGTAGGTAGGTAAAGGTGACTAGAAGACAGCGGGCTTCGAACACTTGAGAAAAGTCCAGTTTAGATGGCTCGCCTAATTTAGTGGAATCAGACCCTGGATGCGTAGGTTAAGGTGACCTGAAGACAGAGGGTTTTGAAACCTGGAGTAAGTCAAATTTAGACGGATCACTTGATTCGGTGGAAGCAGACCCAAGATAGGTAGGTCAAGGACCTGAAGACATAAGACTTCAAAATTGTAAGTGTTGAAGGTTGTTTGATTTGATGATGATGTCTGTTGTGCAAAAAGGACTGTGGTAAATGTGCTTACTTGGTTGATTGTCAATGTGTATCTGACAAAGTGCATAGGTATTAATGTGTTTATGAGCTTAATTGATTATGTGCTTAGATACTCTGAAAGTGTTAATGTGCTTACATGATTGATTATATGTGTTAATGTGCTTATGTGCTCAATTGATTATGTGCTTAGATACTCTGAAAGTGTTTATGTGCTTACATGATTGATTGTCATGGTTGATATATAATGTGTATCTGAAAAAGTGCGTAGATGTTCTAAATGTAATTATGTGCTTACTTGATTCTGTGTGTGAATGTTCTGGAAGTGCTTATGTGATTATGTGACAAAGTGATTATATGTCAATCTAATTATAGGCTTACGTTGTCATGCGCGTATGATATATATTATCTATTCCCAATACTTTGATTTACACACTTGTATAACACAATATGATCTTGTTGTAAACCATCTGCTGTCTATTAAAGAAAATGAAAGTTATCTGGTTAAGATGTTGTAAAGTCCTTTTAAAGATATATGTGTACAAAGGACTTAGATTATGAAGATCAGAAATGTTAGGTTGATCTTTCAATAGAAGTCTCTCTGCATAAATGATGTAAGCAGAGAAGCTTAAGAGTGAATCATTGTTGTATTTGTATTTCAGAGTCTGTAAAAGTCCTTTCAATATGTAATGGTGTAATAATGTAGGAAAGGACTTAGTTAGAAAAGATCAAATCTGTTAGGTTGATCAGTCTATATGATCGTAGAATGGACTCTACGATTCCAAGCAAAGAAGACTCTACGATCAAGACAACCAATCGTAGAATGAACTCTACGATTGTGGTTCAGAAGACTCTACGATCAAGGCAACCAATCGTAGAATGGACTCTACGATTATGGTTCAGCAGACTCTACGATCGTCGAACAGACAGCCAAGCTAGCCTGCAGATAACGCTGAACCAGAGGAAGAAATGTACTCTACGATACACACTCTCTAGCAAAATCGTAGAGTAAACATGATGAGCAAGCTTACAAGAACTGGAATTTTGCACAGATAGAAGAAGTCGTAGAGTGGAACAGAATGACAAGGCAATACAGAAGATTGCTATACACATGGAACAATCGTTGAGTAGAATTAAAGGATGAAGCAACACAGACTGCAACTCAACGATTCCACTAAGAAGCACTGCAGTTAACTAACTCTACGATTTGATCAAACCTACAAGATCGTAGAACGAAATCAAAGCAAAGCATTGCAAGCACAAACTCTACGATCTGACCAGAGCAACAAGGTCGCAGAGTTAGAGAAAAGATCATTCTAACTCAACGTTTCACTTGACATACCTCAAGTAACATTCATGAAGCTGAATTTGCAGAAACAAAGTAGACAGTCTATCACTCAACAAATTCATTAAGCAGGCCAGAACAAGTAGACTAACAGAACGGCTATATGGTATGAGAGAAAAGAGAATACTCCTCGCCCAGATTAAAGAAAGATTAAGTGCTGTTGAGATACAGATGCATGTCAGAGTCGTAGTAGACGTTGTGCCTAAACGACTACAAGTCAGGACCCACTGCTCAGGAGATGGTGAATAAAGTCAGACCAATGGGATATCTCTGGATACATCAGAACAGTTGGTTCTAAAAGTCAAGGAAGGTATTTAATGATGTATCAGAAGATTAATTAACAAAGGAAATAATAATCCTTACTGAACAACTCTGGGTGTGCAACGGCTATAAATTCAGAGAAAGCTGAGCTACAGGTCAATATATCAGAACATGTCAGAAAAGGGAAAAGCACTGACACAAGCAGCGTGAAAGTCAACATTGAAGATATTTAGGATCTGCACAAAGCCAAATGAAACCAACGGGATTTCATTCAACGGTAATATATGCTCAGAGATATAAAAGCTTACAGAATAAACAGAAGGAAAAAGGGTTGTTGCAGTTGAAGAATATACAAAAGAAATGATAGAAGACAACAACCGATCGTAGAGTGAAACAGAGAATGACTATGCTAAAGAACTCTACGATCCATCAGAACACTAACACTGAATTGAGAGAGACATAGAGATGTATAACTCTATTACAAGAGAAGTGTTCAGAACTACTAGGCACATGGAAGAGAGAAGCTTAAACGTCAACCTGATACATACATGGTAGCAACTGAGTACCAAAAGGAAGGAGCATCACAGTCATCTCAGAAGCCCATCTCGAGAAGCAATAAACTGTCTATGATACGAAGGAACAACTGAGTACCAAAAAGAAGAAGCATCACAGTCATCTCAGGAGTTCATCTCGAGAAGTTATCAAGTACCAAAGGAGCTGAAGTGCAAAAGCCTAGCAGCACATTTGGTGATCTTGAGTAGTTGCTGAATATCAGAAAGAAGGAGAATATCAACGACAAACATCAGCAGCATTCAATGATGGATCACAAGCAGCTGCTAAGTACCAGAAGATAAAGAAGATCAAAGTTCATCTTAGCAGCACAACCCAACAAGCATCCAACACACAAAAGAGGGTCAAAGGATCCTTGCCCAAGTAGCTAAAAAGAAATCAAGTCTGCTGGACTTGTTGAGTACCGAAGGGTACAAGAGATTCTAAGTCTGCTGGACTTAGTCTACAGTCCAAAGCTGCTAGCTTTGATGAGGGCAAGAGTGTCCTAGTCTTAATGTGACTAAAGGAACCAAAGCTGCTAGCTTTGATGAGGGCGAGAGTGTCATAGTCCGGAGGACTAAACCTTAGTGGATTTCCTACTATCATGTAGAAGAGTGGAGTAGGAGTTATTCAGTCTCCAAACCACTTAAAACTCTCTGGTGTCATTTTACTTTCAGTCTTTCACATTCTGTCCTATATATATATATATCTACACATGACTGTGAATTAGTTTACTTATCAAATGACTTTCTTCAATATAAACTTAAACTCAACAGAGAAGTTTTACAAATCTTTAAGGGGTGTTTTTCAAACTAAAATTCCGCTGTGCAAACATATCTTGATCAAATAATTATTTGATAATGAACTCTTAAAGATTAAGAAGTTTCTAAGAGATCTATTCAACCCCCCCTTCTAGATCACTTGTGTGCCTCTGGGAACTAACAATTGGTATCAGAGCAGGTTCTCACGAACATAAAGCTCACGCTTTGAGTAGATCCTATGGCACTAGCAATTTCTGATTTTGAGCTTAAGAATTGAAGTAAACTATTTCTTATGAACAAGCTTACAAATCAATGTATCTTTTCTCGCAGGTACAATTTTAAATGATTAATCAGTGACACACTATCTGATGCTGTTATACATTGCCATTATTCTTTCTAAGACAACTTCAGATGATCTCAGCAAAGAAGCTATCGTGTAATCCTTCT
The DNA here is from genome assembly GCA_947179155.2 of Hedera helix. Classification (NCBI taxonomy): domain Eukaryota; kingdom Viridiplantae; phylum Streptophyta; class Magnoliopsida; order Apiales; family Araliaceae; genus Hedera; species Hedera helix. Next base: position 4,941,652 of record OX359282.1, on the reverse strand, counting down.
AAATTAAACTGATGCTGCAAGATGAAGAAATCAAAGATGTTCTGCGAATAAGAATTATAAATTGATTCACTCGAGGAATACAATAGCGTGTATCTCTGCTCTCAAACAAACGGGGAAGTTCAAATCTTGATGCCAAAGGACACCGGATCCTATTCTTCTCAAAGGAAGCATCACTGTGCCAAGCTCTAACAAATCTACTTCTCACCGGTTTGAAAGTTTGTAGCAGAAGCAAGTCCAACAGAAATCTTTGCTTATGTTGTTAAAATGTCAGCAGCTGAAATCAGTCTCGAATCTATATATTCACTCGATGGGCTCAGCATTAAGCTTTCCGATAAGCTTAAGGACTTATATTCTAAGGATCTTATCTGAAGATGTGCGTCAAAGGAAGTGCTTCATTCATCCAAGAACGGCATCAAGAGTTCTGTCAAGATACATTTATGGAAATCAATGATAAAATCCACAGGCAGCATTTCTCATTTCTTCTAATGGATGATCTCTAGCTTGACTGGTTTGTCAAAGGAATCTATTTCAAAAGTCTTTAATGGTCTTCTGGAACTACTTCTCTGAAATTGGGAGGTAGATCAAATTACAGTTGTATACTTCACTGCAATATCCTTGGTAATGAGTTTTTCAAAGCCATTTCCCTAAATCACAGATATCAGGCCCGAGACCTGGAAATCAACTCAGCACGAATGAATGGACATATATGTTTATCAATGATCACCGGATCTAAAAATCATTCTGCAGATCATTAAAGATCAAGAAGAGTTGAAGAACATCTCATTCATGTACAAAGCAGCTCATACAATGAAGAAGTCCTTGCCTGACACACCATGTGTACATACTCAGATGTAAAAGGCAAATGCTCTCAGCGTCAAAATTCTTCAAAACCATCTATGAATGAGAAGGGTGAGGAGATCAAAGCAGAAAGGAATAATTACGAATGATTTACTCTAAGTTTCAGAAATCACCCTTCAATCTGTGAAAAGAGGAAAAGTACATCTCAAAGAAAAATTCACACTTATAACCTTTGGCAGTAGGCTCTCCAACTTCAATGCATCAGAAGAAGCTCTAAACTTGAATTGGTTGAAGATTTATTTACTTAATTCTATGAAGAAGTCAGCGTTATAAAATGCTAAACCGAAAGTCTTTATATAAGGATGCATTCTCACAAATCATTCTGGATGAAGATAATCCAAGCAGATCAACAGGAAGGAAACAAGGCTGTAGCCTCATGAGGAAAACTCCACGATATGAAGAAGGTGGAGAAAGTTGTTCTGAGACTCAACAATGAATTTCGTAGCATACCATACTCAACGAATTTGCAGGATATCTCAAGGAAGTCAATCTATGATAGATTGAGTGAAGTCTGAATACTGATGCATGAAGAAGATTTGAATCTTGGGATTCTCTAGAAGAGAAAGAAGCTGGTCATATAAAGAGGCATCTGTTAGTCTTTACCTCACCTATTGATTTAGTGAATCTTGTTGGAACTCTTGTCTCTAGTATCATGGTGAGATAAAAAGGTCACTCAAGACAGAAGAAAGTTCATCTCACAAAGAAGGATCGTAGAGTATGACTGGCGATCGCAGAATAAGGCTTGGAAAAATGAAGTGTCCTCTCCAAAGAACGTAGAGTTATCTCCTCGTCATAAAGCTCAAGATCGTAGAGTCAACACAGTTAGTCACTCTACGACTCTCTACAACCAGTCTACGAAACCAGCAAAATCAAAGAGCAACCTCTATATGATAACCAGAATCTTAACAACGATCCCTACAAAGTCCATTCAGAAAGCTGTCCTTGAGCTGTCAAACAGGCTTTACAAAGATATCTGAATTCATCTAAAACCTCCAGTCTTATCAGTGATCGTAGAGCAGTTCAAATCATAACTCTACGATTGCACTTCAGGCTAGATCGTAAAATGGCTAAGCCAAGTCGTAAAGTAAGAAAGCAAGCTCAGAAGTACAAAACTCATCAGAAGGAAAGCAGAAGGAAAATCTGTTCTTCATTGGACTACCTTTCTCATTCCAGTCACAAAGTCCCAAAACAATGTGATTGATGAACCAAATGCACTTATCTCTCCGATCATAATCTCCAAATCCTGTGACTATTAACCAAGCAAGCCTTATCATCCCAAATCATAGAGTCACAATGTTCATCTTCCTGATCGTAGAACAATGAGTCTACGTTTGCATCCCATAACAATATCATTCCCATAAACTCCTTCATAGCCTTCTGCCAGCATACGATTCACACCAGTTTATAAAGGCCATCTATTGAAAGGATGATGGTTGAGCATCTTGCAGCCAACTCTACGAACTGGTCAAGCTTACTATACAGAGAAAGTGAACCACACGCTCTTCAAACTCAAGTGGGTTAGAATACTTGATGTGCTTCAATTATGGAAAATAAAAAGGTTAAACCCACGTTCTTCAAATGAGTATCTGACACGTGTACTCTGCAAAAATAAGAGGGAACTAGCATAAGTCTTGTTTTTAAACTGACAATGGTCATTTCCCGTCAGTTGTCAATACCCATTCTCCCAAAGCTCATCAAAACCCTAGAAATCGAAAACTCTTCTGAAACCTATTTTGGTATCTCTCCCTGTGCTATTCCCAAAATCAGTAAATCTCATGACATCTCTTCAAGTCATTCCTGGAAATCTTGTTTGTTTTGAAAAATTCGAAGATACAAAGCAGAAATTCAAAGATATTCTTCATCTGGTCGAGAATGCTGGTTTCACCCAATGTTTGGAAACCAGCACCAGGATTTTCTCTACACTTGTTAAAGAATTCTATTCAAACGCTGATTATCGAGTCTAGGTATTCCAAGCGGGGGAATTACTTCTCTTACCAAGATTAACATTGAACTTGGACTGGAATTGATGGGCTATGAAAAGAAGTCTTCTCCCAAAGGAATCAAGAAGAAAGATTTCCCTCAGCAGTATGAGTTTCTGGCTGACATTGTTGGAAAGAGTATTCTGTGCAAAGACACTGCATATGATACTATCAGTGAAGATCAACTGAGGCTGATGACTGCTATTGCTCAAAGAAAGAAAATCAACTTCGGAGCAGTTCTCTTAGGATGGATAAAGAGATGGATAGATGATGCAAAGACAAGAGCTGAAACAGGAAAGCCAATTCCCAAGATGCCCTATGGGAGATTCATAAGCATCATTTTGAAGAAATTGCTGGGAAATGAAATTGGGGAAGATGAAGGAGAAGTTCTAAACTGCAATAAAAGAATTACTCCAAGGTTGTTTGAAGATTGGAAAAAGAACCCTCATGCCAATAAAGGTAAGAAGTCACGAGGTTCTATGAGCTTAAGCAGTAAGATGGAGGTGAAATCGAAAGGGAAAGGAAAAAGGGAAATGGAAGAAATTTCTGAGGAGAAATTACTGGAGGAAAATGATCAATCAAGAAACAAAACTCTTGTGATCTATGATAGTCAGGAATCAAAGAAGAAAAGAAAACTCGTTGAAATAGAAAAGGCCGAAGAAGAGAAAGATGTCTGTTCAGAGAATGCTAAGAAGGGAAAGATGAATCCCAAAGAATCTGAAGTGAAGAAGAAGAAGAAGAAGAAGAAGACAGAAAAGAAGGTTCCTCACACTGCTCCAAGAAGAAGTTGGAGAATCAGAGAACAGTGGAGAAGTTCAATCATTACAGGACCACCTCAGGTGATAGAAATTGATGATGAAGCAAGTTCGGATTCTGAAGAAAGAACATCTGACAGTTCAAAAGAGGAAACATCTACAGGCTCTTCAGAGGGAAGTGAACCAGTTGAAAAAGACTCAACACCTGAATTCAACAAGGATGATGGTGTAGCTGAAGAAGATGATGTACCAAGGGAACAATGCTCTGAAAATTCTGAAGCTGGAAAGACAGAATCAGATGAGAAAGGAGACTGTCAAGAAACTGTGGTGAAAGAAGATAAACACCTTCAAGAAGAGACCAGCACTCATGATTTGGAAGAATCAAAAGACGGGTCAAGAAGGTCAAGTAGAAGAAGAGGATTAAGTGGCTTTATGAAGAAAATAGGCAGGAGTTCAAATACAACTTTTAACGAGAGACAAATAAGGATGAAAGTTGAAAAGAAGCTGAAGAAAGTGAGACTGCTGAGGAATCTGGAAAAACAGAAATTTGAAGCATATCGACTGAAGCAGATCAAAAGAAGACGTAGAGAAAGAAGGAAGCATGCCAGCCAGATGGAAAGATGCTATATTACATGGGATCATAATCATCTGTTGAGTTTCATTCCCATACTACCACTCCTAAAGGCTATATTTATGAATGATCAAAGTTCTATCAGCTGGAGCTACTCAACATTTCCAAATCTCTCACTAATCGCCCAACATTTTTCAAAGGCAATGACCTTTGCAACTGTACTGATAAGCAATGAGCCTTTCTATACTCAATATCAAAGTTGCCAGGAAATATCAATATGGAATCTATCCAGCTTTCAGTCTCCTAGCCAGTCTGTGGGAAATCAAAATGCAGAAATCTGAAAGTCCTCGGTTGCGACTTACTAAACTCCTAATCACCTTGCACCACCTCCCTGTTCGTAGAGTCCCAAAACTTTGCAAACATTTCTCAAAATACCAATCCTCCAGTCATAGAGTCCCAACATTCTATGGACCATGAAAATGTACTTACTCTTAGTCTCGTAGAGTCTCAAAACTCTGTGTTAGACTTCAAAATATCCTTCTAAATCCTCAGTAACTCTGCAAGCTCCATACATATTATAATTGATGATGTCAAAAAGGGGGAGAGAATACAGCAGAAAAGGGAGCTATGAAGAAGGAGGATCACTGAACTAAGGGGGAGAGCTGAACTAAGGGGGAGCTATGAAGAAGGAGGATCAAGCAACTAAGAGGGAGCTATGAAGAAGGAGGATCAAGCAACTAAGGGGAGATAGCTAGCAAACTAAGTGGGAGAAAAGTTAAAACATGAAGAGCAGCTGTAAGTATGTATAACCTTTTGTAAGAATGCTCATTTAATGAAATCATCCTTTTGCACTAGCCATACAGTATCTCACTGTATCGTAAGACTTTATTTACTTGTCAAGTAGATGCATTATATGAATGTCATTTCTTTAAGTCTATTAGTTTTGTCATCATCAAATAGGGGGAGATTGTTGAAGGTTGTTTGATTTGATGATGATGTCTGTTGTGCAAAAAGGACTGTGGTAAATGTGCTTACTTGGTTAATTGTCAATGTGTATCTGACAAAGTGCATAGGTATTAATGTGTTTATGAGCTTAATTGATTATGTGCTTAGATACTCTGAAAGTGTTAATGTGCTTACATGATTGATTATATGTGTTAATGTGCTTATGTGCTCAATTGATTATGTGCTTAGATACTCTGAAAGTGTTTATGTGCTTACATGATTGATTGTCATGGTTGATATATAATGTGTATCTGAAAAAGTGCGTAGATGTTCTAAATGTAATTATGTGCTTACTTGATTCTGTGTGTGAATGTTCTGGAAGTGCTTATGTGATTATGTGACAAAGTGATTATATGTCAATCTAATTATAGGCTTACGTTGTCATGCGCGTATGATATATATTATCTATTCCCAATACTTTGATTTACACACTTGTATAACACAATATGATCTTGTTGTAAACCATCTGCTGTCTATTAAAGAAAATGAAAGTTATCTGGTTAAGATGTTGTAAAGTCCTTTTAAAGATATATGTGTACAAAGGACTTAGATTATGAAGATCAGAAATGTTAGGTTGATCTTTCAATAGAAGTCTCTCTGCATAAATGATGTAAGCAGAGAAGCTTAAGAGTGAATCATTGTTGTATTTGTATTTCAGAGTCTGTAAAAGTCCTTTCAATATGTAATGGTGTAATAATGTAGGAAAGGACTTAGTTAGAAAAGATCAAATCTGTTAGGTTGATCAGTCTATATGATCGTAGAATGGACTCTACGATTCCAAGCAAAGAAGACTCTACGATCAAGACAACCAATCGTAGAATGAACTCTACGATTGTGGTTCAGAAGACTCTACGATCAAGGCAACCAATCGTAGAATGGACTCTACGATTATGGTTCAGCAGACTCTACGATCGTCGAACAGACAGCCAAGCTAGCCTGCAGATAACGCTGAACCAGAGGAAGAAATGTACTCTACGATACACACTCTCTAGCAAAATCGTAGAGTAAACATGATGAGCAAGCTTACAAGAACTGGAATTTTGCACAGATAGAAGAAGTCGTAGAGTGGAACAGAATGACAAGGCAATACAGAAGATTGCTATACACATGGAACAATCGTTGAGTAGAATTAAAGGATGAAGCAACACAGACTGCAACTCAACGATTCCACTAAGAAGCACTGCAGTTAACTAACTCTACGATTTGATCAAACCTACAAGATCGTAGAACGAAATCAAAGCAAAGCATTGCAAGCACAAACTCTACGATCTGACCAGAGCAACAAGGTCGCAGAGTTAGAGAAAAAATCATTCTAACTCAACGTTTCACTTGACATACCTCAAGTAACATTCATGAAGCTGAATTTGCAGAAACAAAGTAGACAGTCTATCACTCAATAAATTCATTAAGCAGGCCAGAACAAGTAGACTAACAGAACGGCTATATGGTATGAGAGAAAAGAGAATACTCCTCGCCCAGATTAAAGAAAGATTAAGTGTTGTTGAGATACAAATGCATGTCAGAGTCGTAGTAGACGTTGTGCCTAAACGACTACAAGTCAGGACCCACTGCTCAGGAGATGGTGAATAAAGTCAGACCAATGGGATATCTCTGGATACATCAGAACAGTTGGTTCTAAAAGTCAAGGAAGGTATTTAATGATGTATCAGAAGATTAATTAACAAAGGAAATAATAATCCTTACTGAACAACTCTGGGTGTGCAACGGCTATAAATTCAGAGAAAGCTGAGCTACAGGTCAATATATCAGAACATGTCAGAAAAGGGAAAAGCACTGACACAAGCAGCGTGAAAGTCAACATTGAAGATATTTAGGATCTGCACAAAGCCAAATGAAACCAACGGGATTTCATTCAACGGTAATATATGCTCAGAGATATAAAAGCTTACAGAATAAACAGAAGGAAAAAGGGTTGTTGCAGTTGAAGAATATAAAAAAGAAATGATAGAAGACAACAACCGATCGTAGAGTGAAACAGAGAATGACTATGCTAAAGAACTCTACGATCCATCAGAACACTAACACTGAATTGAGAGAGACATAGAGATGTATAACTCTATTACAAGAGAAGTGTTCAGAACTGCTAGGCACATGGAAGAGAGAAGCTTAAACGTCAACCTGATACATACATGGTAGCAACTGAGTACCAAAAGGAAGGAGCATCACAGTCATCTCAGAAGCCCATCTCGAGAAGCAATAAACTGTCTATGATACGAAGGAACAACTGAGTACCAAAAAGAAGAAGCATCACAGTCATCTCAGGAGTTCATCTCGAGAAGTTATCAAGTACCAAAGGAGCTGAAGTGCAAAAGCCTAGCAGCACATTTGGTGATCTTGAGTAGTTGCTGAATATCAGAAAGAAGGAGAATATCAACGACAAACATCAGCAGCATTCAATGATGGATCACAAGCAGCTGCTAAGTACCAGAAGATAAAGAAGATCAAAGTTCATCTTAGCAGCACAACCCAACAAGCATCCAACACACAAAAGAGGGTCAAAGGATCCTTGCCCAAGTGGCTAAAAAGAAATCAAGTCTGCTGGACTTGTTGAGTACCGAAGGGTACAAGAGATTCTAAGTCTGCTGGACTTAGTCTACAGTCCAAAGCTGCTAGCTTTGATGAGGGCAAGAGTGTCATAGTCTTAATGTGACTAAAGGAACCAAAGCTGCTAGCTTTGATGAGGGCGAGAGTGTCCTAGTCCGGAGGACTAAACCTTAGTGGATTTCCTACTATCATGTAGAAGAGTGGAGTAGGAGTTATTCAGTCTCCGAACCACTTAAAACTCTCTGGTGTCATTTTACTTTCAGTCTTTCACATTCTGTCCTATATATATATATCTACACATGACTGTGAATTAGTTTACTTATCAAATGACTTTCTTCAATATAAACTTAAACTCAACAGAGAAGTTTTACAAATCTTTAAGGGGTGTTTTTCAAACTAAAATTCCGCTGTGCAAACATATCTTGATCAAATAATTATTTGATAATGAACTCTTAAAGATTAAGAAGTTTCTAAGAGATCTATTCAACCCCCCCTTCTAGATCACTTGTGTGCCTCTGGGAACTTACAGTGAGGTTCAGTGGAACTATTTATCCTATAGTGGATCAATCATACTCACACTACAGTAAAAAGAGCTATCAGTGACTGACTTTCAGCGATCGCAATCAGTCACTGATAGGTATTAGTGATCGCATTCGATTACTGATATCTGTTGCATATAAGTTGGTCGCTAAATGGTAAATTAGTGACGACATCAATGACCGAAGCGATCGCAAGAGCCTAGTCAGCATTTTGATGACGTGTGTCACGTGTCAGTGATTGGCATCAGAAATGGAAAAGTTTAGGGATGGAAAATAGCGACCGACTATCAATGACCGACCTTTAATGACCGTATGCGGTCGCTATTTTAAAAAAAAATTAAAAATCCTAAAATACAATAACGACCGAATCGGTTGCTGATTTTTAAAAATAAATAAATGATTTTTTTTTGAATTTCTCTAAATCTTTTAACCTGTATTAAAATCCCAAGACAGCACAACAGATATTTACATATATGATCTCATCTAGATCTCCAATCAAATACTAAATTCAATCCAATTAAATCAAATTAAATTACATTTTATATACACATAAAATCAACATCCATTCTGAATACATATATATACAATAATCCCAAAACTACAATCATAGTTTCGATCGTGCATGTGGTACAACATAAAGTGGGAACAAAAGAGAATATAAGAATGATATGTAGCTCGTCAAACATCATCGATCTATAAGGCTGCTATGTACGTTCCTGTAACAAAAAAAAAACAAAACATATTTGAAGATAGTACTATTGAGTGCTTAATTTAATTGTATTAATTGATAAGATTACCTCGTCATGCGAAGCCTCCTCCTGGTCCGGCTGATTTGCTGTTGTCGCCACTACATCAGATAAGGACTTGGGACTTAGCGCCTTCAAGTGATCTTGTAGTTCATACAGGAGGGTAGGATTTCTACATATGACTCTAACACACTCCGCAACATTATGTGTCATCAGATTGTATGATGCCTGCGTAAAGTGGCTACCCGAGCTGGCTGAAGCACTAATATTCGATCGTCTTCGCTGTCCATGGTCCTTAACAAAAAAATTCTTTACAATCGATGCCTTTTTCCATAACTCTTGATCAATTGGTGGGTAATGATTGCCAAAGGGACCCCGCTCGTCCATTAATTGATTGTAAATGTCATGTAATCAAGTATACATTAAATAGTTACAAGTAAATAATCAAGCTTAAAAATAACTTCAAAGAATTATAAACATATAATGCAAATAAAAATGTACCCGTATTCGCAAAGCATTAGGCAGACCATCACGGGTTGCTACGTATAGATCCAACCAATTTACAGTATGGCCTGTAGTCCCAGCCGACTACAAATATGACAAGTGTATAAATATATATATTATACAAATTCATACTAATAAAATGATTATAAACATAAATAAAGTAAATTTGACAAACTTTGTACTTACTAAGCGAAATGTTACGCCTATGATATATTACCGCCTTTATATGTACCATTTGCCTTTTCCCCTCAAGTACACCAGCGGATATGTTATTGGCAACAATCCAACCTTTCCTCGTCCATTTCTCACTCTACCACTTCTAACACATCTCAGCCCAGATATCGTGTGAGCACCACCACGGGGCGTACTCATGCATATACTCCTCAGCTTGGCCAGGATGGTCTATGCCAATATTGTGGAGTGCATTTTTCTGCTTCTTCTTTATATTATCTTTTGTCCGGACATAGCACTTTTGTCAGAACAGTGTCTGTATAACACCTGACTGTGCCTCATCCCACATGTATCTTTTTTAAAATTAAAATACAATAATAACATAAAAACAATATTATTATAATCTGATAATACTAAACATTGGTTGAATAAAATATCTGTAAATTATAGGGGGAAATACTTGAAACTCTTACCAACAAACCTCCTTGTGGGCAAGTGATGTGCTGGCCCACGTAACAGTTGGGGTAGGCCAGTTTTGCAGGCATAGTTATGCAATACATTTGACAACCCTAACATCTACAAAATCGCTGAAATATACAATAATTTACATTAATGTATACAACAATACTAAATTTATTTTAATACTACTAAATGGTTAATTAACTTACGTGGTGTCTAGATCAGGGCGAATTTGCAATAGGATGAGGTCATCTGGATTATCATGGGCTTTTGGGATCTGATTTGGACCCCGACCCAAACCATGCTTTCTACCCGGTGCTGAAGATGACATCTATTCAAAAAAATAACATATTAATGTGACTTATATATATATAATAATAATTACACAAATAAAAATGAGTAGACATGTGTGCAACTATAAGGAACATGTAAATAAAATGTAAATGATTATGACATGTGTGCAATAGTTTATGATATGCAATAATATTATGTAAACATGTGTGCAATTATTAATGACAAGTGTAAATAAAACATGTATATATAACTCTCCTTAATACAAATAAAATTAAACATAGATTTTAATGAAACTCACTGTCAGATTCATAATTATTTTCAATAATATGTGGAGAATCATAACCATCTCCTGTTTCAGATTCAGTGTCGGTATCACTTAAAAACTCTTTCTCCTCAATGTCACAATCATCTAAATACTGTACTGAATCGTGATCCTATTCATCATCATCACCTCCACCCTCTAAATTGTTGAGCTGATTGTTGTCATCGACATTTATTATAGAGAGTTTTTCACGTCTCCTCCTGGTAGACTTTTCCATCTACTAATTGGACAAGATTACGTGCGGGAGTATGAATTACAACTTGCCTATCTGTAGGCGATCTATCCCTTTTTCGAACAGGAGTAGGAGTATAATATACTTGTTGTGTTTGAGTTGGCAACACAAGTGGCGCATTCATATATATCATTTTGTTGAGGTCAATGTTGACAATTCTATGTCGATCGACATGTATCCTTTTTCTGAATCAAACCAACGACACTTAAACAAATTAATCTGACCTTCGTAGGTACCCTTATACGACAACTCGATGATCTCCTCCAACTCTCTATAAAAGGCGTGACCAACCTCATTATAATAATCTCCTTGAATAAACACTCTAGTATTGGTTTTTCTTTTACCAATGACATATGTCTTCGTATGAAAGTCGTAGCCATTTACTTTATAACCATTGCGAGTGACTTGGTCCCTGTCTGGGCCCATAGCTAAAATTTGTACGTTTGAAGGAATTGTACCTTCATTAAGACCTGATAAGTGGTTTTTATACCTACGAATTGAATACACTTGAGCTTGATAAATTGCTTATCTTTAAGTATTTATGTTAGTTTCTATGTGTTTTTACGTGTTTGTTGTAATTTAGGTTGTATAGTAAGTTTATGTGTTTTATGTTCATTTACGCGTCTTTTTATATCACATTATTATAGAATGTGATTTTGTATTGTTTTTATGCGTTTTTACTTTATGTACAGGAATTATAATAAGGGCTTGCTTGTTCGTGGCTTGGATTTGCCCGGTTCGCGTTTTCGGCGTGCTGTTTACATGACGGCCAACTTTCGACCTTGATCCATTCCGAATCTCCAATTGTGCAAAACATGAAATTTGTAGAACTTCTCCTCAGATTTCCAAAACATCTTGAATCAATGCAATCGGAGGTCGGACACAAAAGTTATACATAAAATACGAAGAAATACAATAACAGCCTATTGAGGCCAACTTTTGACATGCATCCGTTTTGAATCTGCAATTTGGTAAAACATGAAAGTTGTAGCTCTATGAATTTACTTTCCAGAACATCTTGAATTACCTTTATCGGAGTTGGTATGAAGAAGTTACGCCCAAAATACAAAAGGACCCTGAAGCTGCCAAATGTCAGTTTTCTGCAAAATGGCGCAGCTGCGCTCATTTTGTACTAGGGAGAGGCGCAGCTGCGCCGTTTGCCAGGCAGACCAAGATTTTGCGCAGCTGCGCCGTTTTTACACTATGGTGAGGCGCAGCTACACCGTACGCCAGTCAAGCCGCGGACAGAGTGTTATAAAAGCCACCAGATGTTGCCCCATAACATAATCAGTTTCTTCCGAGAAGGAGCGACTTGGGCGACTTTGGGAGGCCATTTTGGTGATTCCATGGAGTTTCTACATCAATGTGATGCTATGATTTAGGGAGTTTGTCTATATTTCTCTTCCTTTTGCCTCTCTATTTCATGTATTCTATTGTTGTTTGGTTTTTGGAACAAGTTCTTCTATTTGTAGTTCTATTGTTCTATTGATAGTAGTACTTGTAGGTGTAATTGGATGATTTGTAATCCATGGGTGTAATATCTATGTGTTTGTATTGAATCCATTGCATGCTTTATTCATATTGAATCTTGTTATACTCATTTGCTATGTATTTGTGGATGTTGGATTACTTGTTTAGTATGAACTAAGCATTGAATCTAAGTATTGTGATGGAACCCAATAGGTTGTTCTAGTTGATTTCTCTCTCTTTGGTTGGCACCATATGGATTGGTTGTTGTATTTGTGCTTTGTGGTTAATTTCTAGGTCGTGCATTTACTTAGTAGCCTATACGGAACTGAGAGAGGGAGTATAGTGTTTGACCCAAGTATGTCACACATGTTCGTGATTCCACATGGCATTGGGATTATGATTCGTGGAAAGGATAGACATATACCGATCCACCATGTGCACCCTTTGAGAACCTGACCTTCAACCCTTGTTATTCTTAGCTTGGGCGTTCCTTCATGTTTCTGTTGCCTTGTGTCGGATTTGGGTAAGATGTCGCTACATGACGCGCGAGAGAGGCATGTTAGTACCATAGAGAGTTCTCGGGTGACCATTCATCGGCTACGGCTGTGTGGATGTGTTTTCATATTTTGCGCCTAACGCGTATTTGTCTGACCTAGTTATTAGTGTGGTAACTCGTGCGGAACTGAGAAAGGGAGTACCAGTTTAGACCTAGATACAATGACACGTGTTCGTGATTCCACCTGGCATTGGGATTATGATTCGTGAGTTAGGATAGAGATATACCAGCTCGCCTCGTGTAGCGAAGAGAGAATCTGTTCTTCAAATCCTTTTTAGTGTTGACTCTCATAGAGATATAGTGAGTTGCCTAGTTAGGGTGTTCCTTCCCGTTTTTGTGGCCCTTGGGTTGGATTTGGGTGGATTCGGGTATGGTGCAATGAGAGTTGGCCATATCTATTATAAAGAATTCTCGGTTGACAATTCGTCGTGACCGAATGACCAAAGAGAGAGTTAGAAGACTTGAATGAACTATTGGGGGAAGTTACATACTTAGATTCACCTATATTTAATTGTTTTCATTAGCTAGTATTAGTTTAATTTTTATCAGTTTAATTTCAAAACAATTAATCTTTCGTTTAAATAGGATTGAATTGGTTATAAGTTTGTGGTTGGCAATTTTTATTACATAATTCCTCGTGGGATCGATACTCTACTTTCATTATATTACTTGTTGACTGCGTATACTTGAGCGTTTTGTTCATTCAAACGAACTCGTCGAGGTCGGAACTCATTAAATATAAAAACAGAATAAACGGTTCCGATTTCGGCATCAACAAGACCCTACAATTGTTTAATACAAGTGTGAATAAGTGTTTAATAAATTAAATAAAATGACGTAATTAAGTTAAATAACTTACTTTATCCTTTAGCTACTTTGCAAAATTTTGATCCCAACTCAATTCAATATCTTTATCAGTGATGCCGTGTTGAGTTGTTCTTAACTCGACATCGAATGATCTACATGTATATATGAAATAATATATATGAGATTGAAGTGTACATCTATGAGATTAAATTTAATATGAGTTTTACATGCATACCTCACAAACCAATCAATCTCCTCGCTGTTGAGAAGAATGTAAGTATGTACAACATGTAATTCTGCCTCAGAGAGGAATATGCGTTTTTCTTTTCCATAACCACGAGCCGGTATGTGACGCCCCCAAATCTGGGCCCACACAGCCCAAACTTGAGTTGTCAAAAGACTACTACAAAATTATTACAAGTAGTGCAACGTACAACAATACAGTGTATAATAATACACAACTAAGTCTTTCACGATTATTGTCATACTATTTTACAACACGTGAAGACTATGATAGCTATCCCTCGGACTCTCACTCCATCCCCCGGCTAGACCCAACTACGTTCTCATCTCCTGTTGAAAAACAATGGAATAAAAAGAAAGGGTGAGCTCAAATAGTCCAGTAAAGAATATAATGACTAAGATAATGACAAATAAATTATCGTTAGCCTTCAACAGTTGTATTCTTGATAAAATACAATAGACTATAAGGTTTATATCAAAAACTGCAGTTAAGTTCTTAAACAAAGTTCAGATTAATAATAGTAGCGGAATGAGCAATCCATTAGAAGAATCATGTAGACTATGATGTCTACTCGCTTCTCTTTTTCAGAAAAATATCATCAACTTTTATCATTTTAAACACCACTAGTCATGATAATATAAATTCCCAGTTCCTGGTCATAATCATGCAAGTCAACAGTTCATCTTTGCACTACGGGCCAAAGATATTCAATATATCTCCAACGGTCATGATTATACCAGTATTCAGCCTTTGGTCATAATCATACCAAACAACAGTTCATCTTTGCACTACGGGCCAAAGATATTCAATATATCACCAACGGTCATGATTATACCAGTATTCAGCCTTTGGTCATAATCATACCAAACAACAGTTCATCTTTGCACTACGGACCAAATATATTCATTCACCGTGTGCCATAAAAGATACCGAACAGATGTATCGCCTTTAACCTATCATCTGTTCAATAATTATATCGCCTTTAACCTATCATCTGTGCCCCAGGCCACATATATTAACAACAATTTGATTCTTGATGATTAGTACAAATAACAGTGATATAAATGATGAATCAGAAGAAACAATATGATCAATAAATATCGAAAGTTTACTTTGTGCAAATTCAAATAATGTCTAAATTGTCAACATGATGTGGACTCAAATTTAAGAACGATATTCAAGATCCACAGTTCAGAATAACAGTTAAAGTTCAATAGAGAGATTTAGAAAAATAGGAAGGTTCAATTGAAATGATATTAGATGAAGCGCAAACTATTAAGGAATATATAATCATTTCAAGAACTTTACTAAATAGTACTTACCATAGTAAGTTAAGAGTATGAAAAGAATTATACCCTTTACCGTAATAAGTTTGAATAATAGAAGATGAAAAAGATGGTATCCCTTACGAGTATAAAAGAAAATAATATCACTTACGAATATGAAAGAAAATGATATTACAAAAGAATATGGAATAAAAGTGTCATGTGATAATTCGTGTACACAAATAATTTCCAAAAGAGACAAATAAAAAGTGAATACAAAGAGTAATTCACCAAACATGCGGTAATCCGCGTAGTCATGTTACTTTCAGAGATTAATAAGGAATGAATACGAAAGGTTATTCACCAACAGGCGGTAATCCGTGCCGTAAGGTTATTCCCACAATTTAATAAAAATTGAATACGAAGAGTTATTCACCAAACAGGCGGTAATCCGCGCAGTAAGGTTATTCTCAGAGATTAATAAGGAATGAATACGAAAGGTTATTCACCAACAGGCGATAATCCGCGCCGTAAGGTTATTCCCACAATTTAATACATGGAAATAAATGACACATCTTATGAGTAAGAGAGAAACGATATTATTTTCAAGAATCAAAGAATGATAATCTCTTACCGTATCACGTGACTGAATATTGATTTAAATAAAGTTGATCAACTTGAAAAGTACTTTTACACTTATAGATCCTCACAAATATTCAAGATGACTTAAGCACACTTAGAGAGAAATTACACAAAGAAGTATTTAGAGAGTGAAAGAAATAATGAGCAAGAAAGTTTATGAAAAATCCTTAAGTTAAAGCCTCTATTTATAGCCAAAATTCTTATCATAACCAAGATTTCCTAATTGAATCCAAACCATTCATTTCAAGATAATGTTTAAGCCATACCACTCATTTCATCTTTTGAAATTTCTTTAATTTAAATCATTCATTTAAAGATCATCTTTAATCTACACCATCCATTTCAAATTCTATATTATCTTTACTCTATACCATTCATTTCATCTTTTAATATTTCCTTAATCTAAACCATTCATTTAAATATCATCTTCAATCTACACCGTTCATTTGAAATTCTATAATTATTACATTATCTTTAATATATACCATTCATTTCATCTTTATATCACCTAACTTTATATCATTTATTATAATAAAAACAAATAACTTTATCAATTCAATTATTCAACAATAATTCACACTTATTCATTATTATGACTAATTGTTATAAATACATTGTAGTTGGCTCTCTGAGTTAGATATCAAATCAATTAATAATGAAATACAACAATTTAATTAACATTATAATAGAGATAACAATAATGCAGAAAGTTTGTAAAAGAAAGAATACGTTACTGTGTAATGACAATTATTGATTCAATAATGTGAATTACTGTGCATATGCTACTGTGACAATTATTAGTTTAATAATATGAATTATTGTGCATGTGACAATAAAGTCAAATATTGTACGATAACTACTTTATCAGTTCAATAATATGAAACACGGTGCAATGTCGTGTGCTACTGTGTAATACCGTGTGTTACTTGTTATACCGTATTTTACTATTCTTTTACCACCAGATATTTTAACAATTAAAAGTGATAGTACCATTGACCATTTATAAATTATTTATGTCGTTTTCTATATCCGACAATTATTCGTTATGGGGTCCACCAATGATTGGTTCGTACGGTGCCGTCGTACGAATATTCCCTGACAGAACGAATATTGTTGTGACGCCCCCAAATTCGAGTTCCAAATACCCGGATCCGGTCATCACGATCCAATACAAACATTCACCTCTAAACAACATACAATAACTAAATGCGGAATAATAAACATATGTTGTTCATTCAAAAGGTGTTACTAGTCCCAAGATACGATAACCTTACACAAAAGTATACAAATACCCTTAATAAAGTACTTAGGGTTTATATGACATAACAATTAATTTAATTACTACAAGGCGGCATCTCGAAGTCTATTACTTCATCTTTCCTTTACCCTTGTTCTTTCCCGAAGTCTCGGGTTGCACTGCAATAAGGTTTCATGATATAGCAAGAGTGAGCAACTAGTTTGCTCAACAAGTTTAAATAACAACAAGGAACAATATATCATGAATGAAAGGGAATAACTGAACAATTCAATAATGTGAATAACATAAGCAGGAATAATAATTTGCTTTAAAAATTAGGATAGTCAAATAGACTATGAACTATAAATATCCACTGGAGTCAATAGCAGGTTGACCCAATGGTTACTACCAGAAATATGTACCCGAGGGGATCAGCCTCGGTACAATATGTGTATGCATAACATTTAATTTCCGTATTTTTGTACCTAATATTAGATACAGGGTACTCCCCTATAATAAAGGGGTGTTCATAATAGTCTAAGAATCCGCATCTTCAATGATTTGGATAGCTTTTAAAATCTTTAACATAAATGTCTAGCCGAACAATGACTTAGACCTACTTTGAACAGTTCTTTAAACAATAGAACAATAATTAAGTACAAGCCAATGACTGTACAATCTCAAGTGCAATAAGTGCGAATAACAATAATATCGATGTGGAATAATTGTAAAGTAATTAAACCACTCAAAGCATGCTTGGAAATAACAGTTCAAGCTTAAATAAATAATTTGCTCAATGAAATGAGTTTAGAGATAAGGAACTTGCCTGTCTGCTCAGCTACAATATATGTCTAGCTTTAACTAACTGGCTTTGAAAAGACCTAACATTAATAAAGTTGGTCTAATAATTAGTACGGCGTATTTGCACAACTATACGCTCACTAAGGTACTTATTTATCATATAAATACTAACACATAATTTACGTTAGTCGAAATAATATTATTAACCTTATAGACCCTCAATCAAATTAGGTTAATAATTTAATAAGTTAGAAAATATTTTTCTTAAGCGTTGGACACTTATTAAACCTTTAAACAACTTATTACCATTGTTTAATTAAAGTATAATTAAATTCAATTTATTTTATTAACTCAATCTCTATTTAATTACTATTTAATATTGATTAAATAGAAATTAATTAATTAACTCTAGTTATTATTTAAAATAAATAATAACTAATTGTACTTACTTATTATTTAATTATAATTAAATAATAAATAATTATTAACTTAATTTTAAACTTCTTTAATTTAATGATAATCAACCAATAATTAACTAAGTAATTAACCTTACGTATTATTTAATTTAAGGAAATTAAATAATAGTTTACTAATCTTAATCCTCTTTAATTATTATTTAATGTCAATTAAATAATAATTAATTATTTAATTAATTTTAATTATTATTTAAGGTTAAATAATAATCAAATCATTCTTATTTATTATTTAAATTAAATAATAAATTATTACTCTAATAACTTAATTTCCATTAATCATTATTTAATACTAATTAAATAAGAATTAATTACTTAATTATCCTTATTTATTATTTAATAATATTTAAATCATAAATAATTAATTTATAAATTTTATCTCTCTTTAAGTATTATTTAATAGGCATTAAATAATAATTGCTAATTTATCATCTTTATTTATTATTAACATTTAAAATAATAAATAAATAATAAATTTATTTAACTTAACCATGGTTTAGCTAACTAGATTAATATTTAAAATATTTAAATATTAAACTTATTGAAAAATATCCTCCCCAATATTATTTTTGTATTATTATTATTTTTGTTATAATTTTAAATTAATTTTCAAATATTTAAATTAATTAAAATTAACCCGAATGACATTTTCGTAAATAAGTTGAAAACTGATCCGATGGCAAAATGGTAATTCTACCAAGAAAAACACGGAGGGGCATAAATGTAATTTCACCGAAAAAATAACTACCGCGCATGGCGCGCGTCACCAAGTAATCGGACCAAAACGGTGCCGTTTTGTATAACCGTTGAACGACTTCCGCGCATAACGCGCGGAGTAAATTTCTTTTCTGTCAAACGACGTCGTTTGGCTCCGTGTTTTCGGTGAACAGTCGCTGCGCGCATTGCGCGGAAATAATTAATTTTTTTTTTCTTCTTCGCAGAATGTGAACAGTGTTCCAGCACACACATTTTAAATAAAAATATACCTTTAATAAATCTTCAACTCTTCAATAAAAATCCAAAAAAATTACCAATCACCTTATATTAATTTATAACATGAAAAAAATTAATTTTTCATGATTTAATAACATATTTTTTTATAAAAAATTTTAAATCACATAAACTACTATAAATCATAACTTTTTGTGTATAACTCCATTTTGAGTGATTCAAACTTTGTTTTTCTCATGATTTAATGTTCTATAATATTAGAACATCAAACCTAAGGTTTATAAAAATATTTTTGGTCATAAATTCCAAAACTTGTTTATACACTACTAAACACATATTTTAGCATACAAAATATACCAAAATACAAACCAAACATATTACACTCAAGCATGGCATAAATATTACAACTACACATTAATAACTATATTAACATGTTTATACTAAAATGATGATTTATTTAATTTAAAAATAAAACTTTATTTAAAATAACCATTACCTTGATTTAATGGCTACCTTCCTTTTTCTTCCAAAATAGGTGGTGAATCTTGAAGACATAAACCAAGAACTCCTTCTCTTGATAATTTTGCTCTCAAAATATTTTTCTACACTCTCAAATGCTCTCTAGCTCTCTCTTTTGGACTTGGAGAAAATGATGAAATAACATCTAACAATTTCAAGTATACTTGAAAAATTAATAGATACACAATTATATTTATAATTTAGCCCATGCTCCTAGATGACAACTTACATAAGGAATGGGTTAAATGACTTAGTTGGTGAAAAGAGGAATGGTCCATGTACTTGAAAAAATAAAACAAGCAGCCATTAATTAAATAAATGAAAAATAAACTAAAATAAACAAAAAATCAATTTTTTTCTCTCTCTCCTTGTATGCTCTCGGCTGATAGCACATCTTCTTGTCCCAAAATTAGTGTCACATTGCTTTCTTTTTAATAATTAATAGTTTAATTAAGTATTTTTCAAGTGGGCCAATCATTGGGCTTTAATTTAAAATACCAATTGGGCTTCTATTAAATTGTTTGGGCTACTAAATTGTCAAATTTTATTATTCTACACTTGGGCTACTAATTGACCCATGTTGGGCTAATTTAATAATTTACACATTAATTATTCAATCCATGATTAAATAAATAATTAGATTGAATAAATAATTAAATATTCTAACCCATAAGTATTAAATTACTAAATGGACTAATAAATATTATTATTAATATTTCACATTATTTACATTAATTAATAATCATATTAATTAATTTATTATATTTAATTCGCTCATTATATTCAATTTAATTGAATATTTAATTAATAGGAAATTTATCAATTATTTTGATATTAAAACTTTAGGGTTTGTTCACTAATTTAATAACATATTAGTGACCCCCTTTAATTAATTTTAGTAATTAATTACATAATTATTTAATCACATAATTAATTAATCACATAAAAAATTTAAATAATCTCGTAAAACTAACTCGTCGGAAATTAAATTAATAATTTAATTAATAATGACGTGGAAATTCTAGGACATTACAATTGTCCAACAGAACGAATATTTGCACATAACATCCTTAACTTTTAACTTTGTCAATTTAACCACTCACTGTTTCAGAAAAAATATAAATGAAGAAAAAATTAAATTTGTATTTCATAAAATTCAGGGTGTTATAACCTCCCCTCTTTATGAAATTTTATCCCCGAAATTGACGTACCTGACTTTTCGAAGAGGTAAGGATACTTAGATTTCATCTTAGATTTTAGCTCCCAGGTCATTTCCTCAGTATCTTGGTTCCTCTATAAAACCTTGACTTGAGGTATAACCTTTTAGCGTAGGATCTACTCCTTCTTATCTAAGATTTTGACAGGTACCTCCTCGTACGTTAAATCCTCTGCTATAACATCCGATTCTAACTTAATGACGTGGTTTGAGTCCTTCACATATTTACGTAACATAGATATATGAAAAACGTTATGGATGCGAGACATACTTGGTGGTAGGGCTAGTCTGTAGTCTACGGTTCCTACTCGATCGAGGATTTCAAATAAGCCAATAAATCGAGGGTTGAGCTTCCTCTCTTTCCAAATCTCGTAACTCCTTTCCATGGAGAAACACGTAAGAATACATGATCTCCAATGTTGAATCGCTTGTCCCTCCGATGAAGATCATCATAACTCTTTTGTCGTTATTGAGCGATTTGTTTTCGTTGTCGGATTATTTAGATCTTTTCTGTCGTCAAGCATACCAACTCAGGTCCCAACAGTTTTACTTCTCCTACCTCATTCCAACATACTGGAGAGCGACACTTCCTACCATACAAAGCCTCGAATGGAGCCATGCCTATGTTTGCTTGGTAACTGTTGTTGTAGGAAAATTCCACCAATGGCAAGTACTTATCCCAACTTCCTTTGAAGTCTAGTACGCAAAGTCTCAAAAGATCTTCAAGAGTCTGGATCGTCCTTTCAGATTGTCCGTCCGTTTGAGGATGGTATGCAGAACTAAATCGTAACTCGGTGCCCATAGCTTTTTGTAAACTGATCCAAAAGTGTGAAGTGAATCTAGGATCTTGATCAGAAACTATGGAAACTGACATACCGTGCAATCTTACAATCCCATTTATGTACATACCGGCAAGACGCTCAAGTGAAAAGTTTTCTCGTATAGGCAAGAAATGAGCGGATTTGGTCAATCTATCTACGATCACCCAGATTGCATTCAAGCCTTGAGAAACTTTGGGAAGACCTGTCACAAAGTTCATATTGATGTGTTCCCACTTCCATTCAGGAACCTCAAGTGGTTGCAATGGACCCTTAGGTACTTGATGCTCTGTCTTGACACGTTGACAAGTTAGGCACCTTGAGATAAATTCTGCAATCTCTCTTTTCATATTGTTCCACCAAAATGTATACCGAAGATCACGATACATCTTGGTACCTCCTGGGTGGATTGCAAACGGCGTGTTGTGTGCCTCCATCATGATTTTATGCTTCAATTCAAGGTCGTTAGGAACACAGAGTCGAGAATTGACTCGAAGTATTCCTTTCTTGTCGACTCTTGCCTCAGGAATAGCACCTTCTTGTACTTTTTTCATCATATTCATCAGCTCCGAATCAGTAGCTTGACCAGCTTTAATTTTATCGATTAAAGCTGGTTCTACTCGTACGTGCGCAATCTTCAAGTGGGTCATTGATGTTT
The DNA here is from genome assembly GCA_947179155.2 of Hedera helix. Lineage (NCBI taxonomy): Eukaryota > Viridiplantae > Streptophyta > Magnoliopsida > Apiales > Araliaceae > Hedera > Hedera helix. The sequence goes on along the minus strand of OX359282.1, from coordinate 4,918,995 downwards.
TTAGCTCTATCTCCATCTTTTGCAAGTCGTACAAAATACGCTTTTGTGTTGTCAGTAGTGCACTTGTACTCGCATAAGATCTTCTGCTCAAAGCGTCAGCTATAACGTTCGCCTTTCCCGTGTAATACTGGATTGTGTGGTCGTAATCCTTCAATAGCTCAAGCCAACATCGTTGTCGCATGTTAAGTTCCTTCTTGGTGAAGAAATACTTGAGACTTTTATGATCCGTATAGATATCCATTTTTTCTCTGTACAAGTACTGTCTCCAGATCTTCAACGCGAAAACGACTGCTGCCAACTCTAGATCATGAGTAGGATATTTTTCTCATAATCTTTGAGTTGTCGAAAGGCATAGGCTATAACCTTTCCTTGTTGCATAAGGACACAGCCTAGACCTTTGCTTGAAGCATCGCTGTATATGACAAATTTTCCTGATCCTGATGGTATGGTCAGAACAGGAGCTGAAATAAGTCTCTTCTTGAGTTCTTGAAAACTTTTCTTGCATTTCTCGTTCCATACGAATTTTGTACTTTTTCGAGTCAGCTGAGTTAATGGAGTGGCGATTCGAGAAAATCCTTCTACGAATCTCCGATAATAACCAGCTAAGCCCAGAAAACTTCGGACTTCCATTACTGACCGAGGTTGCTCCCAATTTAATATTGCTTCGATCTTTGCAGGATCAACTGCTATTCCCTGACTAGAAATCACATGCCCAAGGAACGTGACTTCCTCAAGGCAAAACTCACACTTCTTCAGCTTGGCATACAACTTGTTCTCACGTAGCTTTTGGAGTATTAATCTCAGGTGTTATTCATGATCCTCACGACTCTTGGAGTATATGAGAATGTTATCAATAAAGACAACTACAAAATGATCCAAATATTTCTTGAATATCCGGTTCATCATGTCCATGAAAACCGCAAGAGCATTAGTTAGTCCAAAAGGCATAACTAAGAACTCATAATGCCCATAACGAGTTCTGAAAGCAGTCTTTGGAATGTCCTCAGCTTTAACCTTTAACTGATGATATCCAGAACGGAGATCAATCTTTGAGAAATGTTGAGCACCCTGTAATTGATCAAACATGTCATCAATCCGAGGTAGCGGGTACCTGCTTTTTATGGTAACATGGTTCAATTCTCGGTAGTCAATGCATAATCTCATACTCCCGTCTTTCTTCTTCACAAATAGAACAGGAGCACCGCAAGGTGATGTACTCGGAGGAATGAAACTGGTATCCAACAATTCCTGTAGTTGGACCTTTAACTCTTGAAGTTCAATAGGAGCCATTCGGTATGGGGCTTTGGAAATGGGCTTAGTACTGGGTTCAAGATCGATACAAAATTCAATTTCACGGTTTGGGGGTAAGCCAGGAAGTTTCTCAGGAAAAACGTCAAAAAACTCATTAACAATAGAAATATCATTTAAGTTTAATGTATTTTTGTTCAAATCAGTGACATAAGCTAAAAAGGCTTGACATCCTTTTTCAATAAACGAATGACTTTATGGCTAGAAATAACAGTTATAGATTTCAATGATTTAGTTGCTTGAATTTGCATGATAGGTTGATTAGAAATATGAAAACTAATAATCTTATGAAAACAATCAATTTTAGAATGATGGGTAGTCAACCAATCAATTTCTAAAATTACATCAAATTCATGCATCTCCAAAGAAATAAGGTCAACAGGTAATGTGAGGTTGTTGATTTGAACTAGGCAAGATTTATAGACAGTAGATGTGATAGTTATTTCTTCCAATGGGGTTTCAATTGATAAGTCAAAGTCTAAGTTTTCAGAAGTCAAATTTAAACGTTGAGCACACGTAGGTGAGATAAAAGAATGGGTAAAACCAGTATCTAATAGGACATAAACTTCACAAGAATTTATGAATAGCTTACCGGTTATCACATCGTCTTGATCATCAGAACTATTACTAGCAAATCGGGTCCCGAATATTTCTTCTGGATCTTCACGTATTTCAACCATGGGAATACCACTAAATAGTTTTCTAATGAACTGTTCTTCGGATTCATCAACTTTTTTAGTAGTAGCGTACAAATGATTTTCAGTAAAATAGTATTTTCGATAAAATGCAGTTTCCGTAATGATGGCTAACTTAACCTGAATTCCTTTAAATTGTAACGCCCAAAAGTATAAGAACATCATTTTTAAATATTCTTGAAAATCATAACTGGAACACCATAATTCCCAGAGATTGATCTGAAAAGTCCATATATTTTGATCCTTTGTTATCGAGCATAACCAGGTGATATGATATTTCCAATTAGCGAGCAGATTGAAAGCAATAATTTCGGTAAGTTCATGACATCCTTTAATTGCTTCTAAAAACGAATTTGGCAGAACTGTAGTAGAGCATTCACTTTCTTCTTTCCTGAATAAAACACAATTAATTTTTGCTTTATGCAAATAATTCAACTCTGAGTTTGTAGGAGGTTTATTCGTAGCCTCCTGATTTTTCACCACATAATTCATCTTCTGGTTTTTAAATGTTATTCTTAACTGCGTTCACAAAATAAAAGTTAGTTAAACATACTGATTCGTCACCTCTTGTCCCCACATTCAAGCCAACTATTTAAATCTCAAAAATAATATATGTATGACACATTAGTGACGTATTCTATTCGTCTCTCTCCTCCTACTTTTACCCCAGATCTTCATTAAAGATCATATCCCTAAGCTCTGATGCCAACTGTGACGCCCCCAAATCTGGGCCCACACAGCCCAAAGTTGAGTTGTCAAAAGACTACAACAAAATTATTACAAGTAATGCAATGTACAACAACACAGTGTATAATAATACACAACTAAGTCTTTCACGATTATTGCCACACTATTTTACAACACGTGAAGATTACGATAGCTATCCCTCGGACTCTCACTCCATCCCCTGACTAGACCCAGCTACGTTTTCATCTCCTATTGAAAAATAATGGAACAAAAAGAAAGGGTAAGCTCAAATAGTCCAGTAAATAATATCATGACTAAGATAATGACGAATTGTGTTCTTGATAAAATACAATAGACTACAAGGTTTATATCAAAAACTGCAGTTAAGTTCTTAAACAAAGTTCAGATTAATAATAGTAGCGGAATGAGCAATCCATTAGAAGAATTATGTAGACTATGATGTCCACTCGCTTCTCTTTTTCAGAAAAATATCATCAACTTTTATCATTTTAAACACCACTAGTCATGATAATATAAATTCCCAGTTCCTGGTCATACTTATGCAAGTCAACAGTTCATCTTTGCACTACGGGCCAAAGATATTCAATATATCACCAACGGTCATGATTATACAAGTATTCAGCCTTTGGTCATAATCATACCAAACAACAGTTCATTTTTGCACTACGGGCCAAAGATTTTCAAAATATCACCAACGGTCATGATTATACCAGTATTCAGCCGTTGGTCATAATCATACCAAACAACAGTTCATCTTTGCACTATGGGGCAAAGATATTCATTCACCACGTGCCATAAAAGACACCGAACAGATGTATCGCCTTTAACCTATCATCTATTCAATAATTATATTGCCTTTAACCTATCATTTGTGCCCCAGGCCATAGATATTCACAACAATTTAATTCTTGATGATTAGTACAAATAACAGTAATATAAATGATGAATCAGAAGAAACAATATGATCAATTAATATCAAAAGTTTACTTTGTGCAAATTCAAATAATGTCTAAATTGTCAACATGATGTGGACTCAAATTTAAGAACGATATTCAAGATCCACAGTTTAGAATAACAGTTAAAGTTCAATAGAGAGATTTAGAAAAATAGGAAGGTTCAATTGAAATGATATTAGATGAAGCGCAAACTATTAAGGAATATATAATCATTTCAAGAACTTTACCAAATAGTACTTACCATAATAAGTTAAGAGTATGAAAAGAATGATACCCTTTACCGTAATAAGTTTGAATAATGGAAGATGAAAAAGACAGTATCCCTTACGAGTATAAAAGAAAATAATATCACTTACGAATATGAAAGAAAATGATATTACAAACGAATATGGAATAAAAGTGTCATGTAATAATTCGTGTAGACAAATTATTTCCAAAAGAGACAAATAAAAAATGAATACAAAGAGTAATTCACCAAACATGCGGTAATCCGCATAGTCATGTTATTTTCAGAGATTAATAAGAAATGAATACGAAAGATTATTCACCAACATGAGGTAATCCGTGCCGTAAGGTTATTCCCACAATTTAATAAAAATTGAATACGAAGAGTTATTCACCAAACAGACGGTAATCCACGTAGTAAGGTTATTCTTAGAGATTAATAAGGAATGAATACGAAAGGTTATTCACCAATAGGCGGTAATCCGCGTCGTAAGGTTATTCCCACAATTTAATATATGAAAATAAATGACACATCTTATGAGTAAGAGAGAAACGATATTATTTTCGAGAATCAAATGATGATAATCCCTTACCGTATCACGTGACTGGATATTGATTTAAATGAAGTTGATCAACTCGAAAAGTACTCGTACACTTATAGATCTTCACAAATACTCAAGATGACTTAAGCACACTTAGAGAGAACTTACACAAAGAAGTATTTAGAGAGTGAAAGAAAGAATGAGCAAGAAAGTTTTTGAAAAATCCTTAAGTTAAGACCTCTATTTAAAGGCAAAAATCTTATCATAACCAAGATTTCCTAATTTAATCCAAACTGTTCATTTCAAGATAATGTTTAATTCATACCACTCATTTCATCTTTTAAGATTTCTTTAATTTAAATCATTCATTTAAACATCATCTTTAATCTACACCATCCATTTCAAATTCTATATTATCTTTAATCTATACCATTCATTTCATCTTTTATGATTTTCTTGATCTAAACAATTCATTTAAATATCATCTTCAATCTACACCGTTCATTTGAAATTCTATAATTATTACATTATCTTTAATATATACCATTCATTTCATCTTTATATCACCTAACTTTATATCATTTATTATAATAAAAACAAATAACTTTATCAATTCAATTATTCAATAATAATTCACACGTATTCATTATTATGACTAATTGTTATAAATACATTGTAGTTGGCTCTCTGAGTTAGATATCAAATCAATTAATAATGAAATACAACAATTTAATTAACATCATAATAGAGATAACAATAATGCAGAAAGTTTGTAAAAGAAAGAATACGTTACTGTGTAATGACAATTATTGATTCAATAATGCGAATTACTGTGCATATGCTACTGTGACAATTATCAGTTTAATAATATGAATTATTGTGCATGTGACAATAAAGTCAAATATTGTACGATAACCACTTTATCAGTTCAATAATATGAAACACTGTGCAATGTCGTGTGCTACTGTGCAATACCTTGTGTTACTTGTTATACCGTATATTTCTATTCTTTTACCACAAGATATTTTAACAATTAAAAGTGATAGTACCATTGACCATTTAAAAATTATTCATGTCGTTTTCTATATCCGACAATTATTCGTTGTGGGGTCCACCAATGATTGGTTCGTACGGTGCCGTCGTACGAATATTCCCCGACAGAACGAATATTGTCCGACATAACGAATATTTGCACATAACATCCTTAACTTTTAACTTTGTCAATTTAAACCCTTACTGTTTCAGAAAAAATATAAATGAAGAAAAAATTAAATTTTGTATTTCATAAAATTTGGGGTCTTACACGGTACACCAAATACAGAAAGTCGACTGTTAAGTTCAACGTTGCCCCCATCATCGTGTCTCGAAACTCATATGGACTTTGTCAAGACTTCGTCGGAAAAATAGTCCGAGACAAAAGTAGATATCTCATCAAAACTGTATGCCTCACATATTGACCCTTTAACATAAGCTCTATTTTTTTACCTTCCTCTTTAGGTTCCCCGTCAACTTCTCGAACGGATATATCCATCTGTATTGAACTGGACCACCAACACGAGCTTCATAGGGTAGATGAATTTACAAATGCTTCATGGAGTCAAAAAAAACCAAGTGGAAATATTTTTTCAAGCTTACACGGGGTCTCAATGATGCTCTTCTCAAGTATGTCCATGTCCTTTGCATTTAACGTTTTTGAACATATGTCTTTGAAGAAACGACTAAGCTCAGTCAAAGCATCCCATATTGGTTTATCAATCAAGTCCCGAAATGTTATATGTATGAGTCTCTCCATGAACACGTGACAATCATGACTCTTGATCCCTTATTTTTTTTCACCTGTAACACATTTTGAAATGTTTGACACATATCCATCTGGTAGTTTCAAAGACTTGATCCACGCACACACAACTTCAACCTACTTTTTGGACAATGTGTACTTTGTATGCGGTTTGACTATCTTTCCATTTGGTGATTCAAAAAGCTCTAATCCAGGACGCTTACAAATATCTTTCATATCTAACCGTGCCTTATCATTATCTTTTGTCTTGCTCTTAACACCCATTATGGTGTTAAATACATTGTCGAACATATTCTTCTCAATATAAATCACATCTAGAACGAATTAAATTTGTAGACCAATAAGGTAGTTCCCAAAATATGTTTCTCTAAACCCAATTGTGAGAGTCGCCAAACTCATTGATGATTTTTGATGCAGCACTCTTACCAAATGGGATTATCGACAATCTCATCACAGGGTCATGCACCTCAGTCTCAGACAATCATGCTACTGACATATCATTCTTTACTTTCTCTTTTCTAAAATTTTCTCTATTTCTTCGAAAAGGGTGATCTATTTGTAAGAAACGACGATGACAGTTAAACCAACAGGGCTTTCGACTATGTGGTAGGTTGAAAGACTTTGTATGCTCCATAAAATATGGACAAGACATCTTCCCGCGTGTACTCTATCCAGATAACATACTATACACAGAAAAATCACTGATAGTCCATATAATCATTGCCCGAAGGTTGAAATTTATTTTTGTCGAAATATCCCAAGTCTGTTCTCCATCCTCCTACAATACCTTCAACTCATCTATAAGAGGTCTCAAGTAAACATCTAGATTCTTTCTAGGACTCTTGGGACCAGAAATCACGAGTGAAAGAAATAAGTATGGTTGTTTCATACACATTCAAGGAGACAAGTTGTACGGAGTCACAATCACAGGCCAGTAGGAGTACGTAACAACTGAGTGACCGAAAGGGTTGAAACCATCAGTTGACAATCCAAGCCTCACATTTCTTGGTTTTAATGCAAACCAGGATGTGCTTAGTTGAAATCTTTCCAAGCCTTCCCAGTTGCAAGATGATTAAGTTCCCCATCTTTAGTTGGAGATTTCACATGCCAAGTCATATGTTCAGCTTCTTGAAGACATGTACCATCTTTGTAGCCGATGTGTACTTGGAAAATACATTAAAGTCTTAAAAGGTATATTTGTCTTTTTCATAGTCACACCCTCTTTATTAGGCCTAAATCAATCATAACTACACAACATGCACTTTGTCTTTTGTTAATTTTCCTTATAAAATAACATGCAATCGTTCAGACATGCATCGATCTTTTGGTATCCAAGACCCAACTTCTTCACCATTTTCTTAAAAAAGTAATAGTTATCAGGTAAATTTTCACCGTCAGACAACATACTCTAAATGACCTTTAAGAGCGACTCAAAATACTCATGGCTCATGTTGTGATCAGTCTTGATGTTAAGTAATGTTGCCACTGCAAACAACGTAGTTTGCTTAGTGCAACCAGGCCACAACGATTCATTATCCTCCTCTATTAACCTAAAGGATGATTTGGCATCAGAATTCATAAGTTACTTTCTATCTTATTCCCAATAAAAATCTGGCCTAGCAATATCATAAACCATGTCAATCATGCAATGGGTATTGCTGCTTGAATTATGTACCCGTGCGATGGCACTCTCTCTTTTTTATCCATGTGCCCACCAACATTCTACGTAATTTTTCATAAGCCCCTTAACAAGTAAATGATAAACTACCTTATCTCTGTCAGCATAATTTTGATTCTTACACTTTGAACAATGGCATCTTATCTTGTTCTGAGCATTGACACATTCTTTGTGACTATAAGCATAATCCATAATCAGTTGGCAACCAGTTCTAAATTCAGTTGTAGCACCTATTTGCCCACTTGACTGCCATGGCCTCATCCAACTATTGTCTGAATAGAAATTCATGATAGTATGGTGCCTATTTTGCGAATATTTATTGTATTCATTAAACTATGTTATCTTTATATAGGTATCATGCATGTTTCCTATCTAAATACGTTTTCACCCTTATTACACCGGTCAGGCTTCTATCCCATTCCTGGATATGTCTTCACTAGTGCTAACACCTAGATCACGTTTCTTCTGTTTTAAGGACATTTTGACAGCACCTCTCCATGGTCTCCAAGTACACAAAATAGACCAAGACAATTTAATCTAAGCATGCACTCGGAGAACATGTAGAGATACCAGCCGAAAAATTCTTAAAACAAAAAAAATGCACTCAAGCCATTGGCACCGACCTAAATGAGAGATATAACATCTAAGAACAATCCCAGACTGGGGACTATTCGACATTCTCTCCTAATGAGTGAATGTTGAATGAGTTTCTAAGCTCTTAAGTATATTACATGCAGAAGTATTCAGTTTATTATATCTTATATTATATTATTTGTATTTATAGTATATTATTTTGAATTATATTATATTATAATATTTTGTTTTATATATTTTTATTTATTATAGTTGTCAAAAAGTAATTCATTGTTGTTTCTTGATTCACATATAATCTGTTTGTTCAATATTTGATCAAATGACCACGTATATATATTTGATCAAATGACCACATAATATTAAATTATTTGTATTTATTTTGTATTATTTTTATTTATTATATATAGTAGTCAGAAAGTAATTCATAGTTGTTTCTTGATTCACATATAGTCTTTTTAATTTTAAGCTTTTATATTTTTATTTAATTATCTGACTTTTATATAAAAAATATATTTTATCGAAGTATTATTTTTACTCAACGTTGCCATCGGAACTAGTATTTATTAAGTAATTTCCATATTAAGTATTGAAAAATACGACAAATTTTATGATAAGGTTGAATTGTGAGTAATGTGAAACTAACATAGAATAATAGTATATAAGTTTCTCCTTAATTATTTCTTATTTCATGTATCCACAAATGTCGACATTTATTATTGATATAAATTTATAATCGTATGTAGCTTGACTCTTAAGTATTAGTCATTATATCAGTCAAATCAAATAAATTCATGTTTAGTAGAATTTGTCTCAATTTTCTAAGTTTCTTTTTCTATTTTTTAGGTGAAATATAAATTTTGAATTTTGTTGACTAAATGAATTAAATTTCCATGGTTTTTTTTGGCAAGGATTACCAATAAATAAATAAAAGAACCTATGTTCCACATATAACAAACAAAAATGTATCAACACATCAACAAAACTCTTTTTTCATATATTAATCATACATCAGTTGGTTGTCTAAATATACTAGAGATATATTTTTTTTTTATATTATACTGTATATAATATCTAATAGGATATAATAAAACACCCATAAGCTTTATTCCACATAACAATATTTCAAGAAAAATAAAATAAAAACAATGGTAGCACACAAAATTCGAATTCTAACATCTCTTAAGAACTGAGTCCCTATCAATATGCATGTCAATCGCCAGCCAATTTAGACAATAATGGAGCTCACACTTTCCTTTCGATTCCAAGCCTAGCTCTTGCAAAAATCATCTTCCATGAGACAAAGGCACAATACAAAGAAAGGGTTTTGATTTTTTTACTCATTGACAGGATTACCAAACCCCAGATCTATTCCCAAATATGGAAACTAACTCCCTAATTTAATGAAACTAATAAGACTAGAACTTTAACAAAAAAAAAGGACCCAACAAGCACATTAATCACGTACCTCAGATGTGAAAATAGAAATAGAGAGAAAACGGAAGAGGCACGGGCAGCGTCCGGCAATGGCGGGAGGGAGGGCGGCGTTCGGTAGGGGGGCGAGCCTCCTTTCTTTTTTCTTTCTTCCCTCTCTCTTTTTTCTTCTTCCTTCTTCTGTTTTTTCATTTGGAACGACACTTAATTAGGGCTGAATATAATAACGACCAAGTTCGGTCGCTGGTTTTTTTAATGAGCTGGCACGTTTAACAAAAGAATTAGCGACGGCACAGGCAATCACTGATACAGTAGCGATCGATTTAGCGACGGCCATTCGGTCGCAAACTTTGGCGCCAACATTCCCGAGCTTTTTTGGCATCAAAAGTGACAATAGCGGTTGCAAGCGGTTGCTATTAGTTTTAGTGACGAAATCCTTATGCGGTCGCTGAAATTGGTCGCTATTACTAAATATTAGCGATGGAATTTACGATCGTTGATAGTCTTAGTGGCTGATAGCCCATTTTCTTGTAGTGTCAGTGAAGTGGAAGAGAGGAATATGAGTAATTTAGGCTCTGAATCTCTTAAAAATTCATGTGTCTCATTGTCTCTTTACTGCTTTCATTATCTTTCTTGTATTTATCATAATTGATATAACTGCCTTACTTATTACAATGTCTTTCCATTAACAAGCTTAAAACATAACTGTGTGTTTGTATTTCAAAGATCAGAAAAGGGTTTTACCAAATAACTAATTTTGCTACGCAATCAATTGCACAAATATTTGGTAAACGTGCTTGAAAAAGTATACAATGATGCATAAAGATCTATTCAACCCTCCATTCCAGATCATTTTTTGTACCTCTAGGAAATAACAGAAGCCTAGGGTATCATCTTTTAAGGCGTCAAAATCGTGGTAAAAGAAAAATTTAGGGTATGGCTACAAACGATCCGATCCGAACTTTGTCAAATTTGAACCTAACTCAAACATGTTTCGAGTAACTTGTTTGAACCAACACCTGTGTACGAGTTCAGATTGTTAGGTGTTCGCAAACATAATCGAGTTCGAAAACAGTTTGCGAACATAGTCGAACATGATAGAGTTCGCGAATCGCGAACATAGTCGAACATGATTGAGTTCACGAATAGTTCGCAAATCTATTGAATATGATCGAGTTCTCGAACATAAACAGCTCGCGAACGTTCACAAACACAAGCTCGTTTGCGAACACCTGATGAACATACGAACGTGATCAAGTTCGCAAACATTTGTGTCAACTTATAAGTCATAACTAAGACATACAATGAACTGAGAACTCTGAAGCGTGGGCCAAGGCTATATCAGAGTAGGTTTGTATTTAATTTAGAATCGTAAATTCTTAGAATATAGGATATAATTATATAATATATATCATATTATCATTGATATATAAGTCTTATATCAGACTATATATATAAGACTTATTTAGGAATAGGATATAATATATTAGTAGTAATGTTCAATATTATTTTTTATTACATAATTAATCTAGAATAAATGAATAATACTCCATCTATTTCATAAAAAGTCTTTATTTAAGATTTTTTTATAATGAAATTGTAAAATTCTAATATTTAAAATAATGTGAATTTAGTTGATCTAGATTAATTCAATATCTATTAGACTAATATTGTTAACCTTGAAATGTATTAGTACCAAATACTTCATCCACTCTAAAATATAAGTAATAAGATGAATTAATCAAGTATGAATTTTCAACGTCGATACGAAATATTTTTAATTCAAAGGGGATGTGATAATTAACTTTTGAATACAATAAATCTTGAGAATTACTTTATAAAAAATTTATAATTTTCATAATTATATTGTTTAAAACTAAATAAATTAACTACGATTCTAAGATCAATGACTCAAAACTATTTAGAGACTTTATTTTTTTTATAAAAAAAACCTTTTAATTTTGCTTATTATAATTTAAATTAATAACTCATTTTAATTTCATGCAAATGGTATTGTGAAATATTGTTTAATTGAATTATTAAACACTACTTTTTACACTAAATATGATTACTTAATTGCATAAATCAAAGTTAGTCAATCATTCTCTCTTATTATCTCACATATACACCGTAAGTCTGTGACACTAAAAAATTCAAAAATTTGTAAAATCAAGTTTGCACTTTTAATTATATAGGTGATAATTGATGTAATATATAATAATAATAATTGTACAATGATTATTAGTGAGGTTTCGATACATTGATGACTTGATTTCTCTATCTCGATTTGGCAATTTCAATAACTCATGTAAATGTAAGCAAATGTATTGTATCATTCTTTAATTAATGTCAAATTGTCATTGCATAATGATTAATGACTTTATTTATGTGATTTATGACATGAGTTATAATTTATTAAATTATTAGTGATGTAAATTGTAATAATCCAACAATCATTGTTAAGAATTTTATGAAAATATTAAAATTATTTTAATTAAATTAGAGGTGAAGAAGTACACATTATTATTTATTAATTATTTAATAAAAATGTTTACTTAAATCAACTTTTTTAAAAAATAAAAAGATGTTTAAGTAATAAAAAAAGAAAATTACTACAAATTTAATAATTATTGGTAAGACAAACTTTAGAATTTAATATGAATTATTAAGTAACCAATTATTTGTATTTAGAATTTTAAAAACAATTTAAACATGTAAGAAATCGAACTTATCGAACTCGAACTGTTCGCGAACACAACAAAACCAAACCACATAGTTCGCGATCATATTCAATCGAGCAATCAAGTAGAACACCATGTGCGAACTCGATTCGACAAGGCATCTAACTCGAACTCGAACCGAACCGAACCAGTTCGCAAACGGTTTGGTTCGTTTGCAGGCCTAATCTTGGGTATTGTCTCATAGAGTCATCATGAAAAGAAAATATAGGGTATTGTCTCATGAATCATCTAAGTCATCGTAAAAGAAAATTTAGAGTTTCGTCTCCTAGAGTTAACATTGAAAGAAAGTTGAAGGTATCATCTTTTAAACCTTCTAAGTCATGGTAAATACGAAGTTTAGGGTATCGTCTTCTAAACTACCTAGGTAATTGTGAGTGCATTATCTTGAAAGTAATTTAAGCCCCTATTCCTACGGACGAGGGATTTTGATTTAAAAGTGAAAACTTGAATTTTTGTGAACGTATTTTGAAAAGTTGTTTTTATTGAAAAGATATCTTTTAGGATTTTGAAAATCATTCTTTAGAATTTTTCTTCTCAAAATGGTCATGTGTGTGTGTGTGTGTGTCTATATATATATATATATATATATATATATATATATATATATATATATCTTGACGTATAGCGCTCAAGATACAGTGCAAACAAAAAGTAGAGATGATCTTCACGTATAGCGCTGAAGATAACTCTTATATTTATAGAAACAGTTTTATAAATAAAACAGAAATTATATTAACTAAAAATAGATTACAAAATTTACTTACAAGATAGCTCGGTAATCTTGAATCATTACTGTCTTAATCTAAGATAAAAGGACTAAAAGTAGAACTGAGAGTTTAAAGAGAAGGTAGAGAAGGAACAAGTAGGGAGAGAAAATAGAACTGAGAACAAGATATGTCTTGAACTCCTACAACACTATGACTTATATAGCCAAGAAAAGTAAAACATGCGTATAGAATAAAACTCCTTTATTTATTTATTTATGTTATTAACAGTTAAAGTTGTCTAGGCATTTTTACTATAGAATCACACGTCGATTAGGCAGGAGACAATATCATTTTATGGATAATGGCTCTTGCATTTGCTGACTGAGTGACTGAGAGCATCTACTTTTTTACTTTTGGCTGCTTTCGGCTAGCTGAATGTCTGGGGGGACAGCATCTGTTTTTGCTTTACTGAGTTGAAACTTTGGGCTGGAAAGCTGACAGCATATTTGGCAGCATCTTTGCTTTTGGTGGAAATTTGTTTGATAGATAAGGACTCATAATGCGTATAGGTCCTAAGCATCTTGGAGTGACTGACTTCCGTAAGGGTCGTTGGTAACTGAATTGTGACTAGATACTGAGGAGTTTTCATCAGAAATTTTATTGTGAAGTTCACTGACTCTATTATTAATGGCTGAGAGTAATAATTTTAACTCTGACTCAGAATACTCTTTTACTGAATTAATATTGAAGGAAGATGAAGGGCTAGAACTGGGCTCTTTATCTTTTGATTGAATGACTTTGGGGAGTTTGATTGGGACAACTAGAATTGGAGGGAATTCTTTTTGAACCTGACTCACAATTCAATTAACATCAAATTTATCCCACCATTTAATAAAAAAAATTCGAGAAACATAATTGATTTGACTATGGTGAGTAATTGTAACTTGGGACTGTCCAGAAGTGTGAATAGTTAACTCAGCTAGAGATTTCAAGTTATACTGCCATTTTAAAATCCAAGGGATTTTATATTTACTACAAAATTGCAGCATAACTGGGATTCCATCAAATTTTGGATTAAATGGAGCCTTAGTACTGAAATGGTTTACTTGGTCTTGGAGTGGTTCAGGAAGAATAACAAATATTGGTCCATATTTAGACTACCAAATTGTGAACCATAGCGAAATCTGACTTTTAAATTTATGATCAAACTGAGTAAATCGCGAATGACTAAATGACTGGTTTTGGTACAAGAAAATTTTATTCCAAGCTTCCATATAATCAAAATAACAAAAAATATTATTATTATGATTATTGAGCAACCTAAGATCATAAGGGTGTTTCTCCCAATATGTCATGGACAGTAACTATTTTATGTATAAGGAGTGATAGAGGACTTTGGACTCATCATTCCTATCATAAATGAGTTTGATTACTATTGACTCGGTTTAGAGCAAAATATCTTTGTAATAAGTTAATGACTTGTGTGGGGAAAGTGGGATAAAGTGACAACCCAGGGACAGTACTGGGAAACAAGTTTTACTGGGTCATTTTTTAGGCTCATAAAGGGTCAACAAAAAATAAATTTGGCTCAAAATTGGGTATGTACTCTGTTTTTGACTTTTGAAATTTGGGGTTTTGGGGTTTTGGTTTACAGATGCCAAAAGGCCCGAAATGATCAATTTGTTTGGGTTTACTAGCTATGACTGAATTGAATGGCCTAAGGATTTGGCCCAAGACTTGGTACCTATTAACTAAATCCACATAAGAGATTGGGTTTACTGGGTGAGGAATCATAAGTCCCTTAAGTTTACTTAACTGACTAACAATGGAGGACGACTACTACTGCCTCATTTCTCGCTTATTTTGGTGAACCTGTTTAAAGAAACTCTCGAGTAAGAAAATCAGGAATAGATTTTTGACTGCCTTTAATATATTCAATATCAAAATAAAAAATACTTAATAAAGCTTGCCATCTAGCACAAATTTGCTTAGAAACAATATTTTCAACATCTTTGTCTAAAATATATTTTGTAGATTTGTAATATATTCTTATTAAAAACTTTTGATTTAATAAATCACTTTGAAATTTATTGATACGTAAAACTAAAGATAATTTTTTTTAATAGTAGAATAATTTATTTATGTATTATCTCATGCACGAGAATAGAAAGAAACAATCTGTTCTGGAGATTTTGGGGTTAACTTTTGTTTGAGTATACCTCCTAATCCAATTTCAGAGGCATCAGTTTCAATAATTTTAAATGCATCAGGATTTGATATGCTAAGACAAAGAAGTGTCTTTACATGCTTCTTTACTTCTTGGACAATTGAAGTATGAATATCAGTTCAATAAGAGGGATTAAGTTGAAGTCGTTCAAATAATGGCTTATAGACTCTTCTCAAGTCCTTGTAGAATTCACCTTTGTAATTAAGGGAACCTAAAAATCTTTGAAGCTGATTTTTATCTAAGATTTTATCAGGAAATTTACTAGCAAATTGTATAGCTCTAGCAACAGACTGAATTTGACCATATTGAATAGCATGACCAAGGAAGTGAACTCTAGTTTGAGAAAGAGAACATTTTGACTGAGAAAGAACTAATCCATTGGTTTGAACAGTTCTAAAAAATGAATCGAGATGTTTTCAATGTTCTTCAATAGAGTTTGAAAAAATATGAACATCATCAATGTACACTAGACATGCACATCCGGCCCGAGGCCCGCGACCCGGCCCTGATCCGGCCTTGACCCGGTCTGGTCAACAACCGGCCTGGATCAAAGCCTGGACCTGCCTGGTAGGCCCCTCACAGACCACCTTTTTTTTGCAACGATCCGGCCTAAGCCGACCTTCTAAAATATCCGGCTCGGCCTGCAACCCGAGGCCTGGCTCGGCCTGCCTCGGCCTCCGGCCCGAACATTAGCCCGGCCTGAACCATCGCCCCGCCTGGCATTTAACACAGCAAGTATTGTGCAACATTAGTGACGGGACAACCGAACAAGGCACATCACACACAAACACGCTCACTGTCACTCACACACACACACACTGACACTCAGCCACACATAAAGTGACATGACGGTATGACACACACACACACACACACACACACACACACACACACACACACACACACACACACACACACACACATATATACTAGACTATTACTACATGTCTACATCACACACAAACTACACAATGACACAAATATAGTATATTATATGTAAAAATATATATATATATATATGTATATATATGTACTATTATATATTTATATGTCGGTACATATATATATTAGTTCGTACACTAATGACTATTAGACTAATATATATATACATATGTACTGTCGACTGCCATACATATATGATATATATTAATAAGTTTTATAATATTATTAAAATAAAATACTATTTAAAATATTAAGTATAATTAAAATAATTATAAAAAAATATTGTTAAATATATAAAAATATATTTTATATTAATTTGAAATAAATATGTTTAGATAACTATATATATATATATATATATATATATATAGGAAAATTTTCAAAAGCGAACTTTAAAAAGCGAATTAAAGACGAACCGTCGTCTTTGGTATCTATAGCGACGGTTCGACCCGTCGTCATAGAGTGCATGGCTATGGCGACGGGTCTAGCCGTCGCCATAGATACCAAAGACGACAGTTCATCTTTGGTTCGCTTTTTAAGGTTCGCTGGAGAAGGGGACTATATATATATATATACACACTCATAAGTCATAACTTTCAAAATATAATGCGAGTCGTCCTTATTTAAAAAGGAAATAAAAATTGATATATTTATTAAAAGTAATGTAATACAAGTTTACAAATTACAATAATGAATAATTATAAGTTTATAACTTTAAAGTATAACTTAAGAAATAATTAATTATTCTTTGGTTACAAATATTTGTCTTCAAAAATTTAAAATATATGTCATCAAATCTTCAATATTTATGGAATTGAACTTTCAACAGTTTCTGCTCCGACTTTGAGATCTTCCGAGCTATCTTAATCGTCTATTATGTCTTGTATTCTTCTTTGCGCGGCAAGATAATCTCTATAGCAAATGCATATTTCCAACGATTCCGAACTAAGTCTGCTTCTTTTTTCATCTAATACCCTGCCAGATAACGAAAAACAAGATTCCGAAGCTACGGTACTAGCTTGGATAGTTAGTAAATCACGGGTCATCGCAGCCAGAGTAGAAAATTGTTGTTTATGTTTATTCCAGAAAACAAGAATATTAAAATTATCAAATTCTTCTTCGGTCATAAAACTCCTAAAATTAGTATTACAATATAAACCAAGTTCGTTTAAACTACGCGTGTGTGTTGAAGTTTTTGGTTTCTTGGATGGTATTTTTAATAAGTTGGCATATTTAGAAGATGAATGGGCAGGGGACGGTGCACGTATAGATGTACAATATACAGATTCATACAATTTATAAAATTCAGTAAATATAGTATTAAATATTAATTTAAGGTTATCAATATTACTAGTACCTATATTTTCAACTATATCTTCCAAAATACTTTCAACACCTTCTAATATTATAATTGGATTTAATGCAGCGGCATAAGTAACAACAGTTGGCATGTCTTCAAAGTATTTTTTAAATTTTTCTTCCATTGACAAAATAAGGGGAGCCTAAATTTCATTATTTTTAAATTCTTTAAAAACAAAAGATATTTATAAACATGCAGATATTATTTTTGTGTGTTTTTTTAAAACTGTAAGAATCCTTAAAAGTTGACCAAGTAGATCTCAATCTTCGTTTGTTAATTCATGAACTATCAAAGTATTATAAAACTCCATAAGTATATTTTTTCGTTTATAGACATCTCTAAACAAATCATATGTACTATTCCACCTAGTGTTATTATCAAATTTTACTCTTTTAAATTTTTCTCCTCTTGCATGAAAAAAATGTCTAAAATTTTGAATTTTTCTATTTGAACCATATATTGTTGTAATCATATCACGAATTTTAGATATAGTCATTTCTTAATAATTAATCTGGATTGAACAATTAAATTTATTATATGACAAACACATCTAACATGAAAAAATGCACTATATATTACAGGTAACAAATCATTTTTTAACATGGTAACAACACTAGTGTTATTGCTTACATTATCTAAACTAATACTCATTATTTTATTTTTAATTTTAAAAGTACGAATAATCTCCATAATTTGACCACATATTGTTTGACCAATATGAGGTAATTCAAAAAATTCAAAACCTATAATTCTTTTTTGCATAACCATTTCAGAATCTATCCAATGAGCAGTCATACAAATATAGCTAACTTCACGTTGATGATTAGCAGACCAAATATCACTGCTTAAACTAATTTTACGGTCAAAATATTCAAAATATTCAATTAGTTCTTTTTTAGCTTTAATATATAATTTAATAGCATCACATTTAGTAGTCATTCTACTTACTTGTTTATATTTTGGTTGCAATCCGGATTGAATGTATTCGGAACAATGCTGATCGGCAAAAAAATTAAACGGGAACTCCTTCTCGATCACTAATTTGGCTTGCAACTCTTTTTCTAATATTTGATCATAACTCCAACTGTGATCGGAGCGATCAATTTGTGTTTGAGAGCTTTCATCGGTTAGTTTATGCCTTTGCAAACACGATTGGTAGTGTCGCTATAATGTGTTATTGGCTTTAGTACCAAATAAGGCGTTGCATATTTTGCATTGAGCTTTTTTAACACCATCGGCAGCCTACACTTCGATGAAATGTTCCCAAACTGGCACTGTACGTTTGTTTTGTTCACCGGTAGGACGTGGAAATAAGGGACTCGAACTCGTTCCACTATCAAGCCGAACGTTATTTTGGTCGTTTTGAATAAATTATGGAATTTGTGATTCGGATGCAGTGTTAGAAGAATCCATTGTATTATAATAAAATGTAAGAACAAAAATATAATAATAACGAATGTAAAAATATAATAATAAGGGGTATAATAAAACAAAATTTATTAATAATACAAATTGAGATTTATAATAATACAAAATTGAAGCTTTGTGGAGATAAAATAATTAACTTTATGTAGAGAGAAAAGAATGCTAAAAGGATTGAAATAATTATGAATGTATTAATACAATACATCATTTTCATTTTATACAAGAAAAATATATCCGTTCCATAACTAGCCGGTAAAAATTTGACTGTTTTTTTTTGCAGGTATCTGGTAGGAGGTAGCAGGACGCAGGCTCGTAGCTGACTCGTCAGCTGTCAACAGCGGCAGGCAGCAACAGAAGGCTAGAAACCAACGACAACACTCCATGTCTCCATCTGTCCATCAGCATAATTACTATATATATATATATATATATATATATATATATATATATATATATATATATTAGACTATTAAAGTATTAGTACAATACTCCATCATGACTTGCTCTTGTAGACTAGTTGCTGACTTGCTCAGTTGCTCTACAGACTACAATACTCCATCTGTCCATCATGACTTTTTTCTTTTCAAATTTACATGGATTATATCACTTTTTTTTAATTCTTAAAATATTATAAATTGACTCCATCATGACTTTTGTACATTTGTCCAAGAAAGAAAGGAAAAGCAAAGCACGAAACAGGCATGCAAACATGCATTAGTCTAGTGAGCGACCAAGCATGCACCAGTTTAAAAAATAAAGAAATAACGTAATGGCCTGGCCCTCAGGCCGACGCAGGCCTATTTTCGACGCAGGCCTATTTTTTGCACGCAAAGACCGGCCTGGCCTGGCCTCACCTCTTGAACGTTAAATCCTGGCTTGGCCTGGTCAACGGTCAAGGCCTGTTAAGCCCGGATCGGACCAGGCCAGGCTGACCCAATGTGCATGACTAATGTACACAATGGCAAAGTGACTAAAAGGATTTAAAAAATCATTCATAATATTCTGGAATTCACTAGGGGCATTTTTCAAACCAAAAGGCCTGACATTCTACTCATAATGACCGAAAGGGGTGGTAAAGGTTGTCTTGTACCTATCCTCCTCGTGGATCTGGATTTGCCAAAATTCACTCTTAAGATCAAATTTACTAAAAATAAATGCTTGACTAAGCCTATTAATTAAATCCTTTTTGTTTAGTAATTGATACCTAATCCATTCAAGGACTTTATTTAAAGGTTTATAATTAATAACTAAGCGAGGGGTTCCTCTCTCAATTTCAGCACTTTTATTTACATAAAAAGCTAGATAAGACCAAGGGAATTTACTCTTTCTAATTAATCTTTTTCTCAATAGATCATTGATTTCATTTTTACAATAACTCATTTGTTCATGATTCATTTGTATAGGTCTAGCCTTAGTAGGAATTAAATGTTCCTTAAATTTCTTAGCATAAGGGAGCCTAACAATACGCCTCTTTCTATGCCAAAAAGCATGCGGTAAATCAGAACAAACATTCTTAGTTAATAAGTCATGAAAATCTTTTATTTTATTTTTAAGATTATTATTTTGTAACTGTTCTTCAATCCTTTTATATCTAATTTCATCTTTTAGGTATTTTAAATGACTTGTCTTATTATTTAAGATATTTAAACTTTTAAAAATTAACTCAACTCATCTTGAATAATCCTCAAATCTTTACTCTTAGGTTTATTAATAAATGAAAATGTTACCTTTTGACCTAAGTGTTTACTAGTTAAACCATTTGTATTAGTAGTAAAATGGTATAATAAATATATAAATGGTAATCCTAAAATAATCTTATCTGTCATGTTTCTTATTAAAACCAAAGATGTTTCAAAACAAACATTGTTTTGACATATATGAGCTTTAGGTAATTTATAATTTATATCAATTTTACTTCAATTAGCTGAAGTCATTCTTTCAGTAGTTTTTACATAATACCTAGTTGGGACTAGACCTTCTTGAATACAATTCAAGTCAGCACCAGTATCAACTAAGGCTGGGATTTCTGTAGTGAATATTTTGTTAATAATTATAGTGACTTTAATATACCATTTCTGAATGGTAAGAGATTTTAATATGTTTAGAGACAATTCTTGTTGACTAAGGGTTTCATTATCACTATCTGAGTTATTAACTTTAGAAGTTTCAGCTTCTTCTATATCCTCACTATCCGATGAGCTATTAACTAACAATGCATTTTTTTCTTTGAGCTTATTAATTTCATTTCTTAATTCAGGGATTTCTGATTTTAATTTAGAAATTTCTCGTTTTAAATTATTAACTTTTTGATTTAATTCAGCTAAAGTTATCTTTTTTACCAAATTTTTAAATCTTTCTAAAATGTTATTAATACTAAAAATAGGTTTTTCTTTTAATTTATTTACGTTGTTAGTTAAAGTATTTTTATTAAAAAGATCTTTTAATTGTTTAGTATATTGTATTTTTAACTGAGGATCAGATATTTTACTAATTAAATCTATTAATAGGCTTTGTTCTTCTTCATGTATACTTAAAACATTTAGAGTTTTATTACAACAAGTATCAGTTTATCCTAAGGTTACTTTAGGGTTTTGACTAAATTCACTTTCTGAAGTAGAAGTGTTGTCGAAGTTACTAGAAGACTGAGAATAAATATTTTCATAATCATTACTACTAGAATCATTCCCTATTTTTATTAACTCAATTATTTGATTACTATTTTCTTCATATATTTTTAATTGTTTTAATTTTTCTTTAACTTTACATTCGTTTTTATAATGACCTGATTTACCACAATTATGACAAATCACTTTGCTCTTATCAATTTTTTTATAACTTTTCTTTTTATAAGGTTTTTTATAACTTGTATTTTTAGGTGACCTTTTATAATAACCTTCTTTATTACTATATTTTTTATGTTTCCTGAATTTATACTTTTCATCATTTTTAAAGTGACTTCTTTTTCTGGAAGGAGCAATAGGGGCAAACCATATTGTTCACAAAAATATTCTAACTCGTATTTAGCTTTGTGTTTAGCTTTTCGAGCTTGTTTACTAATTTTTAAGTCAATACACATTTTAAGATCTGTTTTTTGAATTTGACTAATAATGTCACTATAGGTTAAATTATTGTAATCAATAAATCCTAGGTTTTTGCTTAATTCTTCTCAGATTTTATGTGCAAATAAATTAGGTAATCCATTTACAAATTTTTCTTTCCAGAAAGGTTTATTACTATCATCACGCATCATAACTCTAGAAGTAAAAATATTTTTATACCATCTAAAATCACTTAAAGTAGGACACGTGAGATTACTTAGCTGATCATGGATCCTGTCAGTTATATTATTAGGAGTTCCAATAAAATATTTTATTATTGTATAAATTAAGGTATTAACTCCATCAAGGGGACTTAAACTCCATCACATTGAACTGCATTAATAATACAATATCTGAATTCTTCAGTAAGGTGTTTTCCCACCAAGATCTAAGAATACTAGTAAATCCACTAGCCAATAGTTCAACAATCTTAGACTGTCCTAAATAGTGGAAAGTAGTTAAATAACTATTAGCTACCATGGACATGTGATTTAATTTATTTAATAACTCTTGTTCACTAAGGTCATCTATGTTCCATTCATAAATTTTATTAGCAGAAACAGAAAATTGATTATTTAAATTTCTTTCTTCAAACTGTAAGTCTGGAGGGGTTGGTTTAGAATACCAATTTTTTGTTTGACTAGTAATAGTTGAATTTTTAAAAGTTAATTTTCTAAATTGTTTCTTAATTTCTTGAATAGCAGAGTTATCAATATCCGACTCACTACTATAAGAATTTTCTCTTTGACTATCATATTTTTTAATGACAGTTAAAGTCTTAGTGTTACTAGGTTCAGGTTTATCTAATTTTTTAAATAATTTATCTAATATTTTAACTAACTCTTTATCCGTACTAGGTAATCCCAGACCTTGCCTATTTTGAGGTAGGTTTAACAAGGGTTTTTTAATTTTATCACTGTGATCCTGACTTAGAGTTTTATCTTAATTTTTTTTTTAATTTTATCTAACTGTTTACCTAGTGTTGCCAAGTACTAGTTACTAAAATTATTTTGTTCAATTATTTTTTTATCATCATTAATACCATCTGGAATTTTAAAAGGACTTGCAACAACAAATATGTTTTTAACTGGTAAAATAACTGTTTTCAAAGGTGGATGACTAGAAAAAATTCTTGACTTATCTTCTTTTACCCATTGGCTTTTAGTAATTACATTACATTTACCATAATACTTTTCATACCAGGTATAAAAAGTAATATTCACCTTTTCTTTTAAAATAAATTTTTTTCATTTTTTGACTATTTTTTCCTTATCAATTTCACTATGGTTTGCACGAAATTGATGTCTTTTACTTTTATTTTCTTTTGAATTAAAACCATTAGTTGATTTTTTTCATTTAATTTTAAAGTCTTTTTGTATAACTCTAAGTTGGTGGTGAACTGGTTTTGTTTCGAAATCTGACTGGGTAGGAGATAACTGTTGTTCATCATCTTCATCTTGACTAATCGATTTATTATTATAACAAGGTTGATTAGTTTGACCTTCACGAATAATTCCTCTTAACTTAATATTTTGAAATGTAGTTTTGTTTAATAATTTTGAATCTTTTCTAAAAGATGCTATAGTGCTAGCAATATCTTCAATTATTAAAGGCCTTCTAAGCCTTGAATCATCAAAGCTTATTCTGACAGTTTCATCTAAGTATTGTTTAACATTTTCTAAATTCATTATATTACTATTAACTGGTTTTTGTGGTATTTCATTTTCTAATATTCATTGTCTAGGGAGATTTATATCTCTCCAAAGAATAGTCTTTGGGACTTGAAAATTAGCATCACTAGTACTACTTTGTATTAAAACGGTTTTGTCTTTAGGACTTGTACTTAAGGCTTTTACATTTAAATTAGTCATTACTATTTTATAATAAATTCTAAATATTAAATCCAGTGCTTGAGAATCCTCAATCATTTGGGTTATTTCTCTAGCAGTTTTAATATTTAAAGTTGAAGTTTTTAACAAATGTGGATCACTTAGACTTAATGTGAAATCTAGCAAGCAATTAAAATGGACAGGTCCATTGTGCAGACTAAATTCCATTATACGTAAAATACTTGGTACATAGTTTAAATACCTTGCATTACGAAGACACAAAAGTATGCTTGAATTAATTCATTTAATGCTTAAAGGTTTGACTGCAACCAGAATAAGACCTATGAGGATAAAATTATATCATTTAAGTCTATGTTTTTTAATTACTTCACTTGTTAATAAGGAACAGTTTTTATATTTTTTATTAATTGCATAAACGTTTTCGACAGTTTTAACATTATAATATGACTTGAAATTATCAGAAAATGTTGACTTATAAATTTCTTTAGGTGAAATATTATGAATATTCCAATTACCAAAGTCTTAACTTAAATTATCATAACTATGTTCTTTTTGATTAACTATGTCAGGGATAGAAGATACGGCTACTGACCTTGAACTAACTGAAGAGCTAGACCTAAAAAGTCTACTCATTTTATCTTGAAAAACAAAATTTTATCTTACATCATTTCTCTTAAACGACACTACTTACCTTATGTAAACGCATACCTAAGTTCTAAGATTCCCTTAGCCTAAACTGCTCCCACCTGGAGACTTACCAAGGTTCTACAGGACTTATGCCGAACTAAGTGTCTTACAGTAAGAAATGTTACTCAGTTTGGAGCCTAAGGTCAAAAGTTTTGAACTAATAGAAAAATGAATTAATTAAATAGACACGAAGATCGACAGTAGAACAAGATCAACAGTATGACTCTGATACCTAATGGCGGAGATAGTAGAACAAGATCAACAGTACATATATATATATATATATATATATATATATATATATATATATATATATATATATATATATATATATATATATTAATATTTTGAAATGATTTTAATTTTGTGAAAATATTCTTTTTAATTTGAATTTTTTTTATTATATAATAAGATAATGATGGAAAATTAGGGTTTTAATAAGGAAATTAGTTTTTGCAATCCATTTGTCAAATAGAAAACAAGGTTCACACCACTTCCAATTTTAGCCTAAAATTTGAGTCTAATAATTCTAATTTGATTCAATTTTAAAAGTTTTTTTTTCTTTTTTGTTTGAAAATTATTTTTCATGTGATTATTAAACTAAGTATCAAAATATGATAGGAACTATGGGCATATAAGCCATCTTAAGACTTCAAGTACCCCAAAGTAATAAAATTCTACTATAAAGGGGTCTTAAACCCAATTTTTATGCTTGAAAGCCATCTAAATTATTTTTAGTCCCAATTACAATTAAAAGCACGAAATTCCAAAATTACAATCATATTTCTAAGTCCATCATTGAATATCCTTCAATTGATATTCAACATAAAGTTTTTAGGGTATTGAATTCATTCCTAGGCTCACACAATACCTATTTTAAGCACAACACAATATTAAGATCAACAAAAAGAATTTAGAATTTAGGAAAAAAAACCCATAAACATTAAATCCAAAGATCTACCAAAACACCATTAAAATCACAAGTATAATACTAATTAGATCATGAGAATCTAATTACACTAATAAAATACTAATTATGTTATGACAATCTAACTAAACTAATAAGATCTAACAAAAGAATTTAGGATCTATGGATTAAGACCCATAAATCCTAAACTCCATAGATCTTACTAAGATAACACTACACAAAATCACAATAATCTAATTACAAATCAACTATAACACAAGGAGGATTTTCTAGGCTAGTTAGAAGGAATTTTTATTTGTGAGAAACCCTCTCTAACATTAACACATAATCCAACTAGGATCCAAACATCACTAATAATAAATTAGGATGTTTAGAAAGCCCAAAATGAAAAAATAAATATCAAGTAATCAAGCTCAATCATTAACAGGCCATAATAAAATAAAAGGAAGAAGAAATGAGATGAAAATTGACCTTAAGAGTAAGATTCATTCAAATTTGATAGTCTTTTCCCTTTTTCAAGCCTCTAATTAAACCTTTAATGATATATTTGAGTGATTAAGTTTTTAGAAATGAAGAAATTAGAGTTCTAAGCTTTGCTAGTGGGCTTTCCTTTCATTTTCGTGCTTCTCTCTCTATTTTTTCTCTCTCTTTTGCTTCTTTTGAGCAAAAATGAAGAAAAAAGGCTTGATATAACAAAAGGGAAAATTCTAGACTTACCCTCAAAATCCTACCCGCTAGCTTTACCCGCAAAAAAGACGAAAGAGTATGGTCCCACTTCATTTGTATTTTGCAAATGAGGTGGGACCATAATTCTCTGTCTTATATGAGGGTAAGGCTTGTGGGTAAGGTTTGAGGGTAAGTGTAGAAGCACTCTAACAAAAGTGGCTAGGCGCCATTATAGTGGTGCCCAAATGAGTCCCACTTATTTGTTTTCGTCTTGTACAGTTAAATGGTCATATCTTGCAATCTGAAAAGAATTAGGAGAAGTGATATCCCAATCTGAAAAGTTCTTTTCGAGATCTTTGCGATGGCACCAAATTTGACCCCATTTGAACCTGTTATAAGGGAGAAAAAGGGTTAAAACCATCTTATTATAAGCGCAAGTGATGCTTTGAATCTTTCTTTTTGCATTTCGGTACC
The DNA here is from genome assembly GCA_947179155.2 of Hedera helix. Taxonomy (NCBI): domain Eukaryota; kingdom Viridiplantae; phylum Streptophyta; class Magnoliopsida; order Apiales; family Araliaceae; genus Hedera; species Hedera helix. The sequence goes on along the minus strand of OX359282.1, from coordinate 4,891,955 downwards.
CAAAGTTATACGTGTGCTCTCCAAGTAAATCACTTTGCCTTTGTGAGTCATCCCTTGATATCCCTAACTTATCGTGAATTTATACCGTTGTCTCCTGTTACAAGAAATCAAGAATATGAATAAAATTTAGGCGTCTACAACAATTAATAGATATTTAGTTTTATATGAGTTTTTAATTTAATATTAAGTTTTTATATTCAATCTTTCTAATTTATATAGAGTTTTTTATAATTCAAAATTGAGTCGAAATTGAAAAGCCTAAATTGGTGTTTAAGTCCGACTCTATTTATGATTATTTAGCTAAAGTGATACCATAAGAAATAAAACTATTGTAGAATAATATGTTACCATCATGATATGTAATTTTAAAAGTTAACATAATTTTAATTACTAATATAACTTCTCCTGCATGAAATAAAAATTGGTAAGTAAAGTATAATCATTAATATACTTTGTATTATACATTATATTTTTAAATATCAATTATTATTTACTCGTAATTATTTTTTTATTTTTTTAATAGATAGTTATTTAGGAATAGAATTGTTGTAGAACAATGATACCATCATAGTTTTTAGTTTTAAAAATTAATTAAATTTTAATTATTAATATATAACTTTTAGAATGGGTCTTTTAATATTAACTAACTAAAAAGTCTTCAATAGGAAATAGATTGGTAACTAAAATTTAATCATTGATATATTTTATAATATACATATTGTGTTTTTTAAATATTAATTATTATTTACTTATAATATATATTTTATATTTTTAATGTATAGTTATTTAGAGTTTAAAATTGAGTAGAAATCTAAAAATAAAATTCTAAACACGATTGTTAAGTTGGAATCTATTCTATGATAAGTAACCAAACTACACATAAAAGAAAATATTGTTGTAGAAGAAGAAATTAACATTGAAGTTTCTAAATTCAAAGAGTGAGTTTTGATTCTAATGAAATTTATAGACAAAAAAAATTAAAATAAAATTTTCTCTTTTTATTTGTTTATTTATAAATATATATAGAGTAAACTTTAAATGCATATTTTCTTAAAAAGCATACAAAACATATTTTTTTTTAGTGACGAACGAGACGACGGTTTGATCCGTCGTCATAAGTTCGTCTGTGACTATAATTTTTAGTGACCGATAATATATAGCGATGGATAAATATATACTGACGAAAGAACTTATGGCGATGGGCTAAACTATTGTCCCGTTCGTCGCTAAAAAATGTATATTTTATATGTTTTTTTAAGGGAGTATGTCTTTGAACCGAGTAATATATATATATATAGACCAGGTGGCCACTTAGAAAAGAAAATAAATTTCTGAAAACAAATCAAAACGGTCGCACAAAAAGAGAGAAGAAAGAGATGAAGAAAGCCGGGGGTGCAGAGAAGAGGAAAGTCCGGCGATCTTCTGGCGCCTTACAAAATGGTTCGAATTCCAACAGCGATGCTCCACCTAAGGTCAGCTCTCCTTGTCTTCATTTCTTTTCTCTTTCTAAAATGTTTGTTTATCTATATATATATATACACACACACACACAAATATATAATTACCTTTTTGATGTAATTTTAGGGTTCTTTGCTGAATTGAAAGATCCATGTTAATGATACAAGCAAAATTTTGGTTTGCATTTTTTGTGTTGTAAATTGATGGTTTCGAAAGTTATTTGATTTGAATTTGTGAAGTTCTATTATTTTGTTTGCCTGTGGAAAACTGGGAATTGTGTGCGTCTCTGAAATTGGAACTTTATGAGATAATTACTATTTTTGGGTTCTCAAGAACTTATTTTATAAGAATGGGGTTCGTTTGATAGTTTTACTAATATAACTAGGGCAAAGGTGTTGGTTTTCCCTGTATTCACCGTGCATTTTATTATGGGGCAAAAATGTACGATTATGAGTTTGTAGGTTGCTATCAGTTAGCAGGGTGGTTTTACATAGTTTCAGTTAACTTCACATGAACTATGCAATGTTGGAAATCCCCAATTTACAGAATGAGGGATAGGAGTATTTGTAGGTTAGACATTTTCTTTCCCCAGCAGTGAGTAGATTATTGCTTTGTTTGGGACTAGGAGTGAGCAACGGAAATGAAAATTAAATCAAATTATAAAACCTTTTTATGAAAACAACATAAAGTATATGAAAGGAAAGGAAATTAAAATTAAATCAAATTATAAAATCTTTTTATGAGCACAACTTAAGGTATATGAAAGATTATAGTATATCACACTGATCTAATCAATTGCCTTTTCCGAGTTTGGCAAATTACCTTTCCGAGTTTGGCATCCTCATCTTCTCCATCTGTTAGTTGTACTTTCGCAGAGTCTTTTAAGTTTTAGTTTTCATTCTATGGTAAACTAAAATTTATAAGCATGATTATGTCAGAAACTCAATCTCTTATTATTTAGAGAAAACTGAAAATGATGATACCATACAAACAGAGAGGAAACTCTACTTATATACTAATGAATTGCTTCCCTTAGAAGCTAACTATCAGTTACAAATATTACAAAAGAACCACTCTAAAGACCTAATCTAAACCAGACTGCTATGACTCATAGCCTTGAGTTGATCACTGCTGTGAAGGACTTGAGCTGCAGCAGAAACAGTAGACTTATCTTATCATCCATAACATCCCCCCTCAAGTTGGTAGTCGAAAACAGATTGCAGACTCCAAACTTGACCAAGAGATGATGTAAATGTGCAGAGGATAAAGCTTTCGTAAAGAGATCAGTAGGTCGCTCAAGGGTAGGTAAATGATGAGTAGTAATAATACCTTGAACAAGTTTATCTCAGATAAGATGACAATCCACCTCAATATGTTTGGTTCGCTCATGAAATACAGGATTCGAAGCAATATGTAATGCAACCTCATTATCAAAATACAAAGAAATGGGAAATGAAACACTCAGCTGAAGGTCAGTCATAAGGGCAGTGATCCAAGCGAGCTCACAACAAACATTAGCCATAGCTTGGCATTCAGACTCAACTGAAGATCTGGAAATAGTATGTTGTTTCTTACACTCCCAAGAGATAACAAAAGGCCCTAAAAGAACACAATACCCAGATAAAGATCTGCGAGACGTAGGACAAGTGTCCCAATCAGCATTACAAAAGGCTGTTAACTGTAAGGAGTTAGTAGTAGGATAAAAGATTCCTTGACCAGGAGTGCCTTTAAGATACTTAAACCAATTTCAGAGCAACATCAAGATGAGGAAACCTGGGTTGAGAACGAAATTGACTTAAGATGTGAACAGTATAATTGAGATCAGGTCTAGTGGTAGTTAAATAAACCAGACGACCTCTGCGATAAGTACTAGCATCTGAAAGAAGCTCTCCATGATCAACAACAAGCTTATGATTCTGCTCCATAGGCACCATGCTTGGTTTAGCACCTTCTAACCCTGTATCTTTGAGAATATCTAAAAGATATTTGCGTTGACAAATGTTAATACCAGTAGCATTCCTGGCAATTTCCAAACCCAGAAAATATTTAAGAGCACCAAGATCCTTCACTTTAAATTGGGATTGAAGAAAGGTCTTAATAGCAGCAATCATAGTAGGAGAGCTACCAGTGATGACAATATCATCAACATAAACCAACAGACCATTCTTGTGTAAAGTGAATAAGGAATGATTACTCTTAGAGTGAGCAAAGCCAAACTGAACAAGCACTGAAGAAAACTTAGTGTACCATTGCCGAGGAGCCTTCTTAAGGCCATATAAAGATTTGACTAGTTTACACACCACTGGTGGAGAACAAGAAGCAACCTGAGAATTAGAGTAGCCAGGAGGCAAATCCATATACACATCCTCATGAAGATCACCATTGAGAAAAGCATTAGAAACATCCATTTGAGTAAGAGGCCATTGTTTAGCTGCAGCAATAGCTAAAGACAATCGAATGGTAGTCATCTTAGCTACCAGAGCAAAAGTCTCAAAATAGTCTTGTCCCTTAGTCTGAGTAAACCCCTTTGCCCCTAATCGAGTCTTGTATCGATCAATAGTACCATTAGAAAGAAATTTGAGTCTATAAATTCATTTGCAACCAACTGGAGTAATTCCAGGAGGTAAGGAAGTGATAGTCCAAGTCTGATTATTTTCCAAAGCTACAAGTTTATCTTGCATGGCTGTCCTCCAATTAGGATCTTTGACAGCCTGGGAATAAGTTTTGGGTTCAACACTAGAGGAGGTTTTGACTAGAAAAGCTTGATAAGAGGAATGAAATAGATCATAGTAGATGTAATCACTTAAAGGATAAGAAATAGATAAAGATGGTACCTGTGAGGCTGCAGGAACTTGTGCAGTAGATTGTTGGGGAGAAGTAAGCATTGATGGTAAACCAGTGTAATCTTTATATTTAGATGGTAACTGTTGAATTCTAGTACTTTTAACAGGAACCCAAGAAGTAGAAGAAGAAGATGTAGAATTAGAAGAATCAGGAGTAGAAGAAAGAGGAGAGACATCAGCAGAAGAGAGTGGAGAAGAAAATAAAGAAATAGAGGTAGTATCACAAGTAAAGGGAGAAAGAGAAAGTGAATCATGCAAAGCATCTTTAGAAGCTAGAAAAAGTTGTAAAGTAGAAGAGGAAAATGAAGTAGCTTGTTGAAAAGGAAAATGATCTTCAGGAAAAACAACTTCTCGACTGACAAAATTTTGAGTAAACAAGTCAAAGACTTTGTAGCCTTTTTGTCCAAAAGAATACCCTACAAATATATATTTTGTAGCTCTTGGATCAAACTTGGTTCTATGAGCAGAAACAGTAGAGACATAGCACAAGCAACCATAGACTTTGAGATGATGATTTGAAGGAGAATAACCCATAAGCATTTCAAAAGGAGTTTTGTAGTGAAGTAAGCTAGTTGACAATCTATTAATGAGAGGTAGCTGTTAAAACATTGTCCCCCCAAAGTTGAATAGATAAAGATGCTTGAAACTGAAGAGCTCTAGCAACCTTTAAGATATCTCGATGTTTTCGTTCCACTATGCCATTTTGTTGGGGAGTATAGACACAACTAGTCTGATGAAGCACACCAAGTGTATTAAGGAGAGAATGTAGTTCAGTTTTTAAAAATTCCATACCATTATCAGTTCGGAGGACCTTGACTGTACAATTAAACTGAGTTTGAACATAGACAAAGAATTATTTTAGAAATTCAAAACACTGAGTTTTGGATTGCAACATATATGTCCAGGTGCATCTTGTGTAATCATCAACTAAAGTTAGAAAGAAAGAATATCCATTATAAGTAGGAGTGTGATAAGTACCCCAAACATCACAGTGCAGAAGTTCAAACATAGAAGTAGTATGCACACTATCTGGAAACGTAAGCCTATGTTGTTTAGCTAAAGGACATATATCACATACAGGATGTACGGATGAAGTACAAGGTAAAGCTGGAATTTTATTAAGAATTCCATAAAAAGGATGGCCAAGTTGATTATGCCACAGTACATTTGAAGAAACTTGAACATTGAGTACAGTTGAAGACATAAAAGGAGAAAAAGTAACAGGTAAAAGTGATGCAGAAGTCAAATCAGAGGAACTAAGAGCAGAATTGTCATCTTGAAAGATATACTGGCCATCATGTAGTTTACCAATCCCTTTCAATGTTTTCAGCACAAGGTCGTGAAAAACACAGAAATTAGAGAGAAAGCAAGCACAACACTTTTGTTAGATGTGAGTTTGCTTATAGATAGCAAATTGAATTTAAATTCAGGTACAAACAAGACATCATGAAGCACTATATGAGAATTCAATTTTACAGAACCCTTATGAGAAATGAGAGAGACTTTTCCATTAGGAAGATGAATATAAGCATTAACAGATATAGGATTAATCAGATTGGCAAAAGAAACAGTGATATAATCAGTGGCCCAAGAATCTATTAACCACTTGTCAATATAAGCATAAGTAGAAGCACATACAGGATTGGCAAATTTAAGAGCAAAAACACATAAGGGTTTACCAGATAGTTTGGAGTTAGACAATTTAGAATCTCCTTCAAACCTCAAATACTGCATAACTTGTTGAAGTTGATGAGGTGTTAAATCAATTCCAGATACACCAGATGATGAGCCTCTAGATATACTCCCCCCCAGAAGATTGAAATACTACTGAATGAGCAGCTGGAAAAGGAGGAGACTGTGCAGCTGGACTAGAGTTAAGCTTGTGCTTAGGATGCCAAGGTAGATACCCATTCAGTTGAAAACACGCCCCCTTAACATGATTGTTCCCCTTACAATATGTGTAAAATAAATTGCCTCTTTTATACTTGGAGGATTTTGAATCAGAATTTCTCTTAAAATTCCTAAAGTTCTTGGACCGTGCAAATTGACCTTTGCTAAACAAAGCTGTAGGACCAGAGGAAGTAGAAGCATCAGTGGAAAAAATTGCAGGAGCACACACATGTGCAATGAGGCATATCAGACAGACTAGAATATTCATCATACAGTATCCTAAATTTTGTGAAATAGGTGGAAACTGTTTTGTTCCTTGAGTCAGCATATTCATGTCCTTTTTAATCTGATACAGTTTTGGTATGTTACTTTGAGTAAATCGAACACTAAGATCTTCCCAAATATCTCTGGCTGTGGGCAAGTACACAATACTTGATGCTATTTCAAAAGAAATGGAATTTAATAGCCAGGAAATTATCATATCATTACACTTGTTCCAGACATGAATATAAAGGAGATGTAGATGTAGGTTTAGTAAATTGTCCATTCAACATTCCCAATTTTGTTTTGGCAAAAAGAGCAATTGTCATTACACGTTTCCATTGATTGTAATTCTCCCCAGTAAGAAAAATAGTAATTAAATGCATACCAGGATTATCGTTGGGATGAAGATATAGAGGATGAAATTGATCAATTTGAATAGTAGAAACAGCTGTGAGATCATATGGATCATCTTCGGTTGAAGGAACATTACCTGCTACAATATTAGCAAAGCTAACTCGATTTGGAAGTGGAGTAGAGTGATTAATGGAAGCAATGAAACAAACTGACAATTGAGAACAGAGAAGAAAAAATTCCGTATGAAACCCTACACTTGGAATGAACCGAGCTCTAATACCATGTCAGAAACTCAATCTCTTATTATTTAAAGAAAACTGAAAATGACGATACCATACAAACAGAGAGGAAACTCTACTTATATACTAATGAGTAGCTTCCCTTATAAGCTAACTATCAGTTACAAATATTACAAAAGAACCACTCTAAAGACTAATCTAAACTAGACTGTTGTGACTCACAGCCTTGAGTTGATCATTGCTGTGAAGGACTTGAGCTGCAGCAGAATCATCCATAACAGATTACATCTTTGGAAAATTAGCACTCTATGTGATTTTTTTTTTTCTTGACAAGAACATTAGTGCTTTATCAATTCCTGATCAAGACTAGTTTTAGGATCGGCATGGTTGTAATTTGTCCCTTTTTTATTTTTCTTCTAGTCGGTGACTTGTGTGGCTCTAGTAGTAATTGAATACTATGGTATCAGGTGATGGTCTCTCATCGCATTGTCACTCTTAATCAAAAGTTATTTACTATGTCTAACCTGTTTGACATCTACTCTCTCCGTCCCATAAAAGACGTCTTATGTACACTTTTACACAAATTAAGATTATTGAAAGAAAGGACAAAGTATAAAATAAGTTTCAATGTTACCGACAGTGGACCCTATGTAAGTGCAATAATGATTTCTTTCTTTTTCCTAAAACTAATAACCCAACTTAAGTACTTTTAAGGGTATATTAGTCTTTATATAACTTTTGGAATTTGATTATATATTTTAGACATCTTTTTCTGCGCAATTTTTTTGGACATCTTTTTTGGGACAAGAGGGAGTATAGTTAGTGGCTTCAATACATTTATCCTTACTTTTGTAAGGAAAAATCTTGTTATATTTCAATTGTTAGCCACATAGCTTAAGTTGTCCCACTCTAAAGGAAGGTGCAGGATTAAAGTCTATGCTGGATGGTGTTCGTTTAAGTTATGGTGTTCGTTTAAGTTATAGTCCTCTCTTTTGAATCTAATGTTTATTAACTACTAAGGTAACCAGATACTTCTCACGAAAAAGGGGTAGATGACAGACTCTTATCTTTCTTTGCATTGTTTATGTGAAATGATAAGGTTGTGTAATGGAAATAAATATCACATGTCACCGCTGTTAATGTGGTAATGATGCCTCCCTTGTGTTCATTTGGATAAACATTAATTCTCTCAAATGTTTTTCCGAACATATCTGAATTTTCTAGATATCATCTGCTAATGCTGACTGGCTGTAGTATAGAATTCTTGAGTTTTCTTGTACAATTTTACTTTTCTTTGGATTATTTTGCATGATTTTTTTTTTTTTTTTTTTAAATTCTTAATTACAGAAACAAGCTAGCAAGAAGGACGTGTTTCAGTTGTTCGCTGAGAAGGTGAGAGATCATAAAGAGTTGGTGTCTAGGTGGGCTGTGTTACAGGAGACGCGCGTGGAGTATTTCCGAGGAAAAGATTTTGCTAGCTTTCTGAAAAACCATTCAGAGCTCAAAGACATTCTTGAATCAGATAGGAGCCTAGAATTAGAGGATGTCGCCAATGTCCTACTGAGAAAGAATTTATTAGTGCGTTGTGATCGTGTGGTGAAAACTGTTCGTCCTGGCAAGAAAAAGTTGTCCACCTGGCCAGCACATTTAGAGATTTTCCCTGTGAGTTTACTTGTTAACCTCTGTTGAAATTCAGGAAATGTTTAATTTTTTGGGTTCTTGGATTTGTGGCTTCTTTATTAAGGCATGTGATGGATACGGAATAGTGTAATGCTATATATGTTTGATTTACCAGGGGAGAATAAGTTGTGTTGAAGCAGAATATTATTCTGTAAACTGAAGGTACTTGGTTACATCCCACATCCCAGCTTGGCTCCATTTTAGTGTTACAAAGGGTCAATAAATTTACTTTAGTATAATAGTACTTGGTTTTATTTATACCATACATTAGCATTATGCTTTTTCCATTGATTATTTGGCATATTTGCCAAATCAATCTTATGGAACAAAGAATTTTGTACTTTGACTCTTAGATATCAAGTCACTATTCCTTTTTTTGGGACTTGGTTACACCCCTTCTTGGCTCCATTTTAGTATAAACAAGGTTTAAAATTTTACTTTAGTGTAATCATGCTTGTTTTTACTTAGACTACTGTAGCAGATACCAAAACTTGCTATTTTGTGGCATTTCCAAATTATTATACCTTTTTTCCGTTGTGGATTATTTGCTAAATCAATCTTAGGGTCAAAGAATTCAATAGTCCAAATCTCAGACATTTAAGTCACATTTTTTATTTTGGTGATGCTATCGTGTCACTCTTGTGGCTGTAAATACATTGGTACACAAGCTATTTGCTAGTTAAATGTCTCTTTCTAATGTTATTCACTTAATCCTTTACACAGTTTTTTTTCTTGCACAAAAAAAAAAAGGATCTTGAAGTTATGCTTTGGAATAATTACTTTTGTTCCAAGTAGAAAAATAAAATTATTTTAGCAGATACCAATAATTTTACTTTAGCGTAATAATAATTGTTTTTACTTGAACTACTTTAGCAGATACCAAGCCTTGCTATTGTTGTGGCATTTCCAAAATATTATGCCTTTTTTCTGTTGCGTATTATTTGCCAAATCAATCTTATGGTCTAAGAATTCACTAGCCCAAATTTCAGATATTAAGTCACATTTTCGATTTTGGAGGATATGCTATCATGTTACTCTTATCGCTGTAAATACTTATCCACAAGCTATTCGCTGTGAAGTTTGGAATAATAACTTTTGTTCTAAGTAGAAAATTAAAATCTTAATTCATTTTTGAATGTGTTATCCTAGTCTAAAAGATGTTTAATTGTATGTTTAATTGTGTGTTTTTTCCCTTTTGATTTTTAATTCAGCTGTTTCCTGTGTGAATAATAGGGCTCTCATTACTTTCTAGTAAAACCAAATCCTCAAATTATGTTTCAAACTTCACTTTTGTATGCTCTCTCTTTCCCCATTTCCTTGCTTGAAAGTACATTTCACTGAATAATATGCTCCAGCCACACTACATGGCAGATTAGACTCTGAAGATGAAATTTTATTTACATTTTCTTTTACTGATGGTACCTCATATGATCACATGGATAATGATAGGAGACTGAAGAAAAAGTGTATCCTACATTTTTTGGGTAGGCTGGTGCCTAGTTAAAATATAACTATCACACATCATGTTTCTATAATTATGGAATAAGCAACATGGATAATGATGTCACTGGGAAAAGAATGGCCTATATGTGTGACTTCTTTGCATATTATGTGCCAATAGGTACTAAACTACGAGTCCATGAAATTCATCCTCTAGATTTTCTATGCAGGATGATCTTGGGCGAATGCTACTTATAATAAAAATGATCCTGGATGAAGCCGAAAGCTCAGACTAAAATAGATGGAGTAGGGTAACAAAAGGGATTATTTAGGATGGTATCATAGGGATTTTAGAGCAAAACATGGAAAATTAGACTATTAATTGATTGAAATTAATACGATGTCAGCTAGGTTCAGGTCTGAAATTCCCTTTCCCTTAAGGTGCGAACTAAGCTTTTCGAAAACTTATATTTAATGGACCATGATTCGGAGTTTAATAAGATGATTTGTTAGTCAAGTTAATTTAGGACCTCGTAAAAATTTCTAATTTGCCCTAAATAATGTCAGTTAGTTGATGCACACTATTGCGAGGACCATGTTCTATGATTGTTCTTCATTTTTGTTTCCTGTTTTGGGTAATGTGTATTCTCTCTCTCTCTCTCTCCACACGCCACACACACTCGCACTTGCACTCACACTCGCACACAATCAGACTCACACTCGCACTCACATTTTATGGCTGGTTATCTTAATCATAAAACTAATTGCCTCCAAGGGAAACATAAAGGCCATTATATTTCAGATTATGGTCACATTTATCATTTGTATTTTCAGTCAACTGTATGGTCGTAACTTCTAATCATGGGCTCACCATGGCTAGTTTTTTCTTTTTGACATTTCTTGATACTTAAAAGTATATTAATTCGTGTTAGTGTTCTCCAAATTTTCTAGGATTTGAAGAGCATATGCTTTCTTAGCTGTATGTCTAGGTTAATATAAAATGTTCTACTTTTTGTTGGCTGTGCTCTGCAGGATCAAGTTTTCTCTGAAAACGATGCATTCTTTGCATGGACATTTGTCACAAGAAACCCATTATGGCAAACTCTTCTGTCATTTTTCTGGCCGGTGTTAACGCTTGCAATCTGTTTGTTTCCTGTATATCCCCATCAGTGCAAGCTACTCATACTTTACTCGTGTGCGGGGGTCCTACTCCTTATACTCTGCCTGCTTGCATGTAAGTTAATATACCTTTATTCTTCATTCTTTGAGTCAACCATAATTATTAATTTATGTACCTTGTATCCTTTGTTCAATATTTGCCTGGACTTGACTAATAGTAGTGGTATTTAATTTTGAACGCGTTTTTGTTGTCACATGATGGAATAGCATACATTTGTTTTGCAAATCTATTGCTACTGTTGGTGAAAGGGGGTAATAGCACCTCTTCGTAGCTCGTTTTTCTTTTTTAATGCATTAAACTGAATTTTTATAAGAAAATTTAGGTTATGTTGTGATAAGATGCAATATTGTATTCCTAATAATTGTGTTTTACATGAAACCATAACATCAATAAGGTCGTGATCATGCCATGATTTCAAAACACATGGTTTTGTGGAGGATGATTGTAAAAGCATTGCTAGATTTTATGACTCTTTATTTTTTAGATGACTAATATAAAGAGATTTAAATGAAATTTTGTTTAGGGATGAAAGTACAACCTTGTATAGGTTCTCATTCTGTATAAACTTTCGTGCCAATTGGTTGTCGTGACAGGATAATAATGGGTATGAACGGCGGGGACTAGATTATGTAGTATGTATCCATTCAAAACCAACTCCATGCCACATGGATTTTTTATACCTTTTTTTTTGTTTTGGCCCGGATAACTTTGATTTATGCTGAACTTTTATCTCATGCCATTTGTTTCTCTTTGAAACCTAAATGATCTAGTACGCAGTCATTTCTTTTCTCCTCCTTGAATCTGGCTCTCGCTCTCTTTTATCCTTTTTAATGAGTGTGTCCGGTCTTTGGAGTAGTTGGGATCCTTCTCTCTCCTTTTACAAATAATAAAGCTTCACCTTGATAACCTCTTGTTTCTTATTTGGAATACCTAGTCTCCAAAAATCAGTGTGTTTGTTTGGTCTGTTGTTTTAAGAAAGCTTAGTACTAGTGATATGCTTTAGTGGTGCAGGCCCTTTTATCTTCAGATAGATTTGTAATCTGCTTGAGGAATAAGGATTTCTCATCCCTTCCCTTTTGTAATAACATGTTTTGACACCTTCCTTGCTTCATATTAATTGGTTTTTATTAAGTTTTTCCCTTTATTTGCAGTGAGAGCCCTAGTATTTGGTGCTATTTGGATTGCTCTTGGAAAACGTGTATGGATTTTCCCCAACATCCTTGCAGAGGAAGCGACACTAAGAGAATTATTCCGTTTTTGGCCCCAGAAAGATGAGGAAGAGGGACCAAAGTGGACATCGAGGCTTTTCTACGCAGTAGTGGCTGCCGTGGTGATATTAGTTCTGCGGCATCATGCCCCTGATGAGGCTGCTAGAGCCAGGTTTGTTTTCAATATTTGATAATAAAACCCAACTGCTTAACTGAAAAATTATAGGTATTGCAAGTAAACAAGCATTGGAAATTTATTGTTAAAACTGTTTATATTTGTGCGTTTCTTTTGCCAGTTGAAGTTGAAAATGAATGTAATTAGTCTCCATAAGGATATTCCTTATAAAACTAGAAGATTTAGCACACATGATTTTGCATTAAGACATAATACTTTACTTTCAATTCAACCCCCCCACCCAGGCCCTGCCTAGGCTCTAGGCAGTCCTAAACTGCCTGAATTTGACATGGGCGCCTAGGCCCCGTCTAGTATGAATTAGTTTTTTTGCGTCAATTTAATGAAGGTTTTGAAGCTCTACAATTCTTGAAATGAATTGTGGTGCCTTATAAGACTTTTGTTTAATTATTTTTCTTGCTAAGTCTAGAATCTTTACATCTATACATGTTTTGTATGGTATAGTCAAATATATACAATAGATAGAAAAATAAATGAATAAGATCATGTAGGAAAAATGGCTCCCAAGCGCATTGCCCATTCATGCAAGGTGCAGTGTTAGGCTCTCATGAGAATATTCTTTTGTGAAAAACTAGATGGGATGCTTCTCTTTAATATAATACTTTAGAGCGTTATTTTTTACTTCGTTAAAAAATGGCACTACGTAGTAAGCTAAGCTATATAATAGAATATGCTTTCTTCAGCGATTGCAAAATATCTTATTATTGATGTTTGACAATATTTTCAATCTTTCAAAAACACAGGTTTATGGTATTTCAACTCTGTCTATAAAAGAATAATACTCTCTCCGTTCTAGAATTAGAGATACATTTCCAACATAACTTTTAAGCAAAAATTTATTTTTCCAACATACCGCTAACATTTGCTGAAACTATAGAAGTAGTAGTGATAGCATGTTAGTATTCAATCTATCTAGAATAAAAGTAATGACTTGTTAGGAACTTTATGTCACTTTATAGTCTAAAATAGATATGTATCTCTAATTTTGGAACGGAAAAGGAAAATGTATATATCATTTTGGAACGGATGGAGTCCCATTTGAAGTGCACATTATAATGGAAGTAGGACAATTTTTCCAGATGGAGGGTGTATTAGAATTGCCAAAATCGGGTCCATCTATCGGTGAAGGCCATCCTTTTTGTTGCTCAACTCAACTCAACAATGCCTTCTATCCCAAGTTAGTTGGGATAAGTTGAAAATGAATCCCAATTCCCATATGTCATCCTTTTCCTTGCTTTATGCTGAAAATGATTACCTGGCAGAAATAAATTAAGCTCTTGAGAAATATATCAACTCAAACACAGATTTGCTAGTGAGTTCATGTGTGACGTCACCTTGCGTTGTTCATTATGATTTAAACAAAATTTATTTTTCCCTAGGTACCATTCTTGCTATTGAATCTGTGGGTAAACCTGAAGCCCATGTCTTGGATTCATCTTGCCAAGTCTTTGTACTGTGGGGTCAACTTAACAATATTATAAGTCATACGAGAAACCAGATTTATCTTTCATGTGTGCATTCAAAGCATTTATAAAGAACCAAACCCGTATCTTATTTTGTTCCTTGGACCACCGGCAACAATATTTAATAATGCATTTGGCTCATGTGAAAGCTCTCTCCTCTTGCAGGTACCAGAAGCGGGTTTCCAACATCATTGACGATGTTCTTGAGTGGAATCCGAGATTGGCATTGTCTGGGATGATGGAGAAGCAAACTGTGGTTAATTCCACAGAGTCGAATGACAATTTTACCAATGGGAGCCAGACGAGTTCTGAAGAGGCAGCTCATTCTGATGACAGAGATGGAGAAACCATCTTGCACCTACATGAAGATGAAGTTATCGGAAACATAGAGGACAACGATCATGATGATAATATATGATTGTATTACTTGTAATAGCTAAAATATTATATTTTACAATTTTCTTCTTTACAAGAAAAAAAGGAAATTCTGTATTTGATTTCAATTTCAAGTTATCAGAGTGTAGAATCATGTATACAAATTATGACGGTATTCTATCAGTCGAGTTTGTGCCGACTTTTGTTGCATTTGTGATGCAGTAGATTTTTACTGATGATGGCTGTTCTCTTCGTTTAGATTTTTCAGATGAAAGTTGAGCTCCCTTCTATTGCATTCACAGTTACATTTTTTATTTTACATTTTCAGGATTCTGCATTCAAGTTGCTTTGGTATTCGTGACCAGTTCAAGGTGTTGAACAGATGTAAACCAACGGGTTAACTTCATTGTAAAAATTACCTATCTATTAGAAATTAATAGGAAACAAGAATTACATAGAATTAAAGAAGAGCTGCTATTTTACAGTTCTTAAACCAAAATATCTACTTACTTTTATAATTTATGGAAGAATGAGTTATGTTTTCTGGGTTTTAAATGAACGGAAAAGAAACGAAACAAAAACTTACAAGTTATATGTACAATTTTCTTTCTTTTAATGACCAGAAGAGAAAAGAAATTGTCAGAAATTTTGACCAATTTTTTCTTATCAATTTTTTAGGTCAAAAAATAGATGAATTTGGACGAAAATTTATTTTTTGATTTAGATGGAAATTTAAATAATATAAGCAAAATAAAACTAGTATAAGGGTAAAATAATAATCTATGCGTATAGTTAATTTAATTTAATTTATTTATATCATTTTCCGTGTTAGAAATTCAGTAAAAACACAAAAGAGAACTTATAAATTTTCTATTCTTTTCAATTCAAAATTGAAGTTTCCACTCTTTTCCATTCCCAGAAAAGTAGTGTAAAACTGCCTTGCTGCTCGAGTGTGAGAGGGTTGGGGAGGGGAAGGGGGAGTGGGTATGAGAAAAAAAATGTAACAATTTTGACTCCTCATCAGAGAAAATAATTGTTCTTTCTGCAAATGGTTCACTAATCACGTTACCATTTTTCAAAAAAGCAGTAAAACCGCTATTCTATCCAGTTAACAGCATAAACAAATTAGGCCTAGTAACAATTCTAAATGGTTCCCCAGAAGGATTTCATTGTTAAAACCAACAAATCTACTCAAACCGTTCTTTCTAATCAGAGTCCTAGCAAAACTTAGTATACCTTGTACAAGAACGCTATAGAGGCACTACTTGGAAACACTTGTGAGACGCAAAAAAGTTCATTAAGTCATCATATTCAACTCCCCTTTCCCATAAGAAGCAACTAAGTAACAAAGCCAAGAATGATTTGCCAGGAACGAGTCACCAAATAACCGAAGAAAGAGCTGCCTAGTGATTGCACCTTTTGATCTGCTCAGGAACAACGATCTTCCACCTTGGCAGCTGCCTTTCCAAATTAGGTTTCATTGCATAGCAGCAGCCCTCTGTGGAGCCTGATCAGATCTGATGCTTCCCCATTGCTGGCCTAAAGAGTAGCCCCCTTCTCGTCTCTCAGCAAAGTATGAGTCATATATGGATGCCCGAAAAGCTTCTTGGTTTCTGTACCTTCCACCATCATTGACAGAGGTTTGTGCCTTGGAAGTATCCAACACTCTTGCTTCCTGATAGGATTTTAAATTCGAGTCAGAGGGCAATGACTTGGACCCCAATGAACTGGCAGATTGAGTTGAGGTTGCTGAGACGGAATCTGTCCCCTTTTCCTCAGCTGGACACGGGTGCTTCAAGGCATCAACATCAGACTTCTTTGCAAAATGGCCTCCAGAAGCCCTTGCCCTTCTAATGGCATGCTGATGGCGAGATTCATGAAGACATGGCTGTAGATTTTGAAAAAGAACAATGTGTTATGCATCCACAAAATTGACATTTCAATATCAAATCCTACCCACTAGTTCCGAGTAGAAAATTGTAGACTCAGAATCATTACATATGCCATGGCCGTCCCAGGAACGAAATATTCTGGGATACATTTATGTCTAATAGTGATGTAATAATAGAAACTAACTCGTGAAATCTCCAATATCATGGTGCATGAGAATGATTGCCCAGTTAAAGAACTGGATTAATGGAAATGAAAACAATTGACAATTTCTTTTAATAATGGAAATGAGAACAATTTGAAAGTTTCTTTTAATAATGGGAACGAGAACAACTGACAGTTTCTTTTATAGATGAGTAACATAAACCTCCTAGCACCATTTCATATTCAGGATAAAATAGACAAGGAACATCAAAACAGGGCCGGCCCTATGGTATGGGAAAAAAAGCCTGGGCTTTAGGCCCCATCTCAAAGGAAGGCCTCAAATTTTTATATACTATAAATAATTTATGTAAAAAAAATCTTATAAAAATATAAACTCAATCAATCCTTAGGGCCCATAGTCCAATACAAATATTAAATACCTAAAAAAAATTAACATTATAAAAAAAAGCCTCATTAAAATAAAAAAATTTAATATTTACTCCGTCTCAAAATAAAAATCATCTATTGACTTTTGTAATCAAATTAACTATTTTTAAAATTAACAATTAAACATATATATTTAAATTTTCAAAAAAGTAAACATTGAGATTAGTACTAAATTTTATATAGTTTATAATGTTTATAGGATTTTTATACATATATTAAATAATAATAAGATATATTGATTTAAAAAATAATTAATTTGACCATAAAAATCAATAAAAAAACATACTAAATATAAAAGGCCTCATTTAAAATTATCGCTTTAGGCCTCAAATTGTCTTGAGCCACCCTGCATCAAAACCCAAAAAGAAGGGCAAAAGAGGTTTCTAAAGAATTATAAGTTTTGTCTGATGATAGAGAAAAAAACACCTTCAACAATTAAATGCTACCCTAGCAGCAACCTACCAGTAACTGATGCTTCTATTGTCCAGAGAGTAATAAGGAAAAATGTTATCCCGATTTTAATCTAATTCACAAAGGTATAGCACTTAAGTTTGATGTAGAACAACAATATTACTGCCTAAATTGAATGGTTGACCGCTCTTTCCTTAAGACTATATTCGCCTACTGCGAATTAATCTCGCAAGATAAGACAGACCAGATTTTACTCTGTACTAAAATTTGTTGTGTGGAAACAAAACTAATGCGAAACTATAAATGAGAGAGAAGAAAATTATAGAACGATTTTTATTTATTTAAGAACTTGAGAAGGATTTGGAATAATTGAAGTGTCTCACTTGGGTGAATTTGCAACCTATTTATAGATTTCCAAATACTCTTTTGAAGAGATACATTGAACTATTGTAATGATTCATCCAATAGTCTTATCTATTTGAACCATTGCATCGATTCAATTGTTTCATCTGAATCATTGCATTAGTTCAATTACTTCTTAGCCCGAATCAATACATCCCTTGTTCGAATAGATTCCTCTTGTTCAAAGAGTTATATTATTTTAAATAAAAACAATTAAACCAACACATCTATTGATTTTAATTGCAGCATATAATATATTTATTGTATACTTTTTAGGTTTGAAAATATCCAACAATCCTCCCTTATTTTCACAATCCTGTAATATTTTTTTACTTACCTTCTTCTATATCTCCATAGATATAGTATACATAAAAAAGAGGTGTCTTTCAACTTGAACCTTTACATAGTCTATATCACAAAAAATTCGAATTCTTAGTAGCGTCAACATTGAACTAAGAAATCTTAAAGTGATATATTGCTTAATAGACATATACCATATCTCTTATACTTTAAGGAAACTCAACACATTTATAGTCTTATGTTTACCTCTTGGGTTTCGTAAGTAACTTAGAGACAAGCCTTAAGTCTCGCAGAAGCGACCCCACTTCTTTCACTTACATAGGTGAATCTACTTAGACGCACTTGTATGACTTGCATCATCCAAACTGGACATAAATTCATTAAAGGTTTACCCTACCCTCTTTGTTCTCCATACAAGCGTACACTAACTTTGAGATGGTTTCGAAAAATTTCTTCTTCATACTTGCTAGTGTATAACTGGTTATTACTATAAGTATTTTTCTATTGAACTAATATACTAGATGTTATTCTAGTATTTAGTTGGGTTCTACTTATAGGTTACCTCTCCTTCAAAGGCTTTAAGCCCATCTCCTTGGAAGTCTTACATATTACATCCTTGCCTAGGCCTTTTGTAAAAGGATCCGCCAAATTTCCCTGTGACTTGACATAGTTAAAGGTAACAACCCCTTTATTGATTTGCTCCCCTACATAACTACGTCTTAAACTTATATGTCTAGACTTCCCATTATAAACCTTATTGTAAGACCGTGATAATGCTGCCTCATTATCACAATATATTGAGATAATTGTCATTGGCTTAGACCAAAGTGGTATCTCAAATAATAAATCCTTAAGCCATTCGGCTTCTTTTACAGTAGCTGATAACGCAACAAACTCGGATTCCATAGTTGAATGTGTTATCAAGGTTTGTTTCTTGGAACCCTAATAAATTGCCCCTCCTCCTAAAGTGAATATCCATCCACTTGTAGACTTTATTTCATCCGAATCCGTTATCCAGTTTGCATTCATGTACCCTTCTACCACAGTTGGGTATCCTGTATAACATAATGCATAGTTCATTGTGCCTTTAAGACATTTAAGTATCCTTGATACTGCATCCTAATGAACTTGACCTGGATTATAAGTAAACCTACTCAATACTCCAACCGCAAATGCTATATCAGGTTTAGTACACTACATTGCATACATTAGACTACCAATCTTTCATATCGAAGGTAGCAAAAAAAAATTCTTTAGTTTCTAATATTATTTTTTCACTAGTACCAAAAATAAACATATCATCAACATATAAACAAATTATAACATCAAAACTTTTACTAAACTTAAAATAAACACATTTATCTCATTAATTTATTTTAAATTCATCGAAAACAATCATTTGGTCAAATTTTTCATGCCACCGTTTTGGTGCTTGTTTTAGGCCATATAAAGATTTAACAAGTTTATAAACTTTTCTTTCTTGACCTTTCAAAACAAACCCTTCTGGTTGTTCTGTATGAACTTCCTCTTCTAAATCACCATTTAAAAAAGCAGTTTTAACATCCATTTGGTGTATAACAAGTTTATGAGTTGATGCTAATGCAATTAATAACCTAATAGTACTAATTCTTGCTATTGGAGCATATATATTAAAGTAATCAATTCCTTCCTTTTACTTAAAACTTTTAGCTACCAGTATAGCTTTATACTTATCTATGGATCCATCTGCTTTTCTTTTCCTTTTAAAGATTCATTTACAGCTAATAGGTTTACAGCCAGGAGGTTAATCCACCAAGACCCAAGTCCTGTTACCCATGATAGAATCCATTTCATCATTAATGGTTTCTTGCCAAAAACCTGAATCTTGAGAGGACATAGCTTCTCTAAAACTCAATGGATCTCTATCACTAGAAACATACTCAGTTACAAAAATATTAAAAGAAACAATATCATCCCTATTTCCTTCTACTAGGTACATGTAGAAATCAGTGCCATATGATTTTCCTATCCTTACTCTCTTACTTCTTCTAGGTTCTATTTCTTCAGTAGATATAGTAATTTTCATTTCATCATTTATTTCATAATGAATTGTTTCTTGATCCTCTTTATCAGTGTCTTCTCTTGACCTTTTCCTAAAGAATGAATTCTCAAAGAACTCAACATCTCTAGACTCCAAAATTATATTTTAACTAATAGAACTTGTGGATTCCATAGTCAAGAATTTATAGGCTTTGCTATTTTGTGCATAGCCTATAAAAGCACACTCGATTGCTTTATTAATAGTTGAAGTATGATCAATATCTGAGCCCTCCTTAGTCGTCTAGCCCAAATCAATAGCTACGAGCTCCTTAGCCATGATCACATCAGATCTTGTAATAGACTAGACATAAACCGAAGAGCAGAATACCTAGAAAATCTGAGATCACATAGTAAACTAAATATGTCTAACAGAATCATTGAACATAATAGATCGTAGAATAAACTGAAGAAGTTTAACATAATCGTAGAGCAGAATAAACAGCCACTCCAAGATTGCAGAATGCATAATGAAGAACGTAGAGTAACAAGAAGATAGTAGAATGACAATCAGTTTTAATAGTATCTGAATGAAGTCAAAGATTATAGAGCAACAAAACACAGAACGTCTGAAAGAACTATATGATCATAGAACAAAAAAACTTGGACATCGAAAAATCAAGAAAGAATCATCGAAAGCAAGATCGTCGAACAGAAAAGAACAAAGATCGTCAAGAAGAAAGATCATCGAACATAAAAGAAACGTTGAGTTCAACAAAGCAGTCGAGCAAAAAAGTAGAGTAAGTCTAGATCACATAGTGGAGATAAGCAGTTCTTGATCGTAAAATAAAGTAAAGAAGTTCAAGATCGTAAAGTAAAGTCAAACAACTCAAGATCGTAAAGTTAAGAAGCTCAAGATCGTAGAGTAAAGTCAAGTAGCTTAAGATCATAAATTAAAGTGAAGAAGCTCAATATCGTAGAGTAAAGTCAAACAGTTCAAGATCACAAAGCTACATCAGATCGTATAGCTACAACAAATCGTTGAACTACATCAGATTGCAGAGCTACATCAAATCGCAGAGCTACATCAGACTGCAATGCTACATCAAATCGCAGAGTGAAAAATCTGATGTGTCAATAGCTGATCTACGACAAATGATTAAGGACCTCTTTATCAAATATTCTTTTAAAGATATCAGAATGTGCTATCGAAAGGGATAAAAATTGAATTAAGAGCATTATCTAAAAATGACTATTTTAGCAGATGCAAAAGACAATTTGCAGAGTACGACTGTTAGTGATAGTCAGTGGTCTAACCGACAAACCTACAGAGTTAGAATAATCAGACGATGACAAGTGTCCTAAGAAGAATATAGTAATGGTAACTTTAAAACAGAAAAAATTTCAAGGATGCCTATAAAAGGATTACTACTCTAGACTCTAGGACCAATGATTTTCATACAACGTACGATTCCGAAAAAATAATTTCCAGAAAATAATTCAAGCAAAAAAGTTCAAGTGATCCAAATTCTTCAAAGAAATCATTTCACTACTAAGACTTTCAAAGAGATTTATCAAGTCACTTAACAACACCTCACACAACTCTCATCAATAGCCTCCTAATCTTGGTGATCATTAGAAAGAAAAGTCTGAGTGATTTGACTTGATTCTGAGGGAGTCAAGCCTCTTAATGAGATAAAGTCGTAGTGACTTTGGAAAATCTTAGTGTCTTAGCGAGGAAAAGTCTTAGTGATTTTGAGAAGACTTGGCCTCTTAGCATGTTCTGAGTGATTCAGCAGTTGTAGGCGGTTCAGAGTGAACCATTATTTTTTGTAATATATATCCTTAGTGGATCATCCTTGCTCATCGGAGTGGAAAAGAGGACTAGGATTATTTTAGGCTCCGAAGCTCCTAAAAATATATGTCTCCTTTACTGCTCCCATATTAACTACCATAATTGCTTTATTTACTACAATATCTTTTCACAAGCTTACTTAATTCAGAACTGAGAGTTTTCATTTAAGATTAGAAGTAATATATTCCACTGTGCATTATCAAATAAATTATATGTTTAATTATTTAGTTAACATTCTTTAATCAGATTTTTTTTAAAAATGATCTATTCAACCCCTCTCCATTCTAGATCCCTTTTATGCCTTTGGGGAATAACAATTGGTATCAAAGCTGAGTTCTCATTGAATTTGCTTTACCGTTTGAGTTGATCATATACCGCACAATAAAATCTATTCTAAACTTGGTGGTGGAGGTAAGCTACCAATGTGCAATTAATATAAATTTGCTGATTGGAAAGCTCGAATGCATATTTACATGGATGCTATCGATGATGAGTTATTTGATGCAATATTAAATGGTCATTATATTCCAACAAAGTTGGCTCCATCCAGTGAAGATTCTAACAAGGTGGTTGCCAAAGTAAGATCAGAATGGACTGACAATGAGAAGAAGCTCGTTGCTTTAGACAAACGAGCAAGAACATCTTGTTCATGGCTCTAGAAGATGAATTATTTGAGACCTTCGTCAACTACAGAACAACCAAATAAGTTTGGAAAGCTCTCCTAGTAATGCATGAAGGGACAAAGAGAGTTTAAAAAAATAAACAATCTCTCCTTACTCAAAATACAGGATGTTTTCACATATCTCTGGTGAAGGCATCACATCAACATACAAGAGATTTAACATCCTTTTTAACTCCTTAAAATACTTTGGAAAGATCTATCCAAAGAAGAATGTCAACATAAACTTTATGAGGGCCTTGCCTAATAAATGGGATGCCAAGACAATGGCTATCACGGAATCAAAGAATCTCCACGAGATGACCTTGTATCAGTTATATGAAAATATGTTTACTTATGAGTTTAAGCTTAACTAGAGAGGGGAGACAACATCAACAATAGAACCAAGAAGAAAAGATAAAGGTGTTATTCTCAAAACTACAGAAAGTCCCACCATACTCTCCTTGGAAGAAGAAGATGAATCAGAAGACGAAGATGAAGATATTCCTTTGCTTGCCAAACGATTAAGAAAGTTTATGAGAAAAGGCAGGAACAACTTTAACAAACACTTCAATAACCACCACAACAACAATAAAGATGTTATAATTATAAGAAACTAGGACACTTCATTGCTAATTGTACAAAGCCTATTAGAGATGAGTTAAAGAAAGATAATAATAAAGAGCATACCAAGAAGGAAAAGAAAAATAATAATAAAAAGCATACCAAGAAGGAAAAGAAAGATAATAATAAAGAGCATACCAAGAAGGAAAAGAAGGCATACCTCAAGAAGATCCATAAAAAAGAAAGAGGAATGATCATTGAAGGATCATGGAGCGAAACAAATAGTGACTCAAACTCAAAGTCAAGTGAAGATGAAAGACCTCACAAGGATAACTTGTGTTTAATGGCCGTTGAAGAGCAAACAAAAGATATCACCATTGATCATCAAGAAATTGATATTAATGAGGTATTTGATTTTGATTTTCTTGATATCGATTTAACTGATCTAAGAACTACTTTATGTGATATTACTTTATAATTGCATAAATATATGACGTGATTCAATGTACTCTCAAAGGACCATTCTCTTCTTCAAGAAGAAAAAGATAAAGTGCAATTTGAGTTGAAAATAATTCAAGAAACCATCGACTCTTTATCTCATCTTAAGGAAGAGAATAACTCTCTAAGATCTACCATTGAGCAATTTGCACGAGAGAGTCAACATTTAACTCTAAGATATTAGAGCTAGAAAAGACTATCTTTTTCTAGAACATGTCTACCTCTTCTATGGACTCCCTGATCACGAGTCAAAGATTTAGTTCTAACAGATCAAGTCTAAGATTGGAGAAAACATCCTTAAATCAGAGTGTGAACACATGCACTGAGACTAACAATAACATTACTTATACTTCCCATAGAAGCATTGTGTTTGTGAAATCAACACAGATTGTAAAGCCAATTATTCCAAGCTCCACTATTTCTACTTACAAGATTATTGTTACAATGAAC
The DNA here is from genome assembly GCA_947179155.2 of Hedera helix. NCBI lineage: Eukaryota > Viridiplantae > Streptophyta > Magnoliopsida > Apiales > Araliaceae > Hedera > Hedera helix. The sequence goes on along the minus strand of OX359282.1, from coordinate 4,867,733 downwards.
AATAGGTCATACATTGGCCTCAATTTTAAGAAAATGCAGAGTAAGTCCAACATTATGATCGAAACACGAAAGGTTATAAAGTCAATGAAAACTCACTTTACGAACTAACCTAATAAAAATCGTAGAGTCACATTTCACTCTACGAACTCTAAAATTAGATACTAATGTGGCAGTAGAAACATGGTGAGCCGAGAAGAAAAGTTAATGGTTTAATTGCCCCGCACATGTCTCAGGAGAGTAGGCATCAAGTCACACACACAAGCATGCATCATATAAAATGTTATACTTGTCATTGTCATGGACATATTGCTGCTATGTGCAACTATAATGCATAAACTGTGATTAAAAGACCCAAAATTTGACAAATTTGAGTTTTAAAAAGAACTAACCCCTCTGGGCCCAAGCAAATATAGGTACTAAAACAAAGCCAAATTTCTCATGCAAGTACAGAGCTCGTCTAGTTAATTATATATATACTAAGACTAACCATGCAGGTGAGAGATTATAGAGTGAGAATTACTTTGTGTTGTATCATAGAGCTATGTTAATCGTTGAGTATATACTCTACAAGGGTTACTCTACGAAAGCTGAAAGCTTATGTTTTCACTCTACAAAAGTAAAAGGCTATTCATTTAGTAAAAAGTTTAAAAGTTCAAAAGACAGAAGTATAGGTGAGTGGCAAACACGAACAAACACAAACGTGTATAAGTCAGACGAAAGGCCAAAAGTAACTGCAATAAGCCGATTCTGTCGACTGACAATTAATAACATTCTAACACGTGTCCCACTCAAACGAAAAAGAGGGAAGTGTTTATTTATTTGCAAACTTTAACTTTTCAAATTTCATTGGTTTATTTGCTATCAGACTTTCTATTGCTTTATATTCTTTCTCTTTAAACCTCTTAGCCTTAAATATTTTAATGGAACAAATTTCACTCGATTTCATCGTTTTTTTTATTCAAATTATGAGTAGAAATCATGTCTTTAGTTCAACTCATCTCTGAAAACCAGTTGTGCATAGACAAATTTGAAGGGGTTGCCAAAAATGCTCGACACATCATCACTCTTATCCGTTTAGTAGGCCTCACAGTGGTTCTAAATGAAGAAATAAGGATCTATACAAAGTTTATGGAGGAGTTTTTTCTCATCAGAAAGATAGAGAATGGAGAGATAAGGACGAAACTGAAAAGGAAAGCTTTTACCCTGAATCCAATAACTTTGGGTTTCGCCTTAGAAATTATTGAAGAAATAGATGCTGACCTAGAGACAATCGACAATAAGACTGGCCTCAAGAAGATGGGGTTCAAAAAGAATAATCCAAAAACTAAGGGACTGAATAAAAAGGACTTTTCTCTAGAATACGAGTTCTTGACAGATATTATGGAGAAGTGTCTACTTTGCAAAGACTCTACTCACAACTTGGTCAGCGAGTTGCAATTGCAAGTGATGAGTGCAATCACTATGGAGCAGAAGATCAACTTCTCGTCGGTCATCTTCAAATAGATTGTCAAATGGTTCAACGAAGCTGGGAAGATAAGGAACAATGGTATATCTCTTCACAAAATGTATTATGGGAGGTTTATCGGTTTTGCTTTGAAGAAGAGGTTAAAGAGGAAGATTGGGAAGAAAGAAGGGGAGCCTTTCAACGTCAACAAAAAGATCATTTAGAAGATCTTTAATAACTAAAAGAGGAATTCAGTTGAAATAACCAAGTCCAAACAGTCTGAAAATGACCGAACTATCACTGAAGTCCAAAAGCCAACTAGAGTCTTCAAGAAGAAAAAGGTCACCGAGGACACAGGCGATGATGAGCTCTAAGGGTCGGCAACACAAAGACTTGTGGACACTCTAGCCTCCACTACATAAACGCCTGGGCCAAAGTTGAAGGCCAGGAAATAGTCTGCTGGACATTCTAGGGAACCTCAAGAGGCTCCACAAACTCCTGAGATGAGTGATACAGAGTATGAGGTAGTAAATACTCAAGTAACCCTTGACTCAAAGCCATCCGAGAGGGCTAAGAGGTTAAGAAAAATGACCATTCAGCCTCCTCCTATCTCCACTGTCGAGAAAATGGCAAATGTTGCTAAGGTCTACCTATAAACTAATGTTAAAAAATGGAAAAAGTTACATTTAACGCTAGCATGAGCCTAAGTGACAGGCTTGCAGAGCAAAAAAGGCAGAAAGAAATGGAATGGAGGACAATCCATATTCCAATCTATCAAAGCTCTGACAAACCAGTGGGGAAGAAGAAAAAACTAATAACCATTGAAGAAAAAAAAGAAGAAAATTCTGAAGACTTTCTTCCTCTGTCGTTGATTGTAGAGCTGATGGGAACCAGTGAAATGATGGCTAGAATGACCATTATGCCTGAGCCAATGTCTGATAAAGATGTTGATGTACGTCTAAGACGGTTGCAGAGTCGAGCCTATGATTGAAGGTAATAAAGAAATAACTAGGATTACAACAATGTTGGAGCAAAATGAAAATGTTGAAGAACGGCTATGATGGTTACAACACTTGAGCCAATGCTAGAAGATGAGATATTTGTGATGGTGACAATGACGGAGCCAAGTCAAGGAGAAAAAATGACAAGGACGACAAATATGTTTAAGCCCATAAAAGTTGGCAACTCAATTGAGGGAGAGTCTCTTGTTGAGAAAGATCGTGAAATTGAGGGGGAGGATCCAGTTTTAGAAGAAAAAAACTTTATTCAGGTTGAAGATAGAGAAGGTACTGTTAGGGTTTCGACACAGTGAAAGCAGCGGAATTTAAAATTTTTCGAAACCCTAAGACAGGATCCAAGTAAAAACAGATTAATTAAGAGGTTTATATTATTTTACCGATTATCCGAGATGGACAGCAGATGATGGAATTCTGGAACAGCTTCGAATCTTCAACGCAATCCAGCGAGTGCGTCTCTATGGTATCCACACGAATGCTCCGCGAACCGTCACATGATCTGCAGCAAAAGGGATATGCGGTATTAGCCACCAAGATCAGAATTTCTGAACTATTTTTCTCTCTAGCCTCTTTCTGAAAGCGGCTAGGGTTTTTAGTTTTTTCCTTACGTGATTTAGACTACTGATATATCATATATATAGTAGTTAATAGGAATTAACCAAAACCTAATTTAATTAGAAAAATAAAATTCGAATTTATATATAATATATTTTAATTAAGTCTTACTTAATTAATATACATATATACAAATTATCCTATTAATTTAAATTCGTAATTTTAAATACTATCAATCATATTGACATATTTAAAATACTTACAATTTAACTTAATTCCCTTTTAAATACGTTCTAAGTGTGTGACCCAATAGGTTATTATTATATTGACAATAATTTTAAAATCATATTATAAAATTATAAACAGCGAGCGACATCTAGTAATGCATCACTGCTACTCAAATAATAATAAGATCGGTGATTCGATACAACCTTTTCGTGACCAATGTTTCAAAGTAATTTAATCCTTTTAACCATGACATCCTAGATTAAACTTGAGACATGGAAAGTGTCATACTCTTTATAATTTAATATGAGTTTTCTTGATCAATGAGTAGACTATATGAAACAAATCACTATTTGAGCATGGCCATGCATTTCATAGTCTTACTCAATCAAGAGGCCTATGGATATCACCCATAATATATAGGAGGGTTAAATTCCATCTAGATCACTTATATTCCTTACACGATTCATGATGTACCCAATAATCACATTTATTGTCCACCCTATTAAAGGTGATCTTTGATGATATCAAAGTACACAAATTCTCGTGTAATAATATAGTGACTTCAGGTCGGAGGATCATTACATTATTGTCACTATGAGAATTTCTTATGACACTTTGCATAATGCTCCATGTAGAATTCTCATGGTGGGTCTGTCCAGTACATTGTTCCATAACATGTACCTATACATTGACTCAAATATCTCATATATTTATGACCAATGAGATTTGGCCATCAGTCAATCCACATACTAGTCTCAATGCATCATTGTTGTTCCATTAACAATGATACTCGACTAGGGACATTTAAGAGCAATGATACTAATTGTAATTATATAATCTCATGTTCAAGTCACATACTTGAAGCTATATAATTCGTATCACTATTCTAAGGACTTTTATTATGCTAACATTTATATAACGCAGTAAATGAAATCATAATAAAATAATCCATTTATGCAATTAAATATAATATCAAAAAATGTTAAGCAATTACATGAAATAATTAGCCTCTAGGGCATCAACTGTAACAGGTACAAATCGTAGAGTAAATGACGAACTCTACCATCTGTTGCCAATTCTTCCTCTTATTCAAGCCCTTGCTTATCGATATTATGATTGGATCATATGGGGTTTTAAAAGAGTTACTAACATTAACGTTGTTTCCCAGAACTTCCCCTTTAATAAAAAAAATTCTAGAAGAAAGATTACTGATGAAAGTAAAGCTAATCACTCAGTTGGCACATTCCAAAGGTATGTATATATAAACTCCACTCTCCTAAATAAAATTATTATCTCCTCACCTCAATCCAATATTTCTCAACCCCCGGTCGCAGAGTCCTAAAACTCTGCGATCAAATTGAATAGACAAACCTCTCCTACCCAATCACCAGTTCACTCACCAATCGTAGATCAACTCAGCTCTCCAATCGTAAAGTGCCCTAAACCAGAACCAAATGTAATTACGGACTAACCTTTTAACCCTGGACAAACTTGTACATATATACCCTCCACTTCAACCTCACATACTAACCAATATACAAATATATATACACAACTCATCATATACAATATTGATCCAATTTTTAAAGGGATCAATTCTGGCGATAATAGATATTTAAATAGCTCTCAACCGCCTCCTTCACCGAGTTTCCTTTATCCCGTCCAAGATACAGTTTGAACTTATGTTGGACAATGTTGTCAAGGAATGCAGTGCAGGCTTCGAAGCCACTACAGAAGATGTAAAGACGAGCCTTCTATACGTCGTCAAGGAAGTAGCAAAAATTCCTCTCCACATGTTAGAACAATTATGCGAGCGTATGAAGGAGGTAATCTCAAAAGTCATAGAACATGTAAATAAAAAGGATGAGCTTCACACAAGCTAAATAAAGAAGAAACACGAGGTTGTGAAGATGCTTCAAGAAATAAATTCCAAATCTATGAAAGATCTCTGAGATAAAGTCTTCGACATAACTAAGAGAAATCTCAAGCTGAAAGATACAATTCAAAAGTCTCTTCAAAATACTGATTATGATATGGCAATAGTGCACAACGAGTCACAACGGGCAAATAATAAACATGACAAACTTGAAAAGGAGGTTACCGTTATGCATAAATAACTAGACACACTGGTAGAAACTATTCAGGAACTGACCGAAGAAGTCACAAAACTTTGGGATGATGCTTCCAAAAAAGGAAAGCAAAGTAAGGTTAGTCAAATTCAAAAATTACAATCAAGGGCTGCTTCTCCTTTTCATCCACCCCCGTCTACTATTCCTTTAGATCGACCCTCTTACTAGTATGTTGGATCATCAAATGGAGTTACATTCACTGGTAGAAGGACCTCTACAATAAATGAACTAAGGTACGACAATAGAAATCAACAAGGGGTATATATTGTAGGGGAAGAATGACTGGATATTTCTTCTCTCGGGCTACTGGAAACATTGAAAGAAAATAGGCAGAAGAGAATATCAAAGACGAACTGCTCTCGAAAAAAAGAAACCCTCCTCTGTATTGTCGATCGTCGAGTGCTAAAAAGTCTAACCATAGCAGAAGATAAGTCTTTATAATTTTTTATTTTAATTGTAAATATTTATTTTTTTGCAAGTGTTGTGTGTTTTATTTGTAAGCAACACTTATACAAACTAACATTCTTAATCATCAATAAATTCATGATTTGTTTCTTAGACAATACAACTTCTCACTATATCTAGGACATATTTAAATTATGTATTAGCTTGCATTAAAGTCATTGATAATTATTGAAATTACTTATTTTATCATCATCAAATAGGGGGAGATTGTTAGTGCACTTGAGTTGAATGCATTTAATTTAATGATGTCAAAAAGATATTAATGTATATTTGTAATAATCAAGTAATTTTTGCCAGTCCTTATGAATGAGAATATGTTGTAAATATATTGTAAAAGGACTTAGGGATCAAACTTTTAAGGTTGATCCAAATCATAAAGATAGAGCTTGTAATTGACTAGATAGAAATCAAATAGCAAAAGGCGTAACTACTCTAAGATCGCAGAGTAAAATGAAAAAGTCTAGTTTAATTATCGAGCAAAATAAATAAAAGAAGTCTAGCAAAATAAATAGCCACTTCGAGATCGTAGAACGCAGAATGAAGAACATAAAGTAACAAGCAGATTGTAGAATGACAACCAGTGTACAGAGTATCGGAATGAAGTCAAGGATCATTGAGTAGAAAAATACAGAATGTTTGAAAGAACTGCAGGATCGTAGAACATAAAAACTTGGTCATCACAAAGTCAAGAAATAATCGTCAAAAGTAAGATCGTCTAATAGTAAAGAAGAAAGATCATCGAACAGAAACAAAACGTAAAGTTCAGCAAGGCAGACGAGTAGAAAAGTAGTGTAACTCAAGATTGCTAAGTGGAGATAAGCAGCTCTTGATCGTAAAGTAAAGTCAAGAAGCTCAAGATCGTAGAGTAAAGTCAAGCAGCTCAAGATCGTAAAGTAAAGTCAAAAAGCTCAAGATCGTAGAGTAAAGTCAAATAGTTCAAGATCACAGAGCTTCATTGGATCATTGAGCTATGTCAGCTTGCAGAGCTACATCGGATTGCAGTGCTATATCAAATCGCAGAGTGAAAAATCTGACGTTTCAATAGTCGATCTACAATACATGATTAATGACATCCTTATCAAATATTCTCTTGAAGATATCAGAATGTGCTGGTGAAAGGGATAAGAATTGAATTCAGAGTCTTATCCAAAAATGGCTATTTAGCATATGCTAATGATACGTGTCTACTACTGCAGCGAATAGAGTATAACTAATAGTGACAGACAGTAGTCTAGCCGATAAACCTGCAGAGCTAGAATAATCAAATGATGATACGTGTCTTAGGAAGAATGAAGCAACTGTAACTTTTAAATGGGAAGAATTTCAAGGATGTCTATAAAATGATTATTTCTCCAAACTCCGAGACCAACGATTTTCATACAACGGTTTCAAAAAAATAATTTCTAAAAAATTATTCAAGCGAAAAAGTTCAAGTGATCCAAATTCTTCAGAGAAATTATTCCGCTACTAAGTCTTTTAGAAAGATTTTCCAAGCCACTTAGTAGCACCTTACAACTCTCATCAACAACCTCCTGATCTTATTGATCATTAGAAAGACAAGTCTGAGTGACTTACTTTGATTTTGAGGGAATCAAGTCTCTTAGTGAGATAAAGTCTTAGTGACTTTGGGAAGACTTAGTTTCTTAGTAAGGAAAAGTCTTAGTGACTTTGAGAAGACTTAGTGTCTTAGCTATTGCTGAGTGATTCATCAATTGTAGCCAATTCGGGGTGAACCATTGGTTTTTATAACCTATATCCTTAGTGGATTAGCCCTATTCATCGGAGTGGAAAAGAGGGCAAGGAGTATTTTAGGCTTTAAATATCTTAAAAATTAGTCTCATTTACTGCTTTCATATTAATTGTCACTGAAAAATTGTAGAGTGAATCGTAGAATGGATGATGGATCGTTAAGTAAACATGCTCTATGAAGAACTACTCTGCGAATTGAAAAATAATTGTTGAGTAAAAAAAGTTATCCTAAGGCGGTGAAGTGAACAAATGCTCATCAAAAAAAGCAAAGTACAAAAAGTAACTACAATAGTTGTGTGCAACAGTTACAGTAGACGTCTCTATAAATAAAATCTTAACAAAAGTACCACTTAGCAAAATATAAGTGAAGTACATATATCTTTCAAAATTTAACTTATATTTTTCACTGATTCATTTTTCCTACATACTTTAATCTTTCTCTTTCTCAAGCCCTAGTTCACCCTACGACTCTAAAGTCCTAACTAAACCTCTCTCTATTTTAGTTCAAATCAACCACTATAATCATGTCAACTAACCATGTAATCCCTGGAATCCAACTCTACTTTGACCAATTCGACGGTGTTGATGCTCACTTGTGTACCATACTTAACTTTACTCAAAACTAGTGGAGGAATTTTACCTAAATAGGAGGATTAAAGATTGAGAGATAATAACGAAGGTAAAGGAGATCACCTGACCCTTAAACTAAAAGAGGTAGGTTTTATTTTGGGGTTTATGAGTATTGGAGAAACTAGTTTTGAAATTGTCAACATCAAGCTAGGTTTGAACTTCGTGGGTTATAAGAAGAAGAACCCTGAAGTTAAGGGACTCAAGAAGAAGGATTTTCCCCACGTTTTCGAGTTCCTAGCTGATGTTATGGGAAAATATATCCACTACAAGGACTTAGCCCATAACTCAGTTAGTGACTTACAGTTACATATCATAACTGTAATCACAATGGAGATAAAGATAAACTATGGGGCAGTGGTCTTCAACTGGCTGTCTAAGTGGTTTAGGGATGCTGAGAAGAGGATGAAGGATGGGAAGCCTCTCCCAAAGATGTTCTATGGGAGGTTCCTCAACATCATCCTAAATAAGAAACTTTATCAACATATAAGTGAGATGAAAAGATTGTTTGAACACTGAAAGAGGAACCCAGTCAAAATCAACAAATCAAAACAGTATGGAGAAAGTGAAAGGACCATCACTAAGGTCCAGAAGCCCTCCAAGACTTCTAAAAAAGAGAAAAATTATTGATGAAGAAGAAAAATCTCAGGGTTCAGCAACCCTTGAAACTATAGCAATCTTGGCTTCTATTGCTGAGACAACCAAACCAAATAAAATGAATATGATGACCATAGGCCTTAAAGTAGAAGTCATGGGTAGAAGAAGAAAACTATAACTAAGAAGAGTTCTCCCAAGGACTCTCAAGACAAATCAATTGATAGAGAACTTCCAAATGTAGCTGAGAAGAAGGAATACAAACAAAGAAGGAGGTGGTAACTGTAAACTTACAAGAAGATTTTGCTTTCAAGCCATCATGGAAGGCTAAGAGGTTGAGGAAGATCACCACAGAACCTCCTCTAATCTCTGAAATTATGCAATGGACATGGCTGTTGAAACCTACAATCAAGCCACAATAGAATGTAATAAAAAGGCTGCAGTTAAAGCAGGCCTAAGCATTAAAGATGATGGCCACAAGCCTTAAAGCATAAGGCATGGGTAGAAGAAGAAAACTATAAAAAAAAAAAAAAGAATTCTTCCAAGGACTCTGAGGACAAATCAATCGATAAAGAACTTTTAAATGTACCCAAGAAGAGGGAAATACAAACAGAGAATGAGGTGGTGACTATAGACTTATAAGAAAATCTTGCTTCCAAGCCATCATAGAAGGCTAAGAGGTTGAGGAAGATCACCAAACAACTTCCTCTAATATTTGGAAATAATGCAATACCTATAGTTGTTAAAGCCTATAATCAAGCCACAACATAACACAATGAAAAGGATTCAGTTAAAGAAAGCCTAAGTACTTGTAAAAGATTAGTTAGCGAAGCCACCACACAACTTCCTCTAATCTCTAGAAATAATGCAATGGCTATAGCTACTAAAGCCTACAATCAAGCCACAACATAACACAATGAAAAGGGTGCAGTTGAAGCAAGACTAGGTATTTGTAAGAGATTAGTTAGCGAAGCAGGCCAAAAAAAAGAAGGAGGTCAAAGAATGATATAAAAAGAATGTCAGGCTGAAAGGCCTAAAGAAGCATAAATAAGAGAAAGAAAAATTAATAATAATTAATGAAGAAGAATGACACTATATACCATCTAGTGCCAGTCCTTCCCCTTCTATGAGCACAAATTCAAAATGACTACAGTTGGATTTCATGGACATACAAGAGATACACCGATATTAGAATTCTTGCTTAACATTATCCCACAAGATGCAACTTTGCTCGAAGGAAAATCACTAGCGAGACTGAAACAAAATCTTCTTCTACCAAATCCTTTTAAAATTTTATATTTATTAACCTGTTATTTATGGATAAGGTTGGATTTAGGCTCGCCAAAGATAAGAAAATAGAGTTAAACCTGCGCTATGAAACATTCATAGAGCCCAACTCTGTGAACGTAGAGCGTCATCATATTAAAGGTACATACTCTCAATATTTAACTTCTCCTAACTTTTCTTTTTCCTCTAACCTATCTAACTTCGTTATCGTAGAGTCCAAAAACTCTACGATTATAACCAAATTGACCAACCACAAACACTTACCTCACCTATCCATAATACATTTCCTTTACCCCAAACCACACCTGAACATATATACGTTCGATCACCCTCTCTAACCCATTTCCCCGTCGTAAAGCCTTCTAACTCTTTAATCGTAGAGTCAACCTATATTTGTACAGATATACCTTCCACCTTAAATACACATATGCCTTATATTGCATGTCCCTTCTACACACAAAGAACTTGTAACATATGCCTTATATTGCATGTCCCTTCTACACACAAAGAACTTGTAATTAGTATACTCATGCAAACCAATGCAAATGATGTTATTTTTAAGACATTAATATTAGTAATAAATACAAGTTGGAAATGCTGATGGAAAGGCTCTACAATCATTTATCTATTGTGTCATTTAAAGCTCAGTTCACTCTAATGTTCAATGAAGTAATTGATGAGTGCGGCTTTGGCTTTAAGAACACAGCCAAAGGTGTACAGGGGGGATTACTTCACATTGCAAAAATGGTTGCCCATGTGCCAGATCAAATGACTAAGAAATTCGGCTGGTGTATGGACACACTGGTGGAGGTAATTGAAAAATCTCTAAGAAAAAAAGATGAAATATACTTTAAGAAGATCGATTCAAATATTGGAGTTATCAAAGCACTACAAGACTCAAATTTTACATCCATAAAGTTCCTTTCAGACAAAGTCTTTGATATGAGCTCAAGCCTAATCACCTTCAAAGGTTTTATCAACGACACACTTCAACTAACGGATAATGTTATGGCTTTAGTACATAAACAATGACAAGACTTTGATAATAAGTTTGATAAAATCAGAGATGAAGTCACTCTTACCAAAGGTCAAGTCCAAGAGCTTGTATCTATGATTCGTCAATTGACTGAGGAGGTTGCAGCACTTTGCAGCACTGATGACAAAAAAGGGAAGAGGAGACCAAGACCTTTTCAACAATCATTTGTTGCTCCTTCTCCTCCTCATCCTCCACCTCCTCTGGCAATTCTTTCCTTTGAGCCAACCTTCTCATAAAGCTCCTGAATCGTCGAGTAGAGTAACTTTCACAGGCAAAAATTTCCTTGTAATCAATGACAACCGAAATTTACAAAGGGTGCACATTGTAAAAGAATAGTCAATCCAACTTTCTCTCGAGCGTAAAGAGACAAAAAAAGAAATGAGACTGAGAGAGAATAAGGCAAGAGACTCTATGAGAGAAGGAGAGAAGAAGAAAGGAGAAATCCTCTGATAAATCGCTTAAGAAATTAAGTGTAGCTAAATGAATTAATTATTCTTTTTGTAAATTTCTTGTAATTTTCTCCAAATTTTTTTATAAACCATTTTTTAAATCATCAATAAAATTTTATTTTTCCTTAGACAATATAGTTGCTCACTATATATTAAGTCACTTTTAAAATGACTATATTGCATACTTAAAAAATTGATAATTATTGAAACTAATTGTTTTGTCATCATCAAATAGGGGGCTTATTAGTACATGCGTTATATGGTCCCTTTATTTAATTTAATGATGATTATGTTTAATGTATATTTGTAAAAATAAGTATATTTAATATAGTACTTGTGAAGTATTTTCTGTAAAAAGGACTTAGCTAGGATTCAAATTTGTTATGTTGATCCAAATCTTAGAGTATAGTAATGTAATTCTTGTAATAACTCAGTTGTCCAAGGCTAGAAAGGTTCTTCATAGAGTAAAAGATAAAGTCACTCTAAGATCGCAAAATTTACTAAAGTCGGTCCACAATCGTAAAGTGAACATCAATTCATAGAACCAGAATCATAAAGTCACTACATTCGTATAGCAAAGATAGTAGAGTCAAAACTACTCTACTATTTGAGTATCAACTCAACGATTTAGCTCAATAGAAGCCAAAATCGTAGAGTGCAACATTCTTACAAATCAGTGGCAGGTTATAACAAACATCATAAACCTTAAATACACACTCCTTAAGATTGATTTTCACATAGGTTTACGATAAAGACAAGATAACAACAGCTCTATCTAATAGCTAATTTGCAAGGACAAATGACACGTGTCTACTATTACACCAAACATAGTATTGAAGAAAGCGACCTAAGATGGTCCAACTAGACAACAATTTGAAGTTAAAACTTTAAATTTTAATAAGTGTTCTAGACATAATGGAGCAATAGTAACAATTCAACGAGCAAATAACAATAAGACACTATAAAAGGATTGCTACATCAAAGGTTGGAATAACGATTAATTAATAAAAAAAGTCTAAGCCTTTAAAGCTCCATTCTACGATTCTAAAAAACACAAACTGTTGCTAAGTCTATTTAAGAAGGACTTAATGTAATTTAGCAGCACCTCAAACAACAACTTTTGTTTAGTGATTTTATAGGTCTTAATGATCTATTAAAACCAAGTCTTAGTGACTTGTTAGATTCTAAATGAATCTCTGTTGTATCGGTTCTAAGTAAACCTTAGTTTATGTAATCAAAATCATCCTTAGCGGAGGAGTAGAAGAGAGGACTATGAGACTTTTGTTCTACGGACCTTTTAAAAATATCTATGTTCTTCACTTTTTGTATATTACTTTTCTGTTACTCTACAATTTCATTATTAACTTTTATCTGCATTACTAAATTTAGAACTGTGATTTTCATTTAATCTAGAAAGGGATTTTTTAAACTTATTATATTCTACTGTGCAAATAAAGTAAATTTAACCTGCTTATTTTCTTGGTAATAACTCTTTAAAAAAAACTTAGAGAATTTATTTAATCCCCTTTTCAAATTCTTTTGAATGCCTTTGGGAATATATATATATATATATAAAAGCACATTTCTTAACTACTCTATCAGCAAAAATATTTCATTTCACAACTATTGCTATAATTCAAACCAAATTGAGTTCAAAATAAATCCAAAACTCAATTTAATATCCTAACAACGTTGCTCTGAGACTTAACACATACACATAATATCTTTCTTTACTACTCTATTACCAAAAATATTTCATTTCACGGCTTACTTCCATTTCTTTTCAAGTCAATTTCAATTTTTTAATTTTAAACTCGTTTAAAAGTAAGACAAGTTGAGTTGAATCGGATTTTAAATAAGTTTGAAATTTGTGTAAGAACTCTACTACTCAATTGCACATTAGGCCATAGTTCGATTTATAAAGCGTAATAATGAGTTTGGCAAAGGTCACCTATAATCCCAAAAGCTTTAGAAATTAACTTCACTTCCTTTTGACAAATGGAGTGCGCTAGAAACAAAGTTTTACTCTACCTTTCTTTTAAAATATAAAATAATTATTAATTTTTTAAAATTAATTTAAAATATTTATAAAATTAAAATTAATATGAATTTATTTGATTTTAATCATTACACTAATAAATATTATAAATTATCTAAAAGTATTACTTATTATAAAATTGATGATTCATAATTTTAATAAATTATTTAAATTTTAAGTTTAAAATATATTAAAATAATTTACAAAATTAATAATAATTTTATAATTTAAAATAAATATAATATATTAAAAAAACTTTACAATCATTGAATGCCATACGTAGGAGCCAAAGGTCAAACTTGCTTTACAATCAATGAATGCCATATGCAGAAGCTAAAAGTCAAATTTACTTGGCTGGTTTAACATTTAATTAAGAGGATTAATATTTTTGTAAGTAAAATTTTATATTTTAATAAGTTTTTTTTTTTTTTTTTTTTACAAATGTGAGATTTGTTTAGTTTTCATATAAGAGAAATATTGGGCAATTATTATTTTTATTTATAAAAATATTATTTTTCATAATTAATTATTTTTTTATTTTTATAATAAAAAATTAAACAAATCGAATTTAAACTTAACTTTGTTGGTTTAAATAATCAAGTTGAGCTCTCATTTATTAATTGGGTCAAATTTACTCTAAAATCTAACTTAAAATCTAACTTAATTCGATTTGCTTATTTTTTAAACAAATTCAATCTCCATAAGTCAAAATTTGGTTCAAGAAAAAATTGAAAGAATTTTATTCGATTGAAACTCTTCCTTATGTTACGCATAGAAATGAAATTAGTCTTCCGACAAGCAACATGCAAACTAGGAATTAACACAATTAGACAGGTTCAAATCGTTCAACAAGAACCACCAAATTAGAACAACCGTCCAAGTGGAGAGATGCTTAGAAAAGCAGCTAACAGTTTGATTTCACTATCATTGTGTTGGACACTTTTTGACCTCAAAATTATTTCTGGTCAGTGTTTTACACGAGCCTTTAAAACTTTCAAACCCCTCATTTCTTTCCCTTGCCCCAATTTACCTAACCTTTTTCATCCAAGTACATGAATCTTTGACTGCACCTGTCAATCTCCAATTTTCTTGGAAACCCACGTAATTATTCTTGGTTTTCTAAATTGGGTATCTCTTCTTTTCGTGAATTCGTAATCAAAATTAAAGATCTGGGTGTAATTTGATTTGAGTTTTTGTAGATTTCCATTTTTTTTATAAAAAAAAGAGAAAAGAATCAAGTGCTATTTGTTCTGGGATTTTTTTGTGAATGAAAATGGTGGGGGCTTTATCTGTGGCGGGTTCATCAATGGTAGATTCACACTCTTGTCCATGTTTATGCTTGGATTCTTTGACATCAAATGCTATGCATCACAAGAGCAGTGGGGATTTGATTTTGCATAGGAATTCGATGAGTAAAAGGCATAATTTACTAAGCAGTTCTTTCATTGATTCGCGGCGACTTTCGGCCAAAGCTCTGTTCAAGAACAAGAATCCGCAACGCAAGGCTAGGAGTCTTGTGATTGTCAATGAAGTGGCTGGGCAGTATGAAGACAGTTTTGAGGATGTTAAAACAGTGAGATTAAAGTTTCAAAAATATTTGTGTGATTTATGTTTGATTAGTTTAAGGTATACGACAATTTTCGAATTCATTTGTTTAGTCTAATGTTTCTCTTACAACCGGATTTTCAACATGCAAAATTTTCCCTGCAAGGTTGGTCTTGTTTTAGGCTCCCTAAAAGTTTGGTCTTTTTTTTAGGCGGATGATATTACCTGAGAAAAAATGATGTTAGCTGATGTAGCTCGTTTAAAATATTAAAGTATTACGTTTCGCCAGAACAATTATAAATGTGTGACAATTTATTTTTGCTCAACCTTTTTTTTATTGAAAAGTAGATTAGCAATCTTTAATGACTTGCAATGTTTAACAGTATATATCCATGTCTATTGGAAACTTTCTAATATTTATACCAACGATAGCAACTATAGGCTTCTGGATCTAGATCAAATGGCTCAATTTGGACAAATATTCTATTCACAAATCGTTATGGTGATAGGAAAAACTGCTGTCTGGCTTATATTCAGCTTTGATTAAGTCACAAAGTTCCTCATCCTTGATCTGAAAACCCTGAAGTCAAAAACTTTGCATCAGGATTATGCTATTATTGATATATTAAATTCGCGAATCAAAATTTTGTTTTGAAGTCTTGTTGGTTGTGCTGAAGTTTCAATATTTTTTGTTGGGAAGATTTGGTGATTTGGGTCATTACAAAACAGATAACATGTCGACCATTTTGAAATAAATTTCATCCTTGGGTTGTTAATTGCGAAGTTTTTTCTAAAGTTTCTTGGAATAGTATTGATGTTTTGAGGTGATGTAGGAGTTTCGAATATATTTCTGTGCGTTAGTTGTAGTAGATCATTTGGTTAGAAGTATCCAATTACATATGAACATGGAATATGATCTGAAGTCTGTTTCTTTATCATAACACAATGAAGGTAAAACCGGACTATTCATTTGAAGCTAATATTTAAACGAAGAATTTACATTTTCTTCATTGAAGATAGTTCTACTTCAATGTACAAAAGGATAAATATGGAATGTCTTCATATTGGATACGTTTATGTTCGCATGTAATGTTAATGTGTGTATGTACCGTTGATGGTAGTAAACACATGTAATTGTGAATATGCCTTTTGTGGAGAAAACCTAAAGGCCCTAAACTGATCTTTACTATGCTCGCTAAACTGTTTAGTTAAACTCCTTTAATTTCTCTGCCATTATAACATAAAGGAGAAGTATACATTTCAGTCCCTTAATCATTATCATATACTCTGTTTAACATCTTTGACGCTTTAGAATCTTTCTCAATATCTGTCGTATCGTATTTTGACCGAGATTAATTTTCTTGCAGCAAATAGTTAACTATTTTACATACAAAGCTGTGAGGACTGTTCTACACCAGCTTTATGAGATGAACCCAACCCAGTACCGGTGGTTCTATGAGTAAGTGGCGTGACCATCTTATCTAAATTTACCCCTTTTTTCATGATTATATCCCTGCAACCAATGTTAATAGCTTCTGCTGGATTACATATCCTAGTAACTTCATCATTGCTTGTGAGTTTGCACGGTCGACATGTGTGAAGCCCTTCTTGATACAGTAGGTCTTGCGGATAAATTGCATTTCAAAAAAACAAGAAAACCTCTCGCCTGCCGGTCTCAAGTTCTGCATCTAAAACAAGTCTCTCTGTCCCTCTCACCGTAAGGGCCTCGTAGGCCCCACCAAACTACACCTCCCTGAAAATGTGAAATGTAATCCATCTCAGTTACATGCATCTCACAATTGCGTCAAAAGTTTACATATTCACTATCTCAGAACCAAACATTGACAATTTCCAGATGCTCTGAAATGAATTCAAGAACCTCTAGGTTGCCTTGGTTTAGTATCAATATATCTAACCTGCACCGCACATTCTTTCTAATCTTTAGACCAACTAATAAAACTCTAGGCTTCAGAATTCAGAGAACAATTTGAACAAACTTTCAATCCACAATAATGATCATAAAAGTGTTGTTTGATGTCTCCTTAAAAAGAAATTCTCTCTTTATTTCCTGATAAAAAACCCAATGATATTTATCATTTCCTGGAATTGGGTTTTGGATATATTTAAATATTCCAACCAATCCTAGAGACGAGTTTGTGCTCAGTGATTGTGATTGAGTTTTTTTTGTTGACTTTTGTAGAATTTGTATTAGTTCGCATTAGATTTGACAAAGTTCCTCACCTTGGTCTGAAACCCTGCAGCCTTTTTCAATATATTCCAAGTCAATTTTTGTTTTTCTCCTGACAGTTTTGTTGTATCAAACAAGCCCAGTGATGGAAAACGGTTCCTTCGCATCCTCGTAAAGGTAAAGACCTCAAGAGTTATAGTCAAATTTACCGTACAAGCTAAACACTTAACTTTATTTCAACAATGCCTCTCACCCAACAAAATGACATTATACTAATTTGGCGTACAATCAACAGGAGAAGCAAGAACTTGCCGAAAGAGTGATGGTAACACGCCTTCACCTCTATGGAAAATGGATGAAGGTATTGAATCTATGATTTAGCTTAAGTTTTTCCAGTTGACACACGAGTATTTTTTTTTAATTAAGAAATTGTTCTTTTTTGGTTTGTTTCTTGTGTTTTAGAAATGTGATCATGCTGCAATGTATAAAGAGATCTCAGACCAGAACTTAGAGCTGATGCGTGAACGGCTCCTTCAGACCGTGATATGGCCCTCAGATGACACAAACACTGAGAAGATTGGATGAAGGGTTTTAATCTTGTTTTGGTGGTTCTTATTGTCTAGGTAGGTCATATCCATGCTCCAAAGTTAACTAGTTTGATCTGAAAACTGTATTTATATTATTTTCCACAGAAGAATAAGGATTGTCATCTAATCTATTCTAAACTTTGTATATATATAAATCATTTTAAATTAGTTTGAAGCAAAGAATTTAAAGCTGAGATTTTCATGCGATGTGTATTGTGGTTTTTAGTTTAATTTTCTGCTTGTGTGATTTTTTTGAAGAACTTGAAGGTCAATAAGGTGGTTTTAGGCTGATAAGAAGGCAAATCTAAGGCTTGCATTTTTTTTGACCCTTGTAAGTGTATGCTTGGTTATACAAACAATTTATTTCAAAATTCAAGCACAACTTATTTAAGTCACAAACGTAACTTTTGGTATTCAAATGCAACATATTAAAAATAGTACAATTTTAAATACTGTAAACGCTATCGCCACAAACGATATAAGTAACCGAACAAATTCTTAACCTCTCACTTTGTACCTAAGATTTTTGGTTTGATTGTGATATGTTATGGTTTGTAGGATAGAACCCTTTACATAATACTCGGAATATTTTTTTTATCTATGCCAATAGAATGTTATTTTTAAAATATCAAATATGGACTTGAACGTTATACCAAATGTAAGAAAGGTGAGAGTTATCTTATTACTTTTTCAGTTTTTCTCCAAGTAAAGACTCATATTAATTTCTTATGTAAGCAGCTGATATTTCTTATTAAAAACTATTTGAAGAAACCATTCCTCTTTGATAATTCCAGCTACAAAGTGTATATTGGTAAATAGAGCGCCCATTTAGCTACGAAAAAACTGATTAAGGCCGCTCTTGGATTTTGTATGTTCTTTTGTGTTCTAATATATATATATTATAATTAAGTATATAATTTAATTCGTCTCTTTTTTTTGTTTGGTTCTTTTTTCTTCTTTTTTTTTGGTTTACTGTTGACTTTTTTTTATATTAAGTCAACTTTTAATATTTTATCAATTTAAATCAGAAATTATATTAGGTATCATAGTTTTATAAGGAAATAAGAATTAGTAATATAATTTTATATAAAAAAAATAATTAAAATAAGATCATCTTACCTAATACTAATTAATTTCTTTTATTCAAATATATATACTATAATACAAGTTTAAGTAAAATTATATTACCACTTAGATAATATAATTTGAGAATAAAAGAAAATTATCATAAAAATTATATACCCAACTTAAATTTGGTATTATTATTCAAATATAAATATAATTATAGTTTCAAGTATAAGAAAGATTTAATCGTTATTTAGATATTATAATTGTTATTATTAAAATAAAAATATAATATACAATCGACCATATGATTCAAAAAATAAAGACTAAAGTACAATTTGTACTCCAGAGTTTACATGTTAAACATCTAATATACTCTAAACTTTAAAAAAACATAAACATCAAAAGTAATTGAAAATCTACGTGCGACTTTTTTAGAGGCAATTCTCGAAATCATCAAAAGCTTAAGAGCTAGAGAAGTTATTCAGTGCTCCTAGGCATTGCGGCGTAGTTTTTCAGGCCAATCACATGCTGTCATTTCAGCATGTGTAGTGGACTCTTTATATCTGGGTCAACTACGCATGCTAAAATGACAGCATGTGATTGGTCTGAGGCACCACGCGACAATGCACCAGGAGTACTAAATAATTTTTCCAAGAGCCAACATCTAAGAGTAATCAAATTCATCCAATTTCTTTCTCATTTATTCTTTTAACTTCTTAATCAAATCACCTAGCTTCAAAACCTTCTCCCATACGTTACGGATCATGGTCATTTTCCCTATAAATTCACGGATCGGTTAGGGAATATAAGTTGGTTTAATATTTAAGCTCAGTTCGTGAGGATTTAAAACCATTTTTCAGATCAGTTCGTAATGATTATTTCAATCATAAAATGACCAACACTCAGATGCTGAAAAATATCATATTAGCAAGATCATTATAGGTTAATGTCAGTTTCAATAAATCAGATATTTGGCATTAAAATTATGAACATGAACCCACCGAGAAATATTCTTCAAACAAATGCATGCTGTAACATGTACTTTCGTGCTATCATGAGTTAGGGCATCAATAATCAAAGTGAAGGCCTGCACTTCAAGATTAGGCATTGCTACTAAGTACACAAATCAGCACAATTATATTCGATACTTTAAATCTCAGTAATTTGATAACATTATTAAATAAGCCATTCATATTAGATATTAGTGCCTTTTGGCCTATCACAAGATTGAAAATGTTTTACGACGAGAAAATAAATCAATGGATGAAAGAGAACTTGGAAAATGGACAACAACCCGGTACACAGAGTATTCACAGTGTAGGATTATCTATATGCAGCCAGCTAATTCAACCCCACCACCCCACCCACCCCCTGCCGATAAAGAGAAAAAAAAAGAAGAGAAAGACACAGATATTCAGGAATCAGGAGTAGAAAGAATTCAGTATTGAACTATTAAATCTCACGTATTTACAATAGTCTATCTGAAGCCAGGCAACCAGCTAATCCAACCCCACCCCCAGCCGAAAAAAAGAAAAAAAAAACACTAATATTCAGGAATCCCGAGTAGAAATATTTTTTTTCCTTTTTGACGACCATCTTGTCCCTTATCGGCATATAATGTACACCTTTTTTTTTTTTTTACATATAGGTAAATAAAGATCCACTAAGAGTGCCAAAAGGGGGAAAATTCAAGCACATGTGGTATTGTGGTGTGCATGAAGGCATAAGGAAATAAAAGGCACATTTATGCCACCTAGTCACCACCACACCCTACACAAAGCACTAAAGAGTCACCCATTTACTTGAATTCAGAGAAAAAGATCTCTCCTTTTCCAACACAACTGTTGTTCCGCTCCATCCATATTGTCCACCAATTGCCATGTCAGTACAGACTTTAATCCCTCGCCAGGCCTCTATCATCTCTCCAACTGAGACAGGAATCACCCACAAAATACTGCAAAGTGAGAAGACCATAGTCCGCAAGTAACACACCACCTCACAGTGAATAAGCAAATGATCCATCATCTCAATCTCACTCTATCACTATACACTATATTAAGCATAATTGGGTACCCTTATGACACATTTCATTATAAACCTCAGAGGAGCACATATAGTAGCAACCATATAAACCAAACAGGATGAATAAATGTCCAAGAGTTCGTGCACACAGTCAGAGAAGTTGAAGTTTTTTGTAATTGACATTAGATAGACGTGCAAACAAAGAAGATTTCATAGGTGCTGATTTAGTCTTATCATTGTTGTAGATTTATAGGTTTCCACTGCCCAATCAATTTTTTCATAATTTTAAATGTCACACAAGAACTTCTGGTACAATAATAGTATTCAGATCTGTAAGAAATCACACACACAGAAAATTGGAATAGAAAGGTTTGACAAGGGTTGTCCTTGTCCTTAAGGTATTTATTGCCCCTTACGACAAAGGTTTGCTAAAAGACTACTAGCAATATACCTCCAGGATATATGTCAAGCCTACAAATTTCACACTGATAGCAATTCACTTATGAAAACTTTATATATACTGCTTTGTAAAGGTTGAACGCAAGAAGATGTAGAGAGAAAACTATTTGCAAAATAAAACTGAAATCTGTAATATATTCATGTATCAGTCACATAATTAATTCTGTAACATAATTTGAATTAATCACAGAAGTAGTTTTATTTAGATGTTGAATTGTATATATTAATTTTTTGTAACTTAAGAAAAGTAACTTTGTTTACAGTTAAATATTGAACCAAGTGTCCATCAATTCGATTTGAGCATTATCTAAAAAGACACGCTCATGACTCAGGCGAGGCTCTTAGCGACGATGCGTACGTGTGTCAATGCGACGCGAACGAGCGGGTGGTGCTTTGCACCACGTCATTATGACCATATCCAAACATTCCCTTTAGTACCACAAGTAAATTAAACTATTCCACTTATACTTATAAAACATTAAATAATTTTACTTCTTACCGATGTGGGACTTAAAGAAAATAGTTTTTGCAAACAACAATGCACATTTTCATATACCCATTTTAGATATAATTAAAATATAACATATAATTTCAACTTGAATTATATTTTGTTCTCTCTTAATCTCCTTGTAGACACCCAAATTTTGCACTTTTGTACTAACCCTGACAGGAGGGCAAAATCGTCACTTGACCCGACCTGCGAGAAGGAAGGTTGACCCCAACACAAAGTCACCCCAACGACTTACGGTCGAGGCCGCCACAACGAACAACGAGCATAAGGTTACTTGAGGCAAGGCAAGCAGCTGATCTAGAAGAACTTGATTTGATCACAAAAAACGACAAATGGCCATTATGCTCACGATGTTCGGGGGTCTCGCTCCCTGGTGAGCGAGCGGCTGCCCAGCTCGCCGGTGAGCTGGCGGGGGTGGTAGGGGGCATCGCCCCCTAGAAGCCAAGCACAAAGAGCGATTTATACATCAAGTAACAGCCTTCCGAAATAATACAGCAGAAATTGACGATTCAAGGCTGCGTGGCACGGAAATCGAGAAAAGTCAGCTGGGCAGCCGCAGATGCATCTGCGGCCACCGACAGAGGTGACTTTTGCACGGCTCGAGGGCGGCACACGGCAGCCGAGGCGACGGCTCGGACGGCCACAGCAGGCCCAGCCGCAGATGCATCTGCGGCTGCCTGCTGAACCAGTATAGATCGCCATTTTCCACCCGAGAAGAAGAAGAAGGAAAAAAAAGAAAGGAAATAGAGAGAGAGAGAGCGCGCGGGAGGAGAGAGAGAGCTCGGATCTTGGCCATTTTCAAGCTTAGATCCATTGTATTGTGCTAAGTAGTCTAGCATTCTTGTGGTGTTGTCCGATTTGTGGAATATAGAAGCTTTAAATCGGCATTTTGCAAGGTGAAAGGAGTGTGTTCTTGAGTTTTTATTTGTTGTATGGTTAGCATAATGTTGTGATTGGTTTATTTGATGTAGTTTATTGTTATATATTGATAAAAGATCCGTGGATTAGGGGTTGTTAGCGAGGGTTCCATCGGAACGTAACTCCTCCTAACGCTCCAATGACATCCGTACGGTGATATATCGTTCGTTGTGGTAATGAGTAGTTTGTAGTGATTGAGTTGTGATATTTGAGCTATGTAGTATGATAGCAATGTTTAATATTGTTAGATTTGGCTTAGTATTGGTTGTGTAGCGATTTGGGTGACTGTGAGCCTAGGGAGGAGATCCTCGTGATCGAATCCCGATGATGGACGTTTTGGCATATGTAATCCTTGTATAGAGTCCATGGATGTGTATTTTGTAATATCGGGCCTTAAAACGATACCAAGTCGTGTTCGGGTTAAGGCCCCGTAATAATAATAAAATATGTGATTGTGGGCGTTGGGGGTTGTCTGGATGGCTCACATGCCCATGGATAGCCCCGACACGTTTTGGGATGTTTGTCTTAATTTACGGCACAGAAAATGGTTTTCCAAAATAAGGCAAATAATGAAGATTTTATAAAAGTGATCAATTTAGGATTTTAGATTCACGAGGTTTAAAATTAAGAGTTTTGGCGAACTTTAATCCTTGTTTGACGAAAAGGCTATATTTGGTTTTAAAATGTCATAAAAGATGTTTTCGAAAAATAAATAAACGTTTTCATTAAACTTTGTGCATAGGGTTAAAGAGTTCTAGAAGTTGCCTTCATTTTATTTATATTAACTGTTAAAAGGCAATGTATAGTCTCGATTCCTATTTGACAAAAGTTTAAAAACTATTGTTTTCTAAAATGACATCTAATAAAAAAACCTCATCGTTTTCAAAATTAAAATCAATCTTTCTCATAAAAAGCGAAGCCTTGACACTTGGGTCAAAAAACGTCTAAACGCTTTCCCGACAATACACATTTGCCATCTAAAACCTAAGCATTTTTTATGCGAAAATTCACCACAAACATTCATTTAGGCACACACACACACACACACACAGTTCAAGATTTAAAAGGCTAGGAAAACATCGAGATTGTGGTAACCGTATTTCACGGAAGTCGGGGGGTGCCTAACACCTTCTCATCGCTTAAGCAAGCCCCCGAACTCTATGAATCTCGGTTTGCGGACCATTTGAATCGGAGTCACATATGAGCCATTACGATTACGAAAACAAAATTCGGATGAGTTGGTACATCCATTTCAAATATACCAACTGGCGACTCTGGTCAATTGGCTCATAAAGAAATCGAACTTTCAAAACCCGTCGACATTAAGCCGACCCTTTTCAAAATCACATTTAATTCAAAAGGCTAAAATTGGAAAGGGCTTTTAATATAAAAACGAAACGACGAAAATCCCGGCGTCGACACTCCTTGTAGTAGACTATCAAATGCACTTTTAATTTAATTTAAATTCAATAAACTAATGGGTCTAAATTAAAACCAAACTTGATCAAAACTCATAAACGAAAAGATGCAATTTAACAATCCCCCATTATTTGAAAAATAATTTTTCTTCAAACAATTATCTAACTATCAACTTTAAGGCTTGTATGCATAATAAAAGGTTTGACGAACATTGAACATTTTCTTAGTATAAACAACTCAAAGTTATATTGAAATAGATGGTGTCCGTAGATTGAATCTCTATTCCAAAAAGCCATGACCAGAGTTGTCATACACACACAAAATCTCCCTTTACGATGAGCATTTTCATCGCTTTGAGCTATTAAAGCCATGCACAATATCCTGTTTCTTGAACCTCTAAGAGAGTAAACCATAACTCTCTATAAGAAGCAGCTTCACTTCTAATTCATATAGGCAAAGTGTTTCTCTTGCACTTCTGTTGCTAAAAGTGCAGCACTTTGTTAAGAGCACAGCTCATCCTCAATCGTGTAACAGACGTTACTATCATAAACTATATATGAGATCAAGTTGAGAGTAACACAACCAACAACTATAACTTGTTCTTCCCATTGAACCTATACACTATGGGTAATCTAGATATAGGTTTGGTTCCCATCACCTCTAGCTCAGAATGGTTTAAGTTCTATATCTCGTGCAGTTAAACTTATTAAGTCTGTCTTCAGAGGCTTAGTAAGAGGATCAGCCAAGTTCTAACTTGACTTCACATAGAAAATAGTTATGATACCATCATGTATCAATTGTCTCACAAAGTCATGTCTTAGACCAATATGTCTAGACTTACCATTATAGGTACCACTATACGTTTTTGTAAGCGTAGCTTCACTATCACAATATAGTGAAATTGGAGGCATTGGATTTGGCCATAGATTTATATCTAACAACATATTTCCAATTCAATTAGCCTCTCTTCCTGCTTGAGTCAAATCTATAAACTCTGACTCCATAGTAGAGTGAGAAATACAAATCTATTTCTTGCTTGCCCAAGAAACAACACCATCGACGAGAGTGAAAATCTATCCACTTGTGAATTTATTATCTCTCACGCTATTAATCTAACTTACATTAGAGTATCCTTCCAAAATACAAGGGAATTTATTATAGAACAATCTTAAACCACTAGTTCTTTTTAGGTATCCAAGTACCCTCCCAATAGCCTTCCAATGATCAATATCAAGACTGCTCGTATATCTACTAAGTTTAAAAACTGTAAAAGAAATATCTAGCCTAGTACAGTGCATAGCATACATAAGGCTACCAATAACACTTGCGTATTCTAGTTGTGCAATAGCTCTTCCATTATTTTTTTTGAGGTTAACTCCATTTTCAAAAGGAGTATTCACCTCCTTAAACTCGAGATGACTTCACCTATGTCTTTCATCTTAAAGACAGAGAATAGATACTTTTTAGTCTCATTTACTCCAACCATATTCGTAATAATGATCATCATATCATCCACGTACAAACAGACTATCACCATATAGTCCGAAGTGATTTTAGAGTATATGCACGTATCTGCACTATTATATTTAAACCCAAAGTTTAAAATAGCAGTGTCAAATATCTTATGCCATTGTTTTGGTGCCTATTTTAGACCATAAAGGGATTTAATTAATTTGCACACTTTAGCCTCATTTTCGGGGGCAACAAGCTCTTCGGGTTGTTCTATATATACTTTCTCATTCAAATTGTCATTTAAAAATATTATCTTAACATCCATTTGATGAATGTAAAGATCAAACAATGAAGCTAAGGCAAAAATAATTCGAATGGAAGTAACTTGTGCTACTGCTGCATAAGTATCAAAGTAATCAATACCTTTCACTTGTCTAAAATCTTTTACTACTAATCTTGCTTTAAAAGCAGAAATAGTACCATTAGTGTTATATTTCGTTCTAAAAACTCATTTGCACCCTATGGGTTTAGAACCTCTAGGTAAATCTATCAATACCCAAGTATTATTTCCCAAGATCGAATCCATTTCATCATTTACAGCTTCCTTCCAAAAGGCAACATCCCTAGAAGCCATTGCTTCTTTAAATGATTTAGGATCAGACTCAAGACTATATATATAGGGTATTTCATTTACCACTTCATTATTTTGGTCTCATTCCACCAAAAATAATAAAGACTGAGAAGAAATGAAATCATCATCCAAATCTTTATCTTTTCTAGCTCTAATACTTCTTCTAGGTCCACTTGATTGATTTAGAACACTTGGTTCTCCAACCTCAACATTAGACCTTATAAGACCTCTAGGTTCATCAAATATAGGCATATCCACATTCTTAACATCTTTTGAGAATTTATTTTCAAAAAATTTCACATCCCTTGACTCAGTTATTACATTGAACTCTAAACTAAGAAATCTCTAAGCTTTACTATTTTCAGCATATCCAACAAATATACTTTTAATAGCTCTAGCCCCTAACTTAGTCCTTTTAAGATCAGGAACTCAAAAATAAGCTATACACCCCCATACTTTAAAATAATTTATGTTAGGTCTCCTACTTTTCTATATTTCATAAGGACCAGTTTTTACTACAGTACTAGGTATCCTATTTAAAATATGACAAGCAGTAAGAAGTGTCTCACCTCATAAATTATTTAGCAAACAAGCATGACTTAATATACAATTAATCATATCATGAAATGTATGATTTTTTCTTTCTGCTAAACCATTTTGTTGTGGTGTATATGTTGCACCTGTTTGATATATAATGCCATTTTCTTGACAAAATACATCAAAAGCATTCAAACAAATTTCATACCTTTATCAGAATGTAAAATTTTAATATTCTTTTCAAGTTGATTTTCTACTTCTTATTGGTGTTTTTTAAATGTGTTAAATGCCTCATCTTTTGTTTTTAACAAATACACATAGCAATATTTGCTAGCATCATCTATAAAAAGTAATGTAATATCGTTTTCCACCCCCTTGTTAATATTCCATTTAACTCACAGATATTATAGTATGTACTAAATCTAATAATTGTGATTCTCTTTGCACATTTGGAAATAGTTTTCTCACAAATTTTTATTTAACACAAATTTCACATTTCTCAAGTTCACTATTGTCAATATCAATTAATTTCATTGCATGCATATTTTTCAAATTCTTTGAATTTATATATCCTAAACGACTATGCCACAAAGAAATTGCACAAGTAAAATAAGCAAAAACAACATTAATTTTATTAACAGATAATGTGTACATTCCATTACAAGCATAACTCTTTTCAACAAAAATACCATTCTTTGAAATAATGACTTTGCCGGACTTAACAAAAATTTTAAAACCTTTCATATTTAAAAGATCAACATAAATTAGATTTTTTCTAATTTCTGACACAAACAACACATTAAGTAAGGTCAGCTTCTTTTCGGAGGTGAAGTTAATTTTCATAGTTCCTTGGCCATCGACATTAGCCCTTGAAATATTTCACATCTGAACTTTCTGTCTAACAACTTCTTCAAATGTTTTAAACATCTCTCGGTTATTGCAAATATGGACAGTAGCTCTGGAATCCAACCACCAATCATTAGGCTCACTCGCCATGTTAATCTAAAAAATCATAGTCACATCAAAACTAAGATCAGAGACCATGGCAACAAGGTTCTCCTCAACCATATTAGCATAAGTTTACATTCTCTAGCATAGTGTCCAGTTTCTCCACAAACATGATACTTACCCTTTCTTTTATTAAGATTAGGCTTTTTATTTTTATGTCCAAGGTTCTTGAACTTATTATTTTCTTTTTTAACACCAGGTCATTTCCCTTTAAATGAACCTGCCTCCAAATAGCTAACACTTGATTGGCCTTGGTTCAAATTCTTAGCATCACGTTTTCGGGCCTCCTCCTTAATACGCAAATCCTTCTGAATTTGTACATCTAGTTATTAGCCATATCAATTTATGCTTCCATATCAATATCTTAAGCATTGAAAACTTGTACATCTAATTATTAGCCAACATGTAAACCAAACAGCTTATATCTTGATCAGTTATTTTGTTATCAAGTCAGGAACAAAGATACCAAAAAAAACCTTCTCATGTACAAGAAGCGTGTCGAAGAACAGTTACTAAGCCAAAGAAAAAGGGTTGAATAAAATTTTGGTCACTGTACTGGGGTAGTGTGCTAAAATTTATTTCATCCAAATAATCAACAATTTTTCCCCTATATGGCTAACGTTGGACATGTGAACGATGAAGTGGACATGTTGACACGATCATGATCATGTTTACATCAAAAGAGGCTAGCCAAATGAACTTAAATTCCAGCAGATTTTAAACAAGGCCTTAAACTAGTTAAATTCTGGACCAAACAAGCATTATTCAGTGGCATGGACCAGTTTAGAAGCCCAGTTTAGCAAGCCCAAATCAATTTTTAAGTAGGCAAGCAGCAGTCCAAGTTAGAATAGGAACAAGGGCCTAATTCAAGGAGGAACTCAGCCGGACAAGGTTTAAAACATCAGTCCAATTCAAGGTAGGAACACGGTTGGTTTGATATCAATTCACGGGAGGATCCTAATTCCTAATTGCGGCAGAAACTAAGAGTACTAAGCATTCTAATAGCAGCAGGACTTTAAGCAATTCACGGCAGGAAAAGTTGAGCCAATTTGCGGCAAAAACCTTCAGCTTAACAAGTACAGCCTCGGCAACTCAATTCCTAAATTCTCGGCAATGAAGGAATCCTACAGTTTATATCAATTCCAATTCTGAGAGTGATTTAAAATCTGCGGCAACTCATTGTTCAATATCCAGCATAGAGAATGAATTAAGATCAGCAATTGATAGGAATTCAAGGTTGATTCACGGGCATTAAGGAAGTGGGAGTTCGGCATCCAGAAGCTAGAAATTCCAGCAAGGTTTCGGTAACAACTAATCCTAAGCTCGGTAGGAATCTCTCACACCTAGTCACGGCAATTCCTTCTCAGCAGATTTCTTTCCTATTCACGGCTGGAGTCTAAGTTTATTCACGGCAATATAAAATAAGGGCAGCAAGGAGTCTTAGAATACTATTGTAATTGGGACTTTTATTTGTAAATATTTTATTTTCTTAATTAGTTCTAATTTTATTGTAATTAGTTTTTCTTATGGAATTAGGAATTTTAATTAGTTTGATTTAAATTAGGGGTTTCTAGAATTTTCCATGTAATAGCATAATAAGGATACATGACTGATTGTATAGATACAAGTTATTCATTAATAAATTTTTGAGAATGTTTTCTCTTTTGGTTTTGGACGACGATCACTTTGGACGACGATCACTTCACGCAAGTGTGCTGATAGCGAAATGAAGCATATTGTACAATGGCAAAAGGATTCACACCCTACATATTCTCAAACCCTTCAAAGATGAATGAATGAGTCGATCAGAGAGTATATGCTAGAAGGCACAAGTTTGTTCAAGGATTGGAGAGGAGAGGTGGAGGAAAAGATGATGCTAAACGTGGAATATCCTGCATCAAGTAACTAACCATCAAGAGTAAAGAAAGGCCCAAGTGATTGCAGAAACATTTTACCAGTAATAAGTGTTTCTCAATATAAACCCTATCAGCATGCCCATAGCATAAATAGATATCCAAGTCTCCAAGGAAACCCAAAAAAATACATCAGACATTCAGGCCCCTGGTTTGCCTGATTTTCAGACATGCTTGTCTGGGAAATGCAAGATAGCAAAGAAAAGGAAAAAAATTACAAACAAAGAAGAGAAAATGAAACAACTACTCTGAGCAAAACTACAGCAGCACAACAAAATATCAAAACTTCAAGTTGACGCATTCTGATAAAAGACTATGTGAAATGATATTTGACCTGCAGCATTCCAATTTTGAGCATACCAGCCAATGCCAAAAGTATTCCTTGATAACGTTTGGGCTGTGATGAACCTTTCTGCAAGCGGTCACAGAGTTTATCAATAACATTTGCCTCAAATGCTAATTTCTGAAGATCCTCCTTTTCTGCAATTAAACTAGAGAAAACAAATCCAGCTTCATCCCCAGCTTCACCAGGATCATCCAGAAGCTCTCTTAATATTAATATCAATTTTGTTTTTATTCCTACACCTTGAAGATAGGAAGGAGAAGTATTTCTTATTATGATCAAACACATACAAGCAAGCAATCTTGTCCGAGGAGGCGAGGATACCTATCCTTGATTAACTCAGTCACAGTACTCAATGCTCTTCTACTTTCAGGTCCTACAAACTTTGAGATGACTTCTGGATTTTTCTTGATAATCGAGGCAAGAGACTCTAAGCTAGCATTTCTCTGGCTTAAAGAACCTCCAAGAGAGAAACAAGCTTCTTTAAGACTCCAGCATCGCTCAATGCCTACTGCTCTATTTTTGTCTCGCAAGAATGTGTTATGATACTAGTACCAAGTCCAGTAACATTTTCATTCTCACTATTCAACAATGATAGAAGAAATTCCATGTTTTTAACTTGAAGAAAATCATACTTTGGAGCCAATTTTGATTGATATATCATTCTGAGGGAACGAGCCCCGACATCCACAACCTTCAGAACGAACAAAGCCAACTGAATGACATTTGGAATCAAAGACATATTGATAATTGCTGAAAGAAGCATCACATATTAAGTAACTCACAAAATTAAAATGGTCAAAGTTCTTGTTCTTGAATAGATTAAAGTCACAATTTCTAATTACAAATTAAAGGATGGAGAGAATAAACCAAACCACTCCCAACCCCTTCATCACCCCTTCGCTCCTTCGCAATGACATTGTGAAAAAAGTTAAGGGTGTGGTTCTAATTTCTAAGAGACCTAATTAAATCAGATGGCGCAATGAATCCAATACTCCAAGCATCAAATTGAGATTGTATAATTTCTTTACTTTAAAAGTCTGCTAAAAATAGCATGTTTTTTTTTTCTTTGATAAATGAAAATATATATATATATATATATATATATATAAAGAAGCACCAAGGGGCTGCCACTCATGAATAAACGTAATCACAAAAGAGATTAAGAGAGACCTTGCATCACCCAGTCAAACAAACCTGCATTTTGTCTCATGGTTAAACTCCAACCAAAAAATCAATAAAAGAAATAACTCCACTCTAATACACTTCATTCTGCCAAAAATATAGCAAACTCAAAAACAAGTATTTTATGCACACAATGAAAAGCTCCTTAGACTCAAAAAATTTACAAAACTACAATGAGGAACCTTATCCCATTTAGCTCACACTTTTTTAGGAACACGTGATCCCTTCCAAGTGTCAGAAAACAACCACCCAACTGCATCACCTACATCACTCCTTGCAAAGAAAAAATCAAAGCCCAGATAAGAGACACAATCTCACAATGTAAAAACACAAGTGATCAGCCAACTCCCAATCGTTTTTGCACAAGTAACAACTTGCCCCTTCTCCTCAAGGTATCTTGAGTAAGAATACCTACCAACGCCGCTGTCCATGTGAAAAAAGCCACTCTATTCCACACCAACTTTCCAAGTAAAAGCACCCTCTCCCGCCTCTAAGACTCCTTTAATACGTCTTAACAATAAAAACTGCCACAATCAAGAAGATCCCACCACTGGCATCCGCATCCCATGAAAAGGAGCAGCCACATCTAATAACAACAGAAAATGTTTTACCTCTTCCAACTCCCAATCCTAAAAATGCCTTCGAATCAAAGGTTGTCATGACAAGTGCACATCCATTGTCAACGAATAGTATGCAGTAATTGCATTCCAATCCACTACAAATGAAAATAAGTCGTGAAATCTTTCCTCCAAAATCTCCACCCCCACCACATCCATCCAAAACAGGATTCTCTTCCCATCCCCTATCACGATGGAAGTATGGCTCAAAAACTCTTACCAATCATCAGCAATGGCTTTCTGAAGGCCCACACCAAAAGGATAGCTGAAAGTACCATGTTTGAACATAATGTTGAACTTTGGTGGATATGGAGATAGCAATAGCAGCACATTCATATCAAAGTTCAGATCATGTCAGTTATCCAATAAAAGACATTTACAGAACACAATCTTACAAGCAAGCTACTGTATTAGATTAAATTTTGGACTTATCAAGATAGTTATACAAAAACTTCTTTTGCCAAATGCTTAAGTTGGCCAAAAGGAAGAAAACTTATAATATAAATGTTCCAACTTCAAACATCATGTGATGCAAGGAAAATAAAAATTGTCGTCGAATCAAGAAATATGTTCATTTCTGACAAAGACAGCACTCTTATAGTAGATATGTAAAATTGCAATCTTTGAGAAGACTTATGTCTCCTTAATAATTACAAGAACTGAAGTGGTTCCAAATATATGATAACGAGTAAAGGTGAAAAAGGGACTATCTCTTGCTTAATCCTCCTCTGGCCAATGGTATTTGGTATCAGTTTCTACTGGGATGGTATACATGAAACAGCACTCTTTTTGGCGTTGGTTCTGAGGAGACTGAAGGTCCAAGGAACCTTAACATTTGCAAAAAAATACATACCATGAAGGAACAAATAGGATGACATTCTAAACTATTGAGAGTTATTAGCTACTAAAGATAGAATTATAGTTAATTATAATACCGTGACTAAATTGAAATTGACCTAATTCTATCGGTAGGGAAAAAAACAAGAGCAAAAAAAATATGAAAATTGAATTGAATAGTTTTTTACCTTTTCATTTGGATGAGAAATGAGACTCAATAAATGAGGAAAAGTTCCAGCATCGAGAACCGCCTTGACATCGGCATCAACTCCGCATGTGAAGCTTCCAATGGCAGAGGAGGACTGCTCCAAAAGAAAATCAACATCGCCAGCGCCATAGGAAGCGGCGGAGGAAAGAATTGAGACGACAGAGGGGACAGCCCCGAGCATGATGTAGGAGACCTTTTTGGTGCGATTACCAATTATTTTGTTCTTGAGATCTCTCAAGACCTTGAGCTTGGCCTCGCCGTCGTCGGAGCCGGCGGAGCTCAGCCACTAAACGAGCTCCTCCGGGCGGTGGTTAGTCGACGATGAGGCTGTGGCGGATGCTGGCATGATGAAAACGAGAGGGGAAATTATGTGACTACTGATTATTTAGTTTTAAAAATTGTGCGGTAGTAATTAAATTGAATTAAAGTATGGAAAAGAGGGAAATTTATGTGGAATTGATGTCTTTTCTAGATTGTGGTGCGAATTTAAATATTACTCTCTTTGTCTTTATTTAAATGACGTTTTAATTTTTTATTTATTTATTTAAATATATAACATTTTAAAAAAATTTAAAAAATTAGTCATTATTTTTCTCAAATTATCTTCTTATTAGTTGTATATCAATTTTCTAGACTCCCTCTCCCTTATTCAAAAATTACTCCCTACTTTTTCTTCCTTCTCTTTTTTCTGTCCGACTCTTTCATCTCTTCACTTCATCAATTTAAATAATTTTCATCTCAACCTATTTTAAAATTAATAGTAGCTTACTAGCTGACGTCATATTTTTAATTTAAATTGGGCCATTGATATTTGGCATATATTTTTAATTCATAATAGATACATACTATAGATCATTATTACTAATATATATATATAAATGGATGGATAAATAGATAAAGCGTATGTATATAGTACATTTACTTTAAAATCTAAACAATCAAATGGTTCTAAAATATAAAATAAATATTAATTGGCCATTTGATTAAAAAATAATATGAGACAGATTCAAATATAGAAGACATGATTGATTATGTTTTTTGAAATAATAAATTTTATAATTAATAATATTTTTAATATTATTCATAGTTATATTAATCAAATTAAATATATTAATTTTAAAATTTTAAAAATAATTTTAAAAAAATTAATAGCATACTTTAATTTCGTTATCATCGTGAGAATCTAGATAATTCCGGATATTCGGTTATGTAAATAGAACATCATATTTGTTATTATACTTGAGGTTTTCGTCACGCGGAAAACATACAAATACTTTTGTTTTGTTGGCCATAGTAAAATAATACTAGCAATTTTTATGTCTCTATTTTTATTTTTTATTTTCATTTTGAATAATACTAACGACTTTCGTGTCTTCACTTCCTATAACTTGATCAGATGACCCAAAAAACTTGATCGAATGATCCAATTCAAAGTTTCAAGAATTGACTCTGATAGTATAAATAATAACTCAATTAAATTTTAAATTCAAATCAAATTATAGCATATCAAAATTTAATACACATCTCGATAATATCTTTGTGTAATAAAATTTAATAGATATGTGAGGAATTATTTTTTTTATTAATCTATGTTTTTCTAGATAAAGAATTAATATGATGACAATACCTGCACCTTGATTGGAAAACACATTACTAAAAAGTAGTCTTCATATAACAACATTTTCGACGCACGTACAATATTATCATATTCAGTACTCCCTCTCTTCCGAAATTTAAAATATAATTTAACTTTTAAACTCAAACAATCGTATATTAAATTTTAAATTAATATAAATTTATTTAATTTTAATTTATATAATTATTATAATTGTATAATATATAACAAAAATTATTAATTATAAAATTTATTTTATTTTAAATTTTTATTAATCATCAATCATATCAGTTTTAAAATTTAATAAATCGTCGTTTGATATCAAAAATTAAATTATATCTTTAATTTTAAAATAAAAAAAATAGTATTTTAAATTTCCTATTTCACATTAACATTCTGTAAAATATTCCCTGACCTGAACAATTGAACATAAATCATGGATCCATCGCGGGAAGGAGGAAATGAAAAAAAAAATCAAAAACCACCCTTTCTAATAATAGTATACATTTGGATTTCTACGTCGGTTACAATATAGTGATTGTTAAGAAAGTTTATATTTTACCCAGGGACGGATCCATAAATTTTTTTCAGCTGGGACAAAGCTTTAATAAGACTATTATCATTCATGAAAATAAAAACATACAAACTACAATTGCCTACGGCGAGTTTTCATTTCGTGAAAACGTCGCACTATGGTTTCGTTATTAACACAAGCAAAAATATTTTTTTCAATATAAACAATCAAGCTATCACTCAACCATTGATCTCCTATTCTATTTCGAAGTGGACTTTTGATGATCTTCATAGCGGAAAAGACTCTCTCCACTGAAGCAGTTGCCACCGGTAATACTAAAGCTAATGTAACAAGTTTATAAACATGATTATATGCTCTATGTTTTCTTGTCTCCATCAATTTTTTTGCAAGATTACCAATTCCTTACAATTGAGAGAACTCACCACTCCTATGCATATCCCGAACATAAACTGCAAATTGATCTTCAAGTTCCAAAATGTCTCTCCATGAGAAGTCTTGAGGATAAAAATTGGCAAACTTAACAAACTTTTGTTTGTCAAAAGCTCAAAATGAATCATTCGGGTTCAAACATGTCGTACAAATAAGCAACTCGGTATTTACCTCATTGATGCGATGATTCAACTCTTGCAGTACTTTATCAATCACGACCATGAAATAGTTCACACGATAATGATGGAGGTTTGTTACGACGTGAGCTCTACGTCTTGATCTCCCTCGAGGTACAAATGACGCATCCATTAAAGGAACCATAATATCATGTTCCCCAAAAAACTAAAAACTTGATCAAGCAAATCATCAAATCCATTATCCTTAATGTGTTGTAGTTCTTCCTTAGAAGTTTGGACTAAATGCATTGCATTGACAAGATCTTGATCTTTCCTTTGTAATGTTTGTGAGAAACAATTTGTGATTCCTAAAATAGATCTCATCAAAAATAGAGGGAAGACAAACTCAAAAGTTTAGATATCTTCCAATGACTTATTTGCTTCACCCAAATTATCAATGTAACCGTCATCAACAATCAACTCAAGAACTTTCACCACGGATTTGAACATTGAAATGATACTAAGAAAAGTACCATACTGTGATCCCCAACGTGTATCACCGGGTCGCTTAAGACTAGTTTCTTGATTTAAGCCTTTCCCCGTTACAATAGAATCATTTTCAAGAATATCCGAAAGTTCTTTTTGTAATTGATCTCTAAGTGCATCTCGTCGCTTACACGATGCTCTAACATTATTGATCACCATATTAACCGATAAGAAAAAAGTGACAATCTCAAGATTTTCCTTTGCCACGACCACAAGTGCTAATTGAAGTTGATGTGCAAAACAATGAACATAAAATGCACAAGGATGTTTTTTCAAAATAATGCTCTTAAGACCATTGAACTCACCTTTCATATTACTAGCCCCATCATAACCTTGACCGCGTAGCATAGACATACTCAAGCCTAATGTAGAAAACAATTGATCAACAGCCTTCTTTAGTGACTCCGAAGTGGTGTCTCTAACATGTTGGACTCCCATAAACCTTTCAATTACTTATCCATGGTTATCTACATAACAAAGCACTACCGCCATTTGCTCCTTTATGAAGATATCACGAGATTCATCAACCATTATAGAAAAGAATTTGTTCTTCATATCCTCTGAGATAACTTTAATAATTTCAACGGCACATGCATTGACAAGATCTTTTTGTATTGAAGGAGTCACTAACTTGCAATTTCCGGGAGCATTTTTCAACACTACTACCTTAATTTTCTCGGAATGATCAGCAAGAAAGCACAAGAGCTCAAGATAATTTCCTTTATTGCTTGAATCCAATGATTCATCGTTGCCACGAAAAGGAAGACCTTGTCGCAACAAAATCTAGTGCATTCAATTGATGCATTCAAGTAAGTGCGATACTTGTCACGACATTGGTCTGAATGCGTCATCATAGTTGTTCGAAGATGTTGCTCTTGATTCATAAGATCATCACAAGCTTGTCTTGCCTGATTGTGAGGACCACTAACCAATCCAATATGTTCTCTTTGTAAGACCCCGAATTTTATGAAATATAAAATTTATTTTTTCTTAATATATATTTTCATGAAACAGTAAGTGGTTAAATTGATAAAGTTAAAAGTTAAGGATGTTATGTGTAAATTATATTATGTCGGACAATATTCTTTTGGTCGGGGAATATTCGTTCTGTCGGGGAATATTCGTACGACGGCGCCGTACGAACCAATCATTGGTGGACCCCACAAAGAATAATTGTCGGATACAGAAAATGACATAAACAATTTTTAAATGGTCAATGGTACTATCACTTTTAATATCCGGTGGTAAAAGAATAGTAATATACGGTATTACAAGTAGCGCACGGTATTGCACAGTAGCATACGGCATTGCACAGTGTTTCGTATTATTAAACTGATAAAGTGGTTATCGTACAATATTTGACTTTATTGTCACATGCACAATAATTCATGTTATTAAATTGATAATTGTCACAGTAGCATATGCACAGTAATTCACATTATTGAATCAATAATTGTCGTGACACAGTAACGTAATCTTTCTTTTGCATACTTTTTGCATTATTGTTATCTCTATTATGGTGTTATTTAAACAGTTGTATTTCATTAATTAATTGACTTGATATCTAACTCAGAAAGTCAACTACACTGTATTTATAACAATTAGTCATAATAATGAATAAGTGTGAATTATTGTTGAATAATTGAATTGATAAAGTTATTTGTTTATAATATAAAGTTAGGTGATATAAAATGAATGGTATGGATTAAACATTATCTTGAAATGAACGGTTTGGATTAAATTAGGAAATCTTGGTTATGATAAGATTTTTGGCTATAAATAGAGGCCTTAACTTAAGGATTTTTCATAAACTTCCTTACTTGTTCTTTCTTTCTCTCTCTAAATACTTCTTGTGAAAGTTTTCTCTAAGTGTGCTTAAGTCATCTTGAGTATTTGTGAAGATTTATAAGTGTACGTGTACTGTTCAAGTTAATCAACCTCATTTAAATCAATATCCAGTCACGTGTTAAGGTAAAGGATTATCATTATTTGATTCTCGAAAATAATATCGTTTCTTTCTTACTCATAACATATGTCATTTATTTCCATGTATTAATTTGTGGGAATAACCTTACGGTGCGGAGTACCGCCTGTTGGTGAATAACCTTTCGTATTCATTCCTTATTAATCTCTGAGAATAACCTTACTGCGCGGATTACCGCATGTTTGGTGAATAACTCTTCGTATTCAATTTTTATTAAATTGTGGGAATAACCTTACGGTGCGGATTACCGTCTGTTGGTGAATAACCTTTCGTATTCATTCCTTATTAATCTCTAAGAATAACCTGACTACGCGGATTACCGCATGTTTGGTGAATTACTCTTTGTATTCATTTCTTATTTGTCTCTTGTGGAAATAATTTGTTTACACGAATTATCACATGACACTTTTATTGTATATTCGTTTATAATATCATTTTCATTCATATTCGTAAGTGATATTATTTTCCTTTATACTCATAAGGGATACCATCTTTTTCATCTTCCATTATTCAAACTTACTATGGTAAGGGATAATAATTTCCTTCACCTTTTGTTAATTAAACCTGCTACGGTAAGGAAATATTATTTTCTTTCATACACCTAAATCGAAACTTATTATGGAACTATTACTTCTATAATTCCTGAAAATATTATATGTTCCATAATAGTTGCACTTCAACATTTCAATTGAACCATCCTATTTACGTGAGCATTTCTATTGAACTGTAACCGTTATTCTGAACTGTGGATCTTGAATATCATTTTTAAATTTCACTCCACATCATGTTGACAATTTGGATATTATTTGAATCTGTACAAAGTAAACTTCTGATACTTATTGTTTATCCTGTTTCTTCTGTTCATCATTTATATCATTCTAATCATCCAAAATCAAGTTGTTGTGAATATCTGATGCCGGGGGCACAGATGCGATATAATTGTTGAACAGATGATAGGTTAAAGGCGATATAATAGGTTAAAGGCGATACATCTGTTCGGTGTCTTTTATGGCACGTGGTGAATGTTCTCTTTGGCCCGTAGTGCAAAGATGAACTGTTGTTTGGTATGATTATGACCAAAGGCTGAATCTGGTATAATCATGACCGTTGGTGTTATATTGAATGTCTTTGGCCTGTAGTGCAAAGATGAACTGTTGATCTGCATGATTATGATCAGGAACTGTGAATTGTATTATCTTGACTAATGGTATTTCAGATGATAAAAGTTGATGATGTTTTTCCTAAAAAGAGAATCGAGTGGACATTATAGTCTGCATTATTCTTCTAATAGATTGCTCATTCCGTTGTTATTATTGATCTGAACGTTGTTTAAGAATTTAACTGCAGTTTTTGATATAAACCTTGTAGTCTATTGTATTCTATCAAGAACTCAACTGTTGAAGACTAGTGATAATTTATTCGTCATTATCTTAGTCATGATATTCTTTACTGGGCTATTTGAGCTCACCCTTTCTTTTGTTCCATTGTTTTTCAACAGGATATGGGAACGTATCTAGGTCTAGCCGGGGAATAGAGTGAGAGTCTGAGGAATAGCTATCGTAGTCTTCACACGTTGTAAATAATAGTGAAGACTTAGTTGTGTATTATTATACACTGTATTGTTGAACGTTATTCTACCTTGTAATAATTTTGTTGTAGTCTTTTGACGACTCAAGTTTGGGTTGTATGGGCCCAGATTTGGGGGCGTCACACTCTTAGTCTCGTGTCCTTATGCTTCCAATCTTCAAAATCTTGACTAGTAATAGCATCACTCCCATGCTTATAAAATTTAGCCTTAAATAAATAGCAATAAATACAAAATGCGGCATCTTTTTCTATGTTATACTCCAACCAATCATATTCATCAAACCACCACGGGATAAATCGTCTCTTATTGGTTTGTGGGAAATTATGATCTCTTGGTTGACAAGGACCCTTTTGTAGATATGTTCTTCGAATTTTATCTCGAAAATTAGGATCATAACCTAATATTGGAGGTCGAAGTCCAGGGTCTATAGAAAGATTGGCCAAGATTTCATCTAACTTAATTCTCTTCGAACTACTCGGATTAATAGGACTACCCGAATTAGTTGAACTACTTGGATTTGTTTCACGACTCGACCCCTTTGGCCTTTTAGGAAAGTATTTCTCCATATGAATTAACCAATGAACCTACAAAACCCTATCAATTAATAAATAATTTCAAGTTAATAATCATGCCTAAATCCCTATCAATAAATAAATAAATTCAAGTTACTAAATACATTCAAGTTAACATGCCTAAATCATCACAAATTCAGAAGAAAATAGATTAATAAACCTACAAACCCCTATCAATTAATAAATAAATTCAGGTTAATAATCATGCCTAAATTCCTATCAATAAATAAATAAATTCAAGTTAATAAATAAATTCAAGTTAACATGCCTAAATCATCACAAATTCAGAACAAAATAGATTAATAAACCTACAAACTCCTATCAATTAATAAATAAATTCAAGTTAATAATCAATCTTATTTCCTAAACATTATAATTTTACAAAAACATTACAACAATAATTAGCATCTATGTAATATGATTATATTGCATATTGCCTATTGCTGCCTGTGTATTGAGTACTGAGTACTAACCTCAAAGGCTCAAATTGGAGCCTGGAGAGTGGAGAGTGGAGATAGCTGCGTGACCGGTGGGCGGTGACTGTGTGACAGACTGACAACGTGAGGATTGAGGAAGAGAGAGGCGACAGCCGACAGGACCACAGGAGGTTGAGGAAGAGAGACGCGGCGGCAGGCCGACAACTGACAAGGGCTGTTGCGGGGCACGAATGGCTCTTGGATGTGACACCCCCAAATTTGGACCCACACAGCCCAAACTTGAGTTGTCAAAAGACTACAACAAAATTATTACACGGTAGTACAACGTTTAACAATACAGTGTGTAATAATACACAACTAAGTCCTCACAATTATTGCCACACTATTTTTGTGAGACCCCAGGATTTTTAGAGTAATTCCAAATAAGGCTTGAATTAAGTAAATGTTAGCATTTTAAAACCTAGTGTTGAATGATAGATGTATTAATGAATGATTTATGATGTAAGCAAAGTGGTAAATGACTTTTGTGGTTCACTGAATATGTTGGATATATTACAAAGAGAATTGAAATGTGAAGAAGATTTATATGAATTAAGAAAAGAAGGTTAAATGTGCAGAGTATAAATGAGGTGTAATAGAGAGTATGAAATAAGTGGATTGGGTAAAGGTAAGTGCGATCAAAGAAAGAAAATTTTCAGAGAATGAGAAATCATCTTGATAAATACATCAATGAACGAGTTAAAGTGTTAATAATAAAAAAATTTAGAGAGTTGTGAAATGTAATATTATAAAGAAATTGTAAATTGAGTTAAGAATTTAATATTCTGACAGTTACGACCATTATGGTGTTATCCATGTGAGTTATGGATATTAAAGAGGTAAAATATGATTATTATGGATTTAGTTATTATTAATCAAAATAAAGGTATGATAAGGTGCTATAAATAGAATACGTATGATTATTACGGTAATTATGATTCAAAGGACGGAATCCTGTTAAGGGGGGAAGAATGTGAGGACCCGAATTTTCGGGATTTCTTTAATAATATTAAATAAGAATTTAAATAACAAAATTATTAAGGTTATTTAAATCATTTATGATTGATATATTTTATATGAATTAAAGTGTGCAATAAGATTTAATTGGGAAATTAAATCTGTACACAGATGGTAATAATTGGGGTTGAATAAAAATAATTGAAAGGTAAATAAATTGTTTAAAAATAATTTATTAGGAATAAAAGAAATTTCATATAATGGTACAATAAATTATACAATAAAATTATTGTGGAGGTGCAGAAATTATTATTTAAATAATGTTATGTGGT
Organism: Hedera helix; assembly: GCA_947179155.2. NCBI lineage: Eukaryota > Viridiplantae > Streptophyta > Magnoliopsida > Apiales > Araliaceae > Hedera > Hedera helix. Next base: position 4,825,518 of record OX359282.1, on the reverse strand, counting down.
AGTGTGAGGTATGAATTATATATATATATATATATATATATATATATATATATATATATATATATATATATATATATATATATATATATATGTGTGTGTGTGTGTGTGTGTGTGTGTGTGTGTGTGTTTATGTTTAATGGTTGTATTTATAAATTCTATTGATTATGAAAATTAAAGGATTAATAATTAAATTAATCCAAAAATTAATAAAAAGTTAATGAAGGAGTTAGTAAAATTGTAGTTATTGATTTTAGATTTAATCTGTAATTATGGAGGAAGTTTAGAAATTATTTAAAAATAAAAATGTAATTATATAAATTATATAATATTAAATTATATAACTAATATAAGAAAGATAGTAAGGAAATAATAATTGTATAAATTATATAAAAATAATTATATAATTTATATAAGGAGAATACATTAATTAAGAAAGGAGATAAAATTGTACAAATGGTACAATATTTTATTATATGATGTATATTTAAAGAGTGTTAAATAGTAAAAAAAAATGAAAAATAAATGAGAAGAAGGAAGGTTTTAATTATTAAAAATTATGTTTATGTATAATTGAACTTTTATGATTTTTATGGAGGATAATATTTTAGAAACGTAAACATGTTGATGTAACATGTTGTCCATGTAACGAAGTGAAAAAGGTATGAAAAATAATTTTTATATGTTATATGAATTTTGGAGGTATAAAATACCTCATATTATTAGATGCATGTCATTATGCGTATACAAAAAATATTAAGTAAAGTACTAGAAAAGGGTAAAAATATTAATAATAAATCATGTTATGAATTTTGATGAATTAAAATAAATATTTTACATACATTATGTAAAATATTTATTACACGAAATAATTACGTATTGTATTAAATTAAATTTGCATACTATTTTTGGAACATCCGAGAATTTTGGTATGATTAAGACGGTGGAGGAAAATTTCTATCCAAGAATAGTTAAGTGACTTGTGGGGGAATATAAAAGGAATAAAAAGCAAGAAAAGAAAAGAACAAAAAACACACACACACTCTCTCTCTCTATGTTGCTCCATCCGAAAACACTACCACCATCTCCAACCGGAAAACACCACCACCGCCAAAGAGAGAAAAAATTTGGTGAAGCAATAGTTTCAAGGAAGGATTTCAAGCTTAAGAGAAGGTATAAAATTAATTTAGTTGGTTTATTTTTGTAATTATAGTGATAAAATAATTGTGTGAAAAATTAGTAAATAATTAGAATAATTATTCCAAATAATTTTTAGATGTATATCTATAGATTATATAATTTTTGGAATAATTATGTTGTGAATTTTTTTTCAAACGCGGAGGTGAAACGACGTCGTTTTGGGGCGTGCAGAAGAAAGGGTCCGCGCCATGTGCGGAGGCTCGGGAAACGACGCCGTTTGGCATCGGCAGTAGAAGGTCGTGCGCCATGTGCGATCGAGGTTTTAGGTGGAATTTACAGTTTTGCCCCTGGTCTTTTTCGTTAATACCGAGCGTGTCCCTTGGTCTCGTAAAATTACGGATATGCCCCTGATCTTCTTTGTTAATACCGAATATGTCCCTAGAGTTGCAGAAATTACCAAAATGCCCCCAGAAAGTGATTTTTAATTAAATAAATGTTTAAAAATTATTTAAAAATTATAAAAAAATACTAAAAATATAGAAATGATGTTTGGGCATTAAATTTAATATTTTTGTAAAAATATTAAATATTGGGGATTAATATTTAAATGTTTAAATATTAATCTAATAAGGTTAAAATTTAGAAAATGATTAAATAAAAATTCGGATAACCAAATATACTAAATTTTATCCGACGAGCCGGGTTGTCTGCAGGGAATGTATTTTATATTAAATTAAATTAATATCATGAGGGGATAAATACTTATTAATTGATTATTTTATGATCATAGGTTGTACGAGAAGCATTATAGAATGGGTATTTATTAATTAATTCCACAATCTAGGCAAGTTCTTCAGTACTTTTATGTTAAATGTTTATCTGTTATGATATGTTAATTCTTGTTTCAAATGCATATAAATTATGTGTTATGTGGTCTATGGATAACATGACAAAGATGTGTACTTTGTACAATAATATGAATATATGTGGGATATAATGCTTGAGTAGAAGCACATCACATGATGTATGACACACACAGAGCATGTTATGCTATGTGCTACGTGAAGCATGAAAGATATAAACTGTTGAACTTACTGAGCCGTTGTGCTCATTACTTGCATAATATACACTTTTGCAGGTAAATAAATGAATTTCAAGAATATCAGATTGTGTTAGAGATGGATTACCCTAAAATGTTGTGAATGTTATTATTATATTTTCAATACTATACTTCATGTGAGTACATTTACTAAGATTATATTGATGTACTGTATGGACATATAAAGTGGATCTGGATAGGACGAGTAAAGATAAAATTGTGTACTGTGATTATTCCAGATAGTTGTTACGATATAGAGTTTTTAATTATGAATTATGAAACAAAGAACATTGTATGGATATAAACAATATTAAATTTTGAAGGTTGAGCTTAATGGTACTTGTAACAGAAAGAAAAAGTAAATGTTGCGATCCAGGGACTAGGACCGAGATATAAGGATTTTAAATATCCAAATATTTTAATACAATGATTGATTGAGAAAAAGAAAAAAAAAATTATACCGAAAAATTTGGTAACTGATGACTGTAAAGTCAAGTAATAGATTAAATAAGGTGATTAAAGATTTATTAACAGACTGAAATTTGGACGTTAAGGGAATAATGTATAATAAATGTGAAATTTAAGGTAATAAGGTTTGTCGAATTTCGGGGTTGTTTCAATTTTACAACACGTGAAGACTACGACAGCTATCCCTCGGATTCTCACTCCATCCCCCGGCTAGATCCAGCTACGTTCTCATCTCCTGTTGAAAAACAATGGAACAAAAAGAAAGGGTGAGCTCAAATAGCCCAGTAAGAAATATCATGACTAAGATAATGACAAACAAATTATCATTAGCTTTCAACAGTTGAGTTCTTGATAGAATACAATAGACTACAAGGTTTATATCAAAAATTGCAGTTAAATTCTTGAACAACGTTCAGATCAATAATAGCAGTGGAATGAACAATTTATTAGAAGAATAATGCAGACTATAATGTCCACTCGCTTCTCTTTTTAGGAAAAAACATCATCAACTTTTATCATCTGAAATACCATTAGTCATGATAATACAAATTCACAATTCCTGGTCATAATCATGCAAATCAATAGTTCATCTTTGCACTACGGGCCAAAGATATTCAATATAACACCAACGGTCATGATTATACCAGATTCAGCATTTGGTCATAATCATACCAAACAACAGTTCATCTTTGCACTACGGGCCAAAGATATTCAATATAACACAAACGGTCATGATTATACCAGATTCAGCATTTGGTCATAATCATACCAAACAACAGTTCATCTTTGCACTACGGGCCAAAGATATTCAATATAACACAAACGGTCATGATTATACCAGATTCAGCCTTTGGTCATAATCATACCAAACAACAGTTCATCTTTGCACTACGGGCCAAAGAGAACATTCACCACGTGTCATAAAAGACACTGAACATATGTATTGCCTTTAACCTATTATATCGCCTTTAACTTATCATCTGTTCAACAATTATATCGCATCTGTGCCCCCGGCCACAGATATTCACAACAACTTGATTCTTGATGATTAGTACAAATAACAGTGATACAAATGATGAACAAAAGAAACAGGATAAACAATAAGTATCAGAAGTTTACTTTGTGCAGATTCAAATAATGTCTAAATTGTCAACATGATGTGGAGTGAAATTCAAAAATGATATTCAAGATCCACAGTTCAGAATAACGATTACAGTTCAATAGAAAGGTTCAGAAAATAGGAAGGTTCAATTGAAATCATGAAGTGCAACTATTATGGAACATATAATATTTTCAAGAATTATAGAAGTAATAGTTTCATAATAAGTTTTGATTTAGGAGTATGAAAGAAAATAATATCAATTACCGTAGCATGTTTGATTAACAAAAGGTGAAGGAAATTAATATCTCTTACCATAGTAAGTTTGAATAATGGAAGATGAAAAAGATGGTATCCCTTATGAGTATAAAGGAAAATAATATCACTTACGAATATGAAAGAAAATGATATTACAAACGAATATGGAATAAAAGTATCGTGTGATAATTCGTGTAGACAAATTATTTCCACAAGAGACAAATAAGAAATAAATACAAAGGGTTATTCACCAACAGGCGGTAGTCCGCGCAGTAAGGTTATTCCCACAATTTAATAAAATTTGATTACGAAGAGTTATTCACCAAACAGGCGGTAGTCCGCACCGTAAGGTTATTCTCAGAGATTAATAAGGAATGAATACGAAAGGTTATTCACCAACAAGCGGTAATCCGCGCCGTAAGGTTATTCCCACAATTTAATACATGAAAATAAATGATACATCTTATGAGTAAGAAAGAAACGATATTATTTTCGAGAATCAAAGAATGATAATCCCTTACCGTGGTAAGTTTAAATAATAGAATATGAAAGAAGATGATATTCCTTACAAGTAAGAAAATAATACCATTTATGATGATGAAAAAAATGATACCCCTTACCGTAGTAAGTTTAAATAATAGAATATGATAGAAGATGATATTACTTACCGTAATAAATTTAAGAGTGTGAAAAAAATGATATTCCTTACCTTAACACGTGACTGGATATTGATTTAAATGAGGTTGATCAACCTATATATTTATAATATGATTAGTAATTACCACATATAAATTTCAAAGTGTATGATAACACGTATAATATGAACTATCAAAATTATATATATTTAACATAATTTTTGTAGTATACTATAACAACTTTAAAATAGTTTTTAAAATAATATTCCAAAATAAATCTTCCAAAGAAAGCTTTTAAAAATGAATCTTCTTAAAGAAGAGTCTTCTAAAGGAAGATTTGTGAATATCGTGAAAAATAGGAATTTATAAAATTACTACTCTTTAATAAAAGACTTACTTGAAAATTCCTGCACTCATTTTGGCTTTCAAACACTTAAGATAACCTTACTATTCTCAGAGAAAACTTATAAAATTCTTATAGAAATTTTTTATATTTTAGGTGTGATTTTTCTATTCAGCTGAGCAAGCTATTTATAGGAGAAAAGAGACTACTATGCGCGGTAGGTGAACTGAAAAAAAATTCAACAGAGGCTACTACGCAGCCTTCACCAACCATCCAGCCAAACTCATATTTTTCACATTTCATGTGGGCCCCACAGTGAGTCCACGTACTATTCACGTTACTATTCACATGAATAGTTAATTAATTTTTATTTTATTTTATTTATTTTTTTAAAAAAAAATATTTATTTATTCTTCTTGTGGGTCCAACATATAAAATAAAATAATGCTACAACAATAATTCAACAATAATGTAATAAACACGTTACAAATTATTATTAATTTAATAATAAAAATTACTGTGTTTTTGCTACTGTGACAATTATTTGGTTCAATAATTTTAAAATACAGTGCACCAACAATTATTGACTCAATGATATGAAATACAGTGTAATGACAATTATTGAATCAATAATACAAAATACTGTGTAACAACAATTATTGAATTGATAACATAAAATATTATGCAGTGACAATTATTGATGAAATGATGCACAACAGTTACGGTGTCAATTATCAGACCAATAATATGAGACATTGTGCAATACCGTGTCCTACTGTAGAGTACCGTGTGCTACAGTAAAAATATCATAAAATACCGTATGCTACTATTCTTTTATAACCGGTATTTTAACAGTTAAAAGTGATAACATCGTTGACTATTTTTATTTAAAAAGGTTACTTCTGTCGTTTTTTATATCCGACAAATATTTCGTTGTGGGGTCCACCAATGATTAGTTATTTCGGCGCCGTCGTACGACCCGAATATTCCCCGACAAAACGAATATTGTCCGACAAAATAAAATTTGCACATAACATCCTTAACTTTCAATTTTGTCAATTTAACCACTTACTGTTTCGTGAAAAATATATATATATATGAAGAAAAATTAAATTTTATATTTCATAAAATTCGGGGTCTTACATTGGAGGTTGGAATGGCTGGTGCAGTGGTGCGGGCTTGCAAGTTGCGGTTGGAAATGGTGAAAATGATGTTGCTGTGGCTGGGAATGGTGAATGATGTTGCGTCTAGGTTTTGTATTTTTTTTTTAACTAAATGAAACGACGTTGTTTCATAATAGTTTAAAAAAAAAATTACCTAATTTGCAGAGCAGTCGGTCACCTGGCGGAAGAGAAGAAGAGAACTGCCCGTCGACCACCGGAACTTCCTTTGCTGTTGCCGTCGGCTGCCGGGGTACTTGTCCAGGTAAACCAAAGCCTAGATCCGTCCCTGATTTTACCCTTTTTCGGTCACCATCCTAGATATTCAGTAAAATGTCAATTTGAACATAAATGCTTATATTTGTCACACAATTATAATATATATATATATATATATATGTATATATATATATATCATACACTTTCCTCTTTGTTTTAGCGATTTAGACATAAATATTTTTATTTGTCTTTATTCATCTTGTTTTGTTCTTCATTATTATAAGTTAATTTATTCGACTTAATTTATTTTTTTATACTTAATAACATAATATATTATAAATTATTATTTATAAAAGTATTAAGAATTTTAATATTCTTTATTAAATATTATTGAATTAATTAGTTGAACACTACTTTGAATGTTGAATTAGTATATGAATATTTTAAGATAAATTAGGAGAAATATACCAAGTAATCTTAGGAATATGACAAATTTTAGGGATATCAAGTAAAAGATAAATTAGGAAAAATTAAAAAAATATGACCATTTTCAATTACAAATAATAAAATATTTAGTAATTTAAATTTTTGGGATATTTTTCATAACCTATACCAAAAGCGTGTTAGGGACGAAGCTGTTCCCGGACAGAGGGGGGCCACGGTCCCCTCAAAGATTTTTGAAATATGTGTACTATTATTAGTTTATACTAAGTAAGTTTGTTGTGTTATTTTTAGGTTATTTGTATTTGACATTAACATGACTTGTTTATTATTTGTGTCGGTAAATTGTGTCATTTTTGAATTCGTGACAAGTAAAGGTTAATCCTAATATGATAATTTTGTGTCATATTCGAGTTAATGTGTCGTGTCAAAAATTGTCATTACTAATTTAAAGGTTTATTTGATTTTGTCGTCTTTTTTTTTTGCTGCAAGTGGAAGGCTGATTATGATTTAGATTTAGTTGGTAAGTCTTAATTTTTGTCAATATAGACTACATCTCTCCGTTCAATACTATCTCAATACTAATTAAACTAATCAAAAATCATCCATAATTTTAGACTAAAAAACCGTCTGAGTCTTATCAATTCATCCCTTCTAGGTTCGATTTGACCCCCTCCAAAATAAAATTCTGGCTTCGCCCATGAAAAACGCCCTTATCTATACTTTAGTCAGGTGTGACCTGATTAAAAGAAAAATTAAGTGCATGTGAACTGATTCCTTCCCGTTGAGGTAGAATGTAAGATACCAAAAGGTGATATAGGAATAAATTTGATGCTAGTCAGGTTAGATATTCTCCACTTGTGGCAATTGGGAAGAATAAATACTTCCTGATTCCTTGTGTAACCTTCACATGTAGGATTAGATTTGCCTTAGTGAACGATATATCCATTCTACTACCAACCAATGAATCTCATTTAATTTGCTTTTATTTTCTAATATGGTACTTATTAACATCCCTATTTTTAAGTTTCCAGTTAAAGTATTATCACATTTTTTAAAAATCTATTTAATTAGATTTTAACAATATATTTCATCCTATGAGAACTTGGGAAGGGGCAGGGAACGCGGGCGAATTAGGAGGGGCACATGGTAAACTTACCTTTAGAAAGGGGCGAAGAATATAGACGAATTGGGAAAAATTTAAGGTAATTTATCTTTTTCATGTAGCATCTTAATTAATTAAATTTTTTAACTTCTATTGAGATATAAACTCAAAATTATAATCTTACGCTCCAGAAAAAGCGGTCTCTAGCATTAAATTATCATATTTGGTCTAAATATTCCCATGTTAATTTCATGTATTGAAAATAATTCCAAGGGTGTAAGTACTTATATACGAAGTTCCAATATGGGATCAAAATTGTCTTGTAAAGTTAAATAAAATATAAATATTTTAGTCATATCTCTTAAAAATTAAGTGAGACATATATATATATTATATTTTCATGTTAAATATATATAGTATTGTAAATTCTCCTCCTCTACATATATTGTGTAACCTTGTTATATTGACGAGATATTCCACACAGAAATTTTGACTCATGAAGTGGGACGGAGGGAGTATGTGAATTGTGATGTAGATAATTACTATCGTTTTTTTTTGAAAAAAAAAGAAGAAAAAAAACAGAAAACACTAGTTATGCAATTTGAGAGAAAATATAAAGAAATAAAAGGAACTATTTATTTAATATGTTGAATTTAGTAATAGTTTTCAATATAATAAGCTTTGGTAAATTTTTAATTAATTTTAGACTTACTATTTTATATTACATTTGGTTAAAATATAGGAGGTATTTAATTTTTTTAATGTCACATTGAGATAATTTTAAATTTAAATTTAATATAAATTTATCTAATTTTAGTCGATAAAAGTATGAATACGATAAATCGTCTAACCTGTGTTTATTAACTATAAAAATATACTATTGTTTTTTGAAATCAAATAAATAATATCAATTTAAAAAAAATTAAATTTACTTAAAAAGTATATAATCAATGAAGTATATATATAGTATAAAAAGTGGAAAACAACAACAAACACTTGCATTAGAACAGAATATAAAACTTCGAGTAGCAAAATAACTTGTACTATGTTTTTGAGTTTTCAAACGGAAAAGGAAAGAACATGAAACATAATTTATAATAAAAAAAGAATTTTTTCTTTTTTGAATATTAGAAAACTGATAAATTTACACGATGGACTCCGTAAAAGTGTCGCTATACATGTATAACAGTTAAATCGTCGTTATAGATTTTTTTGTGAGATCTACATTGTAAATTTATCAAAAAACCGTGTAAAAATATCAATTTCCTATTTCTTTAATGTTGCTATTGAGTTTATTAAGGAAAAAAACAGAAGAGAATTTAAGTTTTCCATTTTGACTACTAGTTTATCTTTATATTAATTTTATTGCGTTTATAATAAAAAAGTCATAATGGGGATTATAAAAAATTAATATGAAGGTTATGATTTGAATTATAAAAAAAATTACTTATGTTAATTAATTTTTTGTTCAAATCTATTTATTTTTAGACCAAAAGTAGCTTTAATGAGAAAAATGGTCAAGTTTTTTGTCCATTATTTTTTATTTATTTTAAAATCAATAATACAAATTTTCATATGAGTATAAAATAAATTTCACTTTTATATAAAAATAATTTGCGTTAAAATATTAAAAATACGTGAAAATAATGCTCATTACGTAGATTGTTTAAACATTCAAAGTCTTTATAATGTTTATTTTATCCCTAGATACTTGTATACTATATTAAAGGTGGTTAATTTTTCTTTTAATTTCAAAATAATAAAAATAAAAATAAAATAAACTTACAGGATGTAATAAAATGGACCAGAACAGTAATTTTCTGTTTTATTACCCAATCGTCTCGTTCTCGTCCGCACAACGACCAGAGGTTCACCGATTCTCATGGAGGTCGCCGGCAAACCCCTTTCCCTTCCCATTTCTTCCTATACATTACTCCAATTTCTTCATCCCTTCCATTTTCTCCCTCTTCCTAAAACATTCATTTCCTTGGATTCCGGCCAGAGGGGACTCTGTTCTTGACGCCGGAATTCTTGGAGTTCGCCGTCGTTTACCGTTAGGGCCTCTTTGGTTCGAGAAAAATTCATCCTCTAACATATAAATTGCTGGTACGCCTTACACATAGAAATTGGTACAGGGATTTATTTGTTTATCTGTTGGGATTATTAGCGTGATTGGTTATAATCTGACTTATAAATGTGTTTGAACTGAACTTTTGTTCTGGACCATAATCTAAAAAATTGATATTAGCCTAGGAGTTTATATTTCTTTGAAATAGTCTCCTTAAGCAATTATAGCTATTTTATATTATCTGTCCCGAATAATTTGTCCAGTTTGATTCAACGCACACTTTCTGACAATTGGAGGATGGTGTTAACTTATTAGTTTTTGAAACTATCATTCCTTTGATGATGTGATGAATCTCACCCCATTTAAATAAATGGAACAGTACAAGTTTTGTCATATTTATTTTATTACAACAAAAGCTCAATTGTTGAAATTCATATGGTAAAAAAACAAGGGTGACTAATGTTTTGGACAGCCAAAAGGGAATGGTAAGTGTATATTTAGTCTTCACATATTGACGAATCTGAAAAAGAAAATTACATGTCTGTCTTATTTTGTTTGAGGGGAAACTTATACCATAAATATACTTGTAAAGAAAAAATAATGTTAAAAGTACCAAAAAATAGATTTATTGTCTGCCTAGAAATTTGTTTGGAAGTTATAAGAAGAGTAAATTGCTAGATTTTATAATGAACATGAATACTTTATGGAATCAGAACCTTATTCATTTAGGATGATGATATTTTTAAAAGGGAAATTGAGGTATCCTCAAGCCTTCCCTAGGACCCATATTCAGTTGAATGAGGCCTTGTGAGAAGACCAAAATTTTCTTGTGGAAATAGCACTTCCCCTCATTTATTGAATTGGATCCTGTAGATATTTAACTTTAATGGCACAGTGAAAGCTAATATTCTTTGATGTCTATGAGAAAAGTTTTGCATTTATGAAATTCTTGTATTTGGCCATGTTGATTAGTGTCAATAGTATGCATCATAAAAAAGATGGAAAGTTGGAAACCACTTGTACAACGTCTTTTGAGAGGATTTTAGTGCGTGGATTTTTATAGAGTTCAGTTAGGACACGTCACTGCCTATGTTGGAAGTTTTCTCATCCCGGGGTTCGAGAACTCTTCTAGGAATTGACAACCTACTTTAGTGTCAGAGTTGGGCTTTTCTAGCCAGGAAAGGTTAGGGGGTTGCATAGAGGGTATCATATCTCTTGTGTAGTTTTAAGTCAGTTTGACTTCTTTAGCATTATTGGAATGGTAGTCTTACATTGAATTTGAAGCAGTTGTTTCTTGATTAATTTATGTGATGAAATTTGCAGGGAATCAATTCTGAAACTTCTTACTCTTTTGTATGGCGTTTTCTTGATTAAATTGGCGGTGGACAGTGAGTTAACATTTTTCTTGAAGGAATATAGGTCACAGGGCTTTACTAATCATGGCTGAGAAAGCTGAAGCTGAAACACACCCATGGCAGAACAAGTGGAAATTTTCCTTCTGCATTTTCTTGAAGGATTTCAGGTAGGTACTCTTTCTTGGCATCTTCTAATTTAGGTTGTTTTGTAGTTAAAATATTTCTTGTCAAACTAGTACAATTATTATTTTTTTCAATGGCTGGGGACGCAAAGGGATAAGCAGCGCTTCTGCTGCCCATAAGGTTTCATGGTATAACTACCCAAGGACAGCAGCTTGAACTAGTTACCGTTTAAATAGCTAGTACAGTTTGTAAAATATCAAAGAGTACCTTTCTGTATATAGTAGTATGTGTTTGCATTGAGCACGCTTGTGTATATATGAAAATAACTAATATTCCTTGTTATCTATTTTTGTTTCATGCATTACAATATTTTCATCAAGTCACACTTGGTAGTTCAATTTGTTAAATTTGATCAAACACTTTTTTTTGTTGGTATACGGTGGGATTATGTGTACTGTGGCAATAGCTTTTTATTCTGTTTTAGTTACTTTCCTAAGTTTAAAAACCAATCCTGGAAGAAACCCGACACTTCTTAGAGATTTATTGTGCTAGGATGGCCTAATCACTGTACCATTATATTTCAAGCTAGCCAGCCCAGCGGTTTGAGTTGGTCTTACCTAATCCCTCAACATATTTTCTAGTTTGCTGCATAACCTTACATACATATCCAAACATACAATTTAGGTGGAATGACATTACTCTGTTGGAACCTTGTTTTTAAAATTGCAATTAAGAGTTTTTCTTTTGTGTCTTGATATGCTTAGAAGGTTATAATCATTGTCTGCAATCATATGAGCAGATTAGTACTGAAAATGGATGAGCTTGGTCGAGAAATAGCAAGGATCGCTTTCCCAGCGGCACTAGCTTTGACAGCTGATCCCATTGCATCTCTTGTTGATACAGCTTTCATTGGCCAAATAGGTAGTTCCTTAACATTTTATATCTTCATTTATCCGATACATATTTTTGTGCTCTAGCGTTCCTGTGTCCCCAGAAGCTGTCGTGATTAGTAAAAGTTACCTTTCTTGACTTACCTCATATATTTTATTTTGCAGTCTGGAAATAAATGGAATTCCTTTCTGATTAGCTTTTCCTTGTGTATTATTTAATACATTTATATATGTCGTTCAGTTTTTAAACATCTAGAAAGTGTTTAGATATAATTTAAAATAACTATTACTAAGAAACACTTTTAACTAACTGCGCTAAGTAGCTCGGCGGATATGTTTCATGTAGTTGTGAAGTGCTTGAGCCTTGGTACTTACCCATATATAATTAAAAACTCTCAGTTCTTCAAGTATATGGGACTTTTCTAGCACATAATAACCAGTTGTTTATAGAACTGCTTGAAACTAATATACTTTTTCTATTGAAACGTCATCTGCTGAGACAATGTTATTCTGATTAGAATCATTAGACAATTCCACTCTATTTAGCCGGCGTACTCAATAATGAGACTAAAATGAATAACATACAAATAATGAAGCATGATTGAGTCTGAGAAAAGTGAAAACTATAGATGATTATTGATACTTTGTCCTTAGAGGTGTATTTCTGTTTTATAAAGTATATAGGTTATTGGCATGTAGCCTCTAGATTCAACTACAGTCATTTCTGTAGTGACACGTGTATACAACCTAGAGAGTTGAACAATCCTCTCTGACCAATCTCTTTGGCTCCATTGCATCTGACCCGAGCAGATTTCAACTCTTCAAATAAAGCAGTCACATGGACTTGGTCTGTTGGTCAATGGGCCAAAACGAAGAAAATTAGAGCCTAGAGAAAGAAGTTTGGTCACACGTGGGGGCCTGGGAGGCGAAGGGTCAGGGAAGGAGGAGTGAGCATGATATATATGCAGCCTCAGACCAATCTCTGGCCTATCACCATAAGCAATAAATGGATTATGTTCTAACATGTCCCATATCTAGACATTATATCTAGGAGTAATAAGCTAACTAGCGCTAAAGACTATGTTTGGATTAAGAAAACTGAGCTAAACCATACGTTATAAGCTTCAGGACATGGCACTTGACCCCTGTGGTACTACATAAACACAAGAGTTCCAACTCCAACCTATGTGGAACTACATACTATTGAGCTTACAAATAGATGTGAAGAGTTGGAAGAAAACATGTTGTGAAACAAACATAATTGATTGCTTGCAATATACATGTCTTCGTTTCTGATTAAAGATTAAAAGAATAATTAGTTTGATACTTCCATCTATACATGGACTTGCAAAAAATTATAATGGAATGAAGCAGTTTTGGTAAGTTGCCAGTTCCCATCTCACATGAGTATCAATTGTCCTAAACAAGAAGCATGATCGATTATAGAAATACATTATATAGTATAGAAGTCATATTAACAATGTATGTACATGTAAGTACTTTTGATCCTAAAGATTTCACACTTCTCTTCTATTAAATCCCCTCAAATTGGTGTTGTGACACCATTAATTTGTCAACAAGCTATTTATAGGTAAAAGATGTATTTGCAAACTGAAGGAGCTATGTGAGAAAGAAGGAGAACACCGTCCAAAAATTAGATTCGGAGAATATGTTAATCATTCTTTTAGGACGCATGTGCATAACACAGGATTGGTGGCTATGCTAATACCACTTATTATCTCGGCATAAAAAGATTTAGGATGATATGATATCCCTAATCTCTGAAGACACCGACTACAAGCTGATGACATAGCATGATTTAGATATTGTTGTTAGGCCTAAGACTTCCACAAGATAAGGGACTTCTTGTTGAAAAATCAACTAGTGGTAGAGTGACATGCTTTAGAGAACCCAAACCCCTTGTACACATCTCTCAATCCCTTTACAGAGCCTAACCTCTCTCTCACTCACTAGGATTTTTCCTTATGCTCTCTACATCTTGTCTTTTTCTCTCAAAGAGAATCTGTGGACCCCTTTTTATAGAACCAAGATGGCAGATGCCAAATCCATAATTGAATAAGAAAACCAAAATAGTGGATTAGGAATCCCGAATCATTCATGAATAAGGATTCAAGTCACATCTCAACGAAGAATCTCAAAGTACTCCCCAATGATGCCCCGGAGTAGATGCCTAGTTCATGATGAAGGCCAAGCAAATTGTAGGCTTTAGACCAATCAAAATGTAAATTAGTTTAGTTTCAATTATCAACTGCTAAATTAGAGAGTTAATATGAAATCTCTTGTTGTTAAAATAGAACTGAGTTTAGCCAAGCTTTAGTTGAATCGGGATCCTGGGGTTTGAGCTTTATATTAGCTGACCTCACTGGACAGTTAATCTTGGAAAGTTCAAAAGGAGCTTTAGATGATACTACTATAAAGTTTTGTGGAAATCGTCTTTATTTGGGTAGACGTCTTTTTCTCTCTTTGATATCTTTTCATTAACATTTGAAAAAGAAGAGAAACAATTTTACATATGACTACAAGACTTGCTGCTTTAAACCTTCCCAAGTGTATTCTGTGTGTAGTTCCTCCATAACTTTGTTTCCTTGTATGTAAATCCATAATTTCATTTAGTGCTCATCTTTTAGTGTGAATTTTTCCTTGAGAAGTATATTTAATTTAAATGATCTGTGCAAACATACACAGGTCCGGTGGAACTTGCTGCTGTAGGCATTTCTATCTCTATATTCAATCAAGTGTCAAGAATCGCAATATTTCCCCTTGTCAGTGTCACCACCTCCTTTGTCGCAGAGGAAGATACTATTGCCCAAGTGGATCCTGAAGAACAAAAGAGCGAAAACTTGGAAATGGGTACACATGTAAGTCCTGAAGATGAGAAATTACTCTTGATGAAAGGTATGTTAGGTTCATCAATATTTGTCAGTTTCTATTGGGTGTCATTTAATGGTTTATGCTACATTCTAATTTTAAACTTCTCTGTCTTGTGTTTGTTTCAGAGTCTGATGATAGTACTGACATGTTTGAGTCGTGTGATAGTAGCTGTGATGTAGCTAACACTAAGTGTGGAAAAAGGCATATCCCATCAGCCTCATCTGCTCTAATAATTGGTGGCATCCTTGGCCTCATCCAAGCTGCATTCCTGATATCTGTAGCAAAACCTGCCTTGAACATTATGGGGGTCAAATCTGTAAGTAATCTGTGCAGAAGCAAGAGACGACTCTTGCAGTCACTATATTAGTTTTACCTGAAGAGAAAAGAAAAGAAATGTAGTTCTTTGTTCTACATGACTATGTATATTTTTCCACTGTAAACTACTAGTACCTGAATTTAATACTTTGTGATGGTTGATAGAGCTCACTTAAACATATGTAGGATTCACCTATGCTAAGCCCTGCCAAACAGTACTTGACATTGAGGTCTATCGGTGCTCCAGCTGTTCTTCTCTCACTGGCCATGCAAGGCGTCTTCCGTGGATTTAAGGACACAAAAACTCCTCTCTACGCTACCGGTAAGTAAAATTATGAGATAGAATAATATGATTCTTAAAGCACAAGCATAAGCATCCGAACATGGGTGCGAAGCGCAATAGGAAGAGTGTGTGCAGCCCATACTGAGAAGTTGTAAAAAAATTCAAGTTTAGAACTCGATTATTTAATAATATTATGGAATTATAGTGTAATAACAACAAATAGTTGATAAAGTAAAATTTTATTTTAAAGCCCGCCCACTTGAGACAACAATGCTAATTACATGAACTAGGAGGTTTGGAGCAATTATAGGAAAAATTCCTTTAGTTTGAAAAATTATAGCTTCTTTCCATGGACTAAATTTTGACTGAATGATAGGTGTGAACTTACAGTAATGCCTTTGGTAAAGTGTGTGAGTGTTATATATATATATATATATATATATATATATATATTATTAGTTTTAAGGTTTAAATATTGCACACTAAGACATAATTCTTTTAAACTTTTTTATAGTATTTCAGGCATAGTACTGAGAATTTTCATCTAAAAAATTTTGTTTTAGCGTGCCTATACAAACTTTAGTATTCAAAAAAATAAAAAAATAAAAAAAAGCAGAACACTTGTTTTTAGACGCAAAGGGTATTATTTTACTTATATGCGTTTTTTTTTGAAGTTATAAGAATTAATATCTTTTCTTAACATTATTCTTTGATGCTAAAAGAAAAGTCAGCATTAATGTCAATCCTCACCGAAGAAAAATCCTGACTATTCCACTGCCCGAACGTGCAAGGTGTAGACAGGAAGAAATTTCAAAATCTTGTTAAACAGACAGATCACAGCCTGTCTTTTCTCTTTCCATCAAAAAGCAAAAAATAAGTAAATTAGTAATGAAAAAGTAAAAGGTTTTGCTTCTTACTATATGTGCTTGATAACTTCAATTTATTATAACTCATTTGTTTATTGAATCTAATTTAGTGGCAGGAGACGTAACAAATATAATTTTGGACCCAATATTTATATTTGCCTTTCGTCTGGGAGTTAGTGGTGCAGCCATTGCTCATGTTATATCTCAGTGAGTTACATCTGACCGATTTCCACTATGCTAATACCATGCTTCATGTACTAGGTTTCTCTTTGCCGTACATTCTTTTTCTAAACTTTAACTGTATATGGTCACCTAATATCTTTTCTATTTCTCTTTTTGGTACAATAGGTACCTGATCTCAGTTATACTCTTTTGGAAATTAATGCAACAAGTTGAACTTTTGCCTCCTAGTCACAAACATCTGCAATTTGCTAAATTGCTTAAAAATGGTGAGGATTTTATGCTGCTTTAGTAACTTTTGAGCTAGTGCATCATTATTCACATTCTGTAAATTCTCTTTTGAAATGATATTGGAACTGTATGTACTATGGAAAGAACTCTGAGTGTTGAGCCAAATTCAATGAATTAACAGCGTTAGCAATGAGTGAAACATGTTAGTGGTTTTCCTGTTTAATCATATTTTATTCTATCCAAAGCATTAAGCATTGTTCTATTTTTTCCCTTTTTTTTTTAATTTTGTTTTTAATTCAAATAATGCAGATATCAACAATCTAAATTCATTAGATTTATGGTAATTGGTGATTGCAGTTTCAGTAACCTATCACCATTGTTACATAACATTCATATTTCACTGAGATTTATTGGTAATCAACCATGTACATAAATTGGAAATACTGAAACTTTACTGCGGTTTTTAGCTAAAACTGGTGAGTTTAACAAGTTCATGTCAAGTACGGATGATGTTGTCTATCATGCATTGAGTTTCAAAACTTCAATTCTTTCCTATATCTTTTAAGTAGCTTCTTTCTTCTTAGGTTTAAATAAATCATTTAAAACTAATCATATTTAATTAGGGTGAATTTTAAAGTTTCCCCTCCTTTTTTGTTTGTTTTTTTTTTTTTCTTTTTTCATTTTTATATTTCTAATTAGATAAATTTCACATTACTCAGAGAACATATTTTACATTAACTCCGACTGCCATTGTTCCTCTCTCTGTTGTTCCTACAGGTTTACTGTTATTGATGAGGGTTATAGCTGTCACATTCTGTGTTACACTGGCTGCGTCTATGGCTGCACGTCAGGGACCAACATCAATGGCAGCATTTCAGGTTTGCTTGCAGGTTTGGTTGGCAACGTCTCTTCTAGCTGATGGCTTAGCTGTTGCTGGACAGGTTAGAGTTGATCTCTTAGCAACTACTAACACTGTGACTACTGACTATAATTCATATTCTCACCTTTGAGAAGGAATGGACGAATTAATTTTCTTAACATGTGAAGGAACAGTTAATCACATATGCATAATGGAAAATGCGCCCTGTTTTCAAGAAAAACTGTAAAAGATTGCAACTTCCCAAACCCTTGTAATACAGTAAATTTTGATATGGCATTGAAGATGAGACGTGGGGTTGCAATTCATAGTTAACCCAACTTCCCACTAGGAAAGAAATAATATTGATGAATTCGTGCTTTGGATTTAAAAAGGAAACTGCATACATTAAAGATTCCAGCCAATGAGAACTTTACATAAGAGTTCAACACTGAGGTTTTTTCTTTCTTTACATTTTTATAGAAACAAGACATAGATTAACGATACTATGATAGTAAACAGAAAATTGTTGCTTTCTAGCTTTGGTTGTCAAATCATGAGCATTTAGCACTATTGCTCATACGTACAAAACAATGTTAAACATGCAATCTACTTTAGCAACATCATTTAGAGTACTAATAGAACTACACACAGTGCCTAAAATGTCTTTACGACAATTAAGAACCATAATTGGTGCAAGGAATTCAACTGCTCCCCAATCATGATGCATAGCCCAAAGAATGATTTGCAGAACAGCTATTTGGCATGATCTGGAGAGTGAGCAAAGAGATGAAACCCTAGAACAAAAACTGAAAATTTACTCTGATCAAATTAAAACTTGTGAGCTAGGTCATAAATGTATGATGTTTAATTAGACTTGGCAGAAAGTGGATTTGGTTTGGTTATGGGTTGCAAAATATGGTTATGGTTACGTTAAAAACTAGGACCATATAACCTGTTTTTTAATATGGGTTATGTGAGTTCGAACCAAATAGTTATGGTTTCAATTTAAGTTATTTTTCATGTTTCAAGATTGCTATTATTTTGGTCCAATGCAATAAATTACTTAATGTTTTGATTTTTTTTAATCTTCCTTTATTTAACTTCTCTACCTAATTTGTTTTATACATCATTCTCTTTTTCATATTTTTTATACACGGGTTAATTGATGTTTTGGTCACTGTACTAGGGATCGGTTTTCATTGTGATTACCAACTCTTTTTTTGTTACAAACATATTACTATAGTCATAAAACGTTACAAAATAGTCATTCGTTAAAATTCCGTCCAAAAAAGTAACGGAAATTACTGAGCAGACTGATGGTGACATGTGTGAATTATGTGATAGGTGAAACTTATCTAACGTGGATAGACAAGGTTAATATGGGATAGCATATAATCTATTTTATTTTACTTTTTTATTTTAAAAGAAAGAAAACAACAAAATCAAATTAAAGATAAATAAAAATAAGAATAATATAATCTATTTTATTTTTTTATTTGAAATGAAAGAAAACAACAAAATCAAATTAAATATAAATAAAAATAATAGCACTATCAACTAAATATTAACCTAATCAATTAAGCCCAAATTGAATAACTACAATAATTAACCCCAAATAGAATAACTACAATAATTAATTAATATAAGATAAGACTACAGTTTAGTTAACAAAACAATACTTAAAAAAACAAATTAACAGTTTAAAAACAAATAATAAATAAAAGTATTCTTTAATTAGATAATTAGATTACTTATTCTTAATAATATGTCCAGAAACATCTTCAATACTCTTCCATCCAAAAGCCACCAAATCCAAAAAACAAAAAGCAAATTGAGAGTCTGCATCAAACATGACAAGACACCCATAAATCATTGCTAACATACACACAAATACATTAAGAGAGTTTGCCGCAACCAATTGCAATCTTCTTCAAACTCGTCAAAATTCACTGATAATTACAATCCTTTTCAGGCCCATCCTGATGAGAAACCGAATCTTGGGACTTCTGGTTCGGATCTAGAGGATGGGGTATATTTACATTCTTCAATGAGGATGGGGTATTAAATTTCTTTAATTGTTTCTCTCATTTTTAGTTACACAGCCAGAAGAAAATGAGTGGAAGAAGGGGAAACATGGATCATTTCTTTGGATTTGGAGACCCTTTTGCCCTTGGGGGTCGCCAGAGTTTAGTATCTGGCTTTTTTGGAGGAAGAGACCCTTTTAATGACCCTTTCTTCACACCCCCATCTGGTTTCGCCATGGGTGGGAGTCCTTTGATGAATGGATTTCCATCTGCTTTCTTTGTCGGGAGCCCTTTGATGAATGCACCACTTCCATTTGGTTTCGCTTCTGAGAGTTCTTTGATGAATGCAAATCCATTTGGTTTCTTTGATGGACAATCATCTATAAGTGTGGGTTTTTAATAGTTGGAGCCCTAGTTTTCCCCCCTTTTTTAATTTCTACAACACTGATTAGTTTTATCATGTGCCTTGCACATGATTTTACATGTAGCCAAATGCGCCACATCACCTCAATCATCAGCTATTTTCACTCATGTGACATGCACGTGCAGTAACTCCCGTTAATATTTTGGATGGAATGTTAAGTAATGACAATTTTGTAACTTTTTTTTAGTATAATAATACGTTTGTAACAAAAAGAGTCGGTAACCATAATGAAAATCGACCCCTAGTATAATGATCAAAACATCAGTTAGCCCTTTTATACACCCATGTTTTTTTACACTTTTTTCTCTAAATTTTTTACTCTTTCTAAAACCTCTACTCTATTTCTCTTTATCTAAAATTTTTATACTCTCTCTCTCTAAAAGAAAAATGTCCTTATTCCTTATTAGCTATAAGCTTTTAATCTATTCAGGGATGGATAGATGGACAACAATCTTGATACATATCCATACATGCATATTAAATTTAGTTAAAAACTAATTCCCTATTATTCATGCTATTGTTTGATCTGTATGTACAAATTACAATGTATGTATTGAGTTATTTGAGAGATGAAGTACTGTCGATTGACTTGATTTCAATTATGCAGTAACGGACAAGAAAAACCGGAGAAAAAATGGGTCTAAACCAGTTAACTGGTTTGGGCCTGTTTTTCCTTTAAAAAAATAAACTGGCAGGTCTACGTGTAACAACATGCAAACCTAAAGGAAAGTACACAGTCCAAACAAAGTTGGTCTGAGGTCAAATGCCACATCAAATGGGGCCCAAATCCGAGGTGGGCCTCGATAATTTTCCTAGCAAGAACGAATGCTGAGGACAACAAACAAAGTCGAAATGATCATAGACTCGATCAAAATAATATGTTGAGCCAAGCATTTCAATTATGGAATTAACGTGTACATATGGATGTGAATTAAAAATTTAAATTCCAAATATTGTATTTAGTTTAGGCAAAAGTGTAGGAGGAATATTCTAGAGTATATTACACCCAAGGTTCTAAAAGGCGCCAGGCGGGTGGCCGGGGGGAGGGCCTAGCGCCTAGGGGGCCTAGGCGGGGCCTGGGCGGGGCCTAGGCGGAATTTTTTATTTTAAATCAATTTTAATATTTTATCTTACATTTATCCAAACAAAACAATAATATAAAGGAAAACAATCTATAATAAAGATAATAAAGGTATTTGCTTAAAGTTCAAACACATATCCATATTGCTAATGTCAAAGTTCAAACAAAAACATACAATTGTTTAAAGTTCAAACACAAACAAATAATAAAAAATACAAACTAATAGTCCTTATCTCTATATCCCTCTATATCTCTCTCTAACTCTTTTTCTCCATATCCCTCCAAGATAATGTCCCCATCGGGCTCACACTCATACTCTTCATCTCCCTCTTCTTCCGTGTCATCATCAGATAAAAAAATTATTCATGGAGTTCTCTTACTCTAACATTTCTACTATTTATCTTAGGCTCTAACACGCTATCCGCTTCGGATGCTTCACCAACCATTTCCCAAGTAAGGCCCGAACAACCCTCAACTTATTTATCTATTTCTACGATGTCATTTTGTAGCTTAGTTATTAAAATTAAAAAAAAAAAATTGCAGCCCTAAATTTTCCGCTTAGGCCTCGCCTAATTTCTCCGTCTTGCCCACCCAGTCTCATATAATTTCTTGGAGGGATTTTTTTTTCTTCTTGGACATAGGCTAAGCCCTAGGCGTGGCGCTAGGGGGGGCCTAGCGCCCTAGGCGGAGATTAATCGGACCTAGGCGGGGATTTTTAGAACACTGATTACACCATCAATAAAACATTTAGGATAAAATCTCTCCATTTTTGTGATCAAGTCATATGAATTAATACACATACCACATGATTAGTGTATGGAAAATTCTCAATTTTTGTTTCTATTTTTTCTATGGTTTAACTTGGTATCAGAGCCTTCTATTATTGCCTCTGCCTTGCTCCATCTTCCTCCTACATGGTATCAAAGCGGATCTATTTTTGAGCTACCTAAACACTTTTCTTATCTTAATTTTTTACCCACTTGTAGTCCATTCTTAAAGAGTCAAAGTTACCACTTATATCTATTAGGCCAATAGTTTCCCGTGATCACTAGATTTCTTCTGGGCTTGTCTTGTGACCAACTTCTTCTAGGCTTACTTATCTTGTGTAGGTCTCATATTCATCAGGTCCACGTGCAACCCTTAATACACTGAGTTACACGTGAGGGAGAGTGTTAGAGTATATATCTTATCTCGAATACCTTGAGAAAATATGTCTAGTATCTAATGGTTTGAGCCAACTTTTCTCACCGCTAATTGGTTTTAAAATAGAGAACTTTATATCTTTATATACTAGAATTGGGCCATTTTATAATTCTAACACAGTGCATTGGAAGCAATCGGCAGGCAAGGCCATGTAATTAGCTAAATCTGAGAGGACCCCTAGGGTCCGGTCCTCCCTTAGGGTCGACCCCTAGTGTTCATTGTGATCCCAGACTTAATTTATTTTCTAACATTTTAGCACTTTTGGCCACCGCTCACAATTGGTCAAAGTTTGCTTATTTTCGAAGGTGCCCAATTAGACTCGGTCAGAATCAAACCAAGAAAAGCGGAAGAAGTTTGAGGCAAACAAGACCAAAATAAAAGTAAGTCTGGAGGAAGCTCCAAGGGTCTAACCCCTAAGATCTAGTGGCTAAGGTCCTCACTCTCTAGACTTGGACATTTTAGCCTCCTTTTAGTCATCCAAAGAAACAATCCAAAGGAACAAGCAGAAGACCCCGAAAGGAGGAAATAAAACCAAGTGTCGAGAGAGAGGCCTTAAGGTTCAACGCTTAGCCAATTTTTTGTCTGTCTCGTCGTCTGGAAGTCTGATCGTAAGGTATGAACCGGAATAGTCAAATTGGAGTAAACAGAGACTGATAATGAATAGTAAGACCCCTAGGCTCCGACCTCGCCTAGGGCCCTCATCTTCCATTTTTGTTAATTATTTCTATAATTTTAATTTAAGGAAAGTAATTAGCATAGCTGAATGTCAGGAGAGTAATGGGCACAACTTAATTTAAGGGGAGTAATTAGGGCTAGACCTATGCTCAGTGATTTTCTTTCCATATATTCTCTTCTAAATTGTTCCATCGTTATTTATATAAATTCAGTTGTAATCTTCTACACAAGTTATAATATACAAAATATTCCCACATCCATATTTGGATGCAGAAGCAAAACATGCAAGCAGACAGTCAATGAAACAACGCCGACAGAAAAGGCATTATAGAAACCAAGTATTACAATCCCTAGGTCCTAGTGCTGGAATATTCCATATTCAATAGTAGAGATAGTTCCATTCTGGTCAGAAAAATCTTTCAGACAGATAGCAAGAAAATGGAAATGAATCAACAAAATTGTAGAAAAACACAACTATTGAACCCAAGGGTTTGGCTGCCTCCCTAGGGTTCCATCCATAGACTTGGTCCAGCCATCGAGCAATTCTCTCACTCCACATAGTAATTTTCAGCTTCGGTTGTTAAGACCGACGGTCTATATGATCATTCGGATGTATGGTATGCCTTTCCGACTTCCAGTAGAGGCCTTCCAATAGTGTGATATGGTGAGGAAATTGGTTTGGCGGCTAGGGAATGAGGACAGTCCGGGTTACGAAATGGCATTCTTGTCTATAAGTGACATAGGCATGACATAAGCATGTGACAAAAATACGATGTGGCTACATGTGACAGAAACATGGGGGGACCCACCATAGCGTATAAATACCGCTCATGTCTTCCCCCATGCCCTATAAATACCCCTCATTTCTTCATTCTCACACACAACTTTCACATTCTACTTTCATTCCTCCATGCCCTTTAAATACCCCTCATTTCTTCATTTCCCCAAGTTGAGAGCTTCTCTTTCTAGAAGTGAGACTAGAACTCTCTAACTTCAACACCTCCACAAGACTAAATTTCCTTAAAACTTAGTCTCTATAAGAATTAGTCATTTAGGACTTGGGTCTCTACAAGACTCCCCTTTCTTATAATCCCTAACACGCACTACACATGACCCTCTAAAGGGTTCTGCTATTTGAATGCCAAATGGAGCTTGCCTACATTCTCTCCCCTTGTCTGTTATCCTGTCCAGATCCCGTAATCTTTATTGATTGCTTGCCTCACCAACCACTAAAGAAACTTTCACATTTTCCGATCCTAAAAAACCTACCCCAATTTTTATGGCATCTTCCTTCCTGATCCCATCAAATTATATTCTCAAACAATTTTGGTCATTCACTAGAAGGGTGAAACTTGACCTAGTTGGATTCCTTGCCCTGCACAAAGAACCTGACTTAGATGTGAAAGGTATAGCTAAAACTAGGCCTGACAAAATATGGTTATGGGTTGGTTTTGGTTTACAAAATTTGGTTAGGATTCCATTTAAGAACTAAAATCACAGGAACCATATAGTTATGGTTCCAACCCACACAACCCATATTAAAAATAGGTAGTGTGGTTTTAATTCTTAAATGAAACCATATAGTTATAGGTTACCATTATTATGGTCCACTTAAATAAATTATTTGTGATATTTAATTTCTATATTCCTTCACTTTCTATCTCTAATGTTTTATACATTCTTCCTCTCTCTAAAAAATTTTATACACTCTAAAATTTTTAAATTTTCTCTCTCAAATTTTTGTGCACCGTCATTTTAGTCTATTTTGCAAAAAGTTTATTTTGCAAAAATTATACTCTGTCATTTTAGTCTATTACAATTTCACTATATATATATATATATATATAAAAGTATTTTTCATATGTGGATCCGGTATTGCTTGATTAATTAAATTGAATATAAAATATAAATATTATCTTTTCAGAAGATAGAAAGAAAAAAATTTGTATTATATGTCTGTATATCATATGAAAAAATAAATAATTACTCTTTTTAAAAATATACCAAACACGGACATCAAAACAAACAAAAAACTTTTATAAAGAGACATTTAGGCTCTATTCGGGAATGATTTGTTTTAAAATGAATTATAAGTTAGAATTTTAAATAATTTATAAGTTATTTTAAGTGATAATTTATAAATAAAAGTGTTTCATATTATTTTAACTTATAAATTCAAAATCAAATTAAAATAAAATATAAAAATATTTGACTAAAATAATTTATAAATTAAAATAATATATAAAACTACTAAAATATATTTGGTTAAATTTATTTGTTTTAAAATAATTTATAAATTAGTTTTTAAGAAATTAAAATTTATTACTCATAAGGGATGGAGTATCGTTTATTCTCCTTTGTTGGCATGAATAATCCCAATGAATGAACAAGTCAGGTTTGTGAGAGAGAGGAATAAGTGGCGATAGTGGAGTAAGTTTTTAATTGGGGGTAACTATTAAAAAAAAAGAAAGACAGCTGATATGGATTGGCACTTAACAAATTTGGGTTGAATACAGTTATTTGGTTTTGGCCCAAATTTTCTCTCTCGTATATTGGTGGAAAACTTAACCAACCCAAATTATGTAAAGTAGTTAACCAACCCAAATGGTTCCAGTTAAATTGGGTTGATATGTGGTTTTTCAACCTATGTTGCCAGCTCTAGTTAAAACAGGACATTAATTGTCATTGGGATGTAATCGCCTTTTCTTTACCAAGGCAGATTTCATATTTGCAACAAGGTTATTTACAGAATCCATGATATACTGAATAAAGGGGTTGAGATTTGACTATGCTACCTCAAAAGGTCCAGTTTTTGTTTCTTTTCTTTAGTTCTTTGTTCTCTAATCTCCTTTTAATAGAAAGCTGAATGTCTGTTCTTAGAATTGTTTCTTCTCTCTAAATTGAATGATGGTTTTGAGAAGAAAAACTCCATGCATCATCTTCTTCATCTTTTTGGTTGTGGTTTCTGTTACAATTTTTTTCTATGATCTTCTTCTTTGCAGCATAATTATATTCCAATTTCATACTGATCACGTAATAATATTTCATTATCAAGTGTTACTCTAATTCCCTATTGGAAGCATAACCAGAGTTTCACTATTTTAGGCCATACTTGCAAGTGCATTTGCCAAAAAGGACTATGACAGTGCTACTACCACTGCATCCAGAGTGTTGCAGGTGCTCAAGTTATTTAATAAGAAGAGGAACACATTTCTTTTCCTGTTTGTGATTCTCTGATGTTTTATGTAAATCAATACTGCAGTTGGGACTGGTCCTTGGATTGGTTCTAGCCATCATCCTCGGAGTTGGATTACCATTCGGAGCAAGGATTTTTACAAAAGACGACGACGTCCTCCACCTCATTGGCATTGGTATCCCGGTAACTGTTCTTATCTGCAAACAGAAACAATATAACTAGTTCTCTGAGTCTAATAGTCTATTCAACCAATAACTTGGACATGAAATTCATATTTCTTCTTCTATATCAGTTTGTGGCAGCCACTCAACCAATCAATGCCTTGGCCTTTGTTTTTGATGGTATCAACTTTGGTGCTTCTGATTTTGCGTATTCAGCAAACTCTATGGTAACTCTACCATCTCTAGAGGCCTTTTTTGCACCAAAAAAAATAAATTTTTATAGCGTCTCTTATGCTTATAACTTATCACTAAGAATGAAAGTGCTTGTATATGTTTGTAATGAAATTGTTTCTCATCCAAAAAATAATATTACCTCCATTAAAAAATATAAGATATACTTGCCTTTTTATTTTACAAAGGTAAGTTATCTTATATTTAAGGAGGGAGTAGTATGTAATTATGTTTTGGAACAAAATAGTGTTAAAGATGTGATAGTTAAGTTTTCAGTCTTTGAGCTGGATGCACGAGTATAGTCATATATAGTGTATGAAGTAATTTACCCATCTAGTAGCCAGTTTATTTTATGGACAGAGGATAAAATTTCTAGCCAACTTAATTTTTCTAACTGGGAAATTTGAAATGCTTAGAAAACCTGAACCCAATATCACCCCCCCCCCCCCCCCCCCCCCAAGTTCTTTGGAAAAATATAAGAAGGTTCTTCCTCTATTCCAAATATAATTGTTATCTTCTTTTTTTATTAATGGGGAATACATGAATATATCACTCTTTCCATTTTTTGGGCATCATTATACGAATACTCTCTTTGCTCATTTTTGTGTATTATGGATCCATATATACTGCAATACAAAGAAATCTTATTTCAACCTATTCACAAAATTACAAAATTATTCATGACAAAAACAAAAATTCTGGTTTCGTCCCTGCATAGGGCTGACAAGAAAAATAATATGGGAGCTCAAAAGTGTAATGTTGGTTTGCTACTTTTGTTGGAACATATGTTGAATTTGCATTTCATTTCTACATCTTTCCGAGTTCATAGAAGTAATTTTAAACGTAAAGACTGTTGTAACATGTTCCTTCCTCTATAGGTTCTGGTGGCTATTTTCAGCGTCATATCTTTATTCGTACTTTCCTCCAGTCATGGATTTGTTGGACTCTGGATTGGTCTAACTATATACATGAGCCTAAGAGCATTTGCTGGGTTTTGGAGGTTAGTTTCCGTTAGATTTCCCCCACCCCACACCCCCCAAGATGCACATATTAGTAGAAGTTACCTATCAATCAACTTGTTTTTACCGTATGATTATTTTGTCGCATTTTTCTCTTTACTTTTCAACCGAACAAGATTTGCAGGGAGAAACTATCAGAAAAAATCAGATGAAAAGTTTATTGAAATATTTTCTAATTTTTTGCTTGTACATTTGCAGAATAGGGACTGAAACGGGACCTTGGAGCTATCTCAGGAGCTAAATCCATGTTAGTTAATGTTTCATTATTGCTTCCTCAGAGTTTAATCCCTGAAGACCCGGACTCGTTTTCCTTGGGTTTTCGTCTTCTAAAAACGCAGGCATCCTTTAAAGATGTCTCATGTTATTTTTAGCTTTGTAGCCGGTAATATTATATTTATTTATTTTCTGGTTTCTTTTGTACACAACTTTTGAGAGCTTTTCGTTAGCCAGTTGGCACATGTACCCAGATAGAGAGATGTCAACAATGAGCTCCAATATTTGTTATAGAGATAAAGCAATAGGAGGTTTATAGGAAGCAATTGATTTTTATTTTAATGTCTCAATGGCTACTGCCGTAATGATTTTTGAAGTTTTTCTTTACGAGTTTGACAAATAGGGCTGACATGCATGCCAAACTGTTGGGGCTAGATAAGAAAAACCGATGTCAGATTTGGATTCGTTAACAAAATGATTCAAATTTTGAGCTGAAAAAAAAATATACAAGTAGCGAAATTATAGTAAAACTTGTTTAGGATTCGAATTTTCAGTCATGACCGACACATTCAAGTTGACTACTCCATATATACTATAGTAGTACATACATTCTCACCGATGAGTCTTACACAGACCTACCAAATGGGCTGGGTTAAAACGGGTCGGGTTAGAAACAACCCAAATTTTTACGGACTGAAAATGTTAGGCCAGTGGTCCGCCCGGGCCAGCCTGCGGACCATTTGAGTAAATTTTTTTATTTTTATTTTTAAAAGAAATATATGTATATATTTTTTACTATTACTTATAATTTGAAATAAATACTAAAACTAATTATTTACAATTATGACACATAATTTCTATATAATCATTTAATATTATTAGTAAATAAAATAAAACAATCAATAATTTTATAGATATTTTGTACTCTTATACATTAAAATGTAACTAATCTTGTGAATTGTGATTAATTAATTGATAAATATATATTATTAATTATTAAAGATAAGAGAGAGAATAAAAGAAAGAAGACTAAAGGTGATATATATCTTATTCATAATACTTTTTTGTATTATTATTTAAGATCACATGTTAAAATTTATTTTTATATTTTTCATAATTCTCTATTTGATTCATTTTCTAAGTTAACATTTTTTTTATTAACAATGTCAAGCAATAATATATATATATATATATATATATATATATATATATATATATATATATATATATATATATATATATATATGTATGTATATGTATATTAGTCCGTGCGCCGAGCCAAAAAGGGCCTAGATTTTTTTTAGTTACATTTTTAAGGCCCAAAGCCCAGTTTTTTACGAACGGGCCGACCAACGGGCTTGGGCCAAAATTGTCAGGTCTAAGTCTTAGTCCAGTAATTAAGACTGAGATGCTTTAACCTTTAGGTGGGTTTATTTTTTTATTTTTTACATGTAAAATGTGTTTCTTCTTTTATATAAAACTTATTTGGTTTGTTTCTCACTTAGGTGAGTTTTTGTTTGGTTTGTTTCTCACTTAGGTGAGTTTATTGTAGACACCCAAATTTTGCACTTCTCTACTAACCCTGGCAGGAGGGCAAAATCGTCATTTGACCCGACATGCGAAAAGGAAGGTGGACCCCAACACAAAGTCACCCCAACGATTTACGGTCAAAGCCGCCACAACGGACAACGAGCATCCGGTCACTTGAAGCAAGGCAAACAGTTGATCCAGAAAAATCTGAGTTGATCACGAAAGACGATTAATGGCCACTACGCTTACGATGTTCGGGGGTCTCGCTCCCCGGTGAGCGAGCGGCTGCCCAGCTCGCCGGTGAGCTGGCGGGGGTGGAAGGGGGCAGCGCCCCCTGGAAGCCAAGCACAAAGAGCAATCTATACATTAGGTAGCAGCCTTCCAAAATAATACCGCAGAAATTGGCGAATTAAGATCGCGTGGCACGAAAATCGAGAAAAGTAAGCCGGACAGCCGCGGATGCACCTGCGGCCACCGACAAACGGGACAGTGCGCGGCTCGAGGAGACAACCCGGCAGGCGAGGATTCGGCGCGGGCGGCTAGCAGCCCAGCCGCAGATGCACCTGCGGCTGCCTGCTGAACTCTATACAGCGGCCATTTCCACCCGAGAAGAAAAAAGAAGAGAAAAAAGATAGAGATTTTAGAGAGAGAAAATGCGAGGAAGGAGAGGGAGGAGCTCGGGTTTGACAAATCTAAGTGAAAATTTCATTTTCTTTTGCTAAGATAGTTGAATATTCTTGTGGTTTGGCCCAAATCGTGAAATATAAAGCTTTCGTTGGTCTATTGCAAGGTGAAAAGAGTGTTTCTTTTGATATTTTCTTGTTTGTATTAATGTGATAATCTTGTGTTTTGGGTTTGTTTAGCATAGTATGTTGTTGTATTAATGATGATCCGTGGATTAGGGATCATTAGAGAGGGTTCCTTTGGAACATAATCTCCTCCTAATATCCCGAGGATATCCATACGGTGATAATGTAAGTTCATGACGTTAACGGATCGTTCATAATGTGGGGTTTGTGATTTGAGTCGTGTAACGTAGTAGCAAATTTCGTATTGTAAAAATTTGTCCTTGGTTTGATTGTGTAGTAATTTGGGATAACTGTGAGCCTAGGGAGAGGATCCTCGTGATCAAATCCCGATGATGGACATTTGTTGGTGTATGTAATCATTAGATAGGATTCACGGTTGTATATGTGTAATATCGGGCCTTAAAGCGATACCAAATCGAGGTCGGGTTAAGGCCCCGTAATAATAAAGATACGTGATTGTGGGTGTTTGGGGTTGTCTAGATGGCTCACATGCCCATGGATAGCCCCGACACGTTTTGAATGCTTGTTTTAATTTACGACAAAAAAAAAAAACGGTTTCAAAAATAAGACAAACGATAAAGATTTTCTAAAAGTGATCATATTAGGATATTAGATTCACGAGATTTAAAAATTAAGAGTTTTGGCGAACTTTGATCCTTGTTTGACGAAAAGGCTCCATGTGGTTGTAAAATGTCATAAAAAATATTTTCGTAAAAAACAAATAGGCGTTTTCATTAAACTTTGTGCATAGGGTTAAAGAGTTCTAGAAGTTGCCTTCATTTTATTTGAATTTACTGTTAGAAGGCAATGTATAGTCTCGATTCCTATTTGACAAAAGTTTAAAAAACTATTGTTTTCTAAAATGACATCTAATACAAAACCTCATCGTTTTCGAAATTAAAATCAATCTTTCTTATAAAAAGCAAAGTCTCGTCATTTGGGTCAAAAAACGTCTAAACGCTTTCCCGACAAAACACATTTTGCCATATAAAATCAAAGCAACTTTAATGCAAAAAATCACCACCCCCATCACCTAGGCACGCACGCACGCACACGCAACTCCCACATTTTTAGGATTTTAAAAGGATAGGAAAACATCAAGATTGCGGTAACCGTATTTTCACGGAAGTCGGGGGATGCCTAACACCTTCCCCTCGCTTAAGCAAGCCCCCGAACTCTATGGATCTCGGTTTGCGGACCGATTGAATCGGAGTCACACATGAGCCAGCGATTACAAAAAAACAAAATTCGGATGAGTTGGTACATCTATTTTAAATATACCAACTGGCGACTCTGGTCAATTGGCTCATAAAAATTCGACATTTCAAAACCCGACCCTTTTTAAAAGTCACATCTTAATCTCAAAGCTAAAATTGGAAAGGGCTTTTTTAATATTAAAAAACAAAACGACGGAAATCCCGGCGTCGACATTTATTTTATTTTATTTTTTATTTAAGATAAGTTTCCTCTTTTATATGAGGTTGTTTGGTTTATGAGTTTATTTCTTTCTCTTACTGAAGTACTTGATTATGAATTATATTATACTCTACAAAAAGTGAGGCTCCAAAAATAATAATAATACATACATACATACATACATACATACATACATACATACTCGAATAACATAAAATTAGAACAATTGCTGCAATTTCTTCCATTTGTTTTTTGATTGTGCTTATAATTCTATACTTGTAAGTAATAATAGATTTTATTTAATATGTATTGTAAAGTATCGTATCGTATCACATGAGGACTCAGATTCGAATTGAAAACTCATGAACAGATCAAATATAATTCAAGTACAGCCAATTCGCGTTGGATCTTTCACAAAATGCAATTCAAATTTGAGTCAGAATCTGAGCAAGGGGTTTAAGCTTTGCAGTTTCTGCGATGAAGCTGCAACCTCTTGTGTCGTGTTTCTCATGTGTTCACCAGAGCTTGGCGTGCCCTACCCAACCTTCTGGTTTCCTTTTTCTTCTCATTACATGCAGTCATCTGACTAGCTTTAGTACCAATAAACAGCACGTTGACAGTAATGATATAAAGTGCTTTCAAGATTGTTGCGGCATTTTTTTGTATGATTTTCCTTTCGAAAGTCGTATGTTATCATCGGTGAGATCATTGTTTCTCCTTTTCACTTGGTAAAAATGAGAAGGGACTCAACGTATTTCTATTTTGATCCTTGGTCTTACCAAGTATAGTGTTTGCCAAGAAACCTCCACGAGCAACTTATTCTCCGTGCGTGATTTGTGAACTCTAGCGTTCATTACATGAGACGGAAACGATTCCATTCAAATTGCAGGGAATTAGTGATTCGTATATTATTTTCAGTGGTTAAAAGTATATTTTCTGCCTCTAAATCTTTCTCCATCTGAATCACATAATATTGATATCTAAATTTGCTGGTAATCATCATCAAGAAGAAGCTATTGAAATTGCATGCCTTGAAATGATACCTTTCAACACTATCAATCTAAGCAGTTTTTTCGGGCCATGACCAAAAAATTTCAGCACAATCTAACTTATGCGATGAATATAGACTTAGATGGGTGTACCATCCTTCCCCAAAATGAGAACCTAACTAAATTTAGAATCCAAAATTTTATTTCACTCCAAAGAATCAAAACTAGAGGGTTAACACCATAGCTACCAAAAATTTATTTCACTCCGAAGAATCAAAACTAGAGGGTTAACACCTTCCCCAAAATGAGAACCTAACTAAATTTAGAATAGACAAATATACCGGATCCCTCTACAATAAACCGATGAACTTCCACCAGACCCCTCCAACGCGAAGTCAGATAAGAGTATTCACAATGGAGACAAGGAATCCGTAGCCCCACCACTTGGCAGCCTGCGCCGTAGAATACAGGTGCTGACCCAAACCCGTAGTGGGTGACTCCACCCATGAGGTTGGAGAGGAAGGCAAGTACCGTGGCTCCAAAGTATGGAGTACCAAGAGCACTAGCAACAGATAAGAAAGCTGTGAACACGGCACCAATGTGAGCAGCTCCACTTGCGAAAAAGTAGTGAGAATAGAAATAGAGTAGAACAAGGATGCTGAAAGATAGCTGCCATGAAAGTCCTTGACTGCCAACAAACTGCAGACAGCAAATGAAAGGTGTTAGTTGATAATAACATCATATCATTGAGAAGTAAATTATCTGTCCAATGAATCTTAGAAGTAGCAAGTTCAGACGTATCATATCTGAAAACTAGCTAATTCTTGGGGCAAAACCGGTAAATATACAATGATGGGTATAGCTCAATTTTGAAAAGCAATGTCTAGTAAATAAAATTGTCTCTAAAACTTTCAAAACATGGAAATCTACCTTACCGTGGGGGGGGGGGGGGGGGGGGGGGGGGGGGGGGGATTTGCCCTAAAATACCTGTCTCTGATACTCGGACAAGGGTATGGGCAGTAAGCACTTCATTTTAGTGTAAAAAAATGGCAAAATTAAGGAGTATCCATGCCGGACTCTTCAAAATGCCAACCGGACACTCCATCCTAGTCCATGTAACATTGGCTCTAATTCAGAAAGATTTTCTACAGTGGTAGAGTTGTAAAACCAGCAGTTGAAAATTACTTGCAACTTACCAGATTAACCTTCAACTACAGTTTGGATGAACCAAGAGAGAAGGTATATAATATACTTATCACAGAAATAAAAGAGAAGGTTTGGATAATGAAATCAGAAAGTAAAAGAAGACAAACCTTAACGACAGTTTGGCTGAACCAGGAGATGAGACCATATTTGGTCAAATATCCAGCCATTGCAATGAGAGCAGCAAACCATGTGAGGGTATCCCAGGCAACAGATTCAGCTAAGCATTCTTTCCATGTCACAACTCCACTCA
The DNA here is from genome assembly GCA_947179155.2 of Hedera helix. Lineage (NCBI taxonomy): Eukaryota > Viridiplantae > Streptophyta > Magnoliopsida > Apiales > Araliaceae > Hedera > Hedera helix. The sequence continues at coordinate 4,791,065 of OX359282.1, read as the reverse complement.
CAAGGAGGACAGATAATCCAAGAATGGCGGCAGTAACAACATCCACATTTAGCTCCCCTCCAAAAATCCAGAGCCCAACCTGATAAATGTAACAGAAAGAAGGGCAAGGAACTTCTTATTTCTTGAGGAACACTAACAAAATCCTACTCAATTCTAGACATCTTCAAATAAAAACCTTCAAAGTTAAGAGATGCATGATGGTGTCAAAGTATCATGCGACTCCTTTATAGGGGATCACTGCAAGGCTCCCACAAAGAGAGAACCCTGCTAGCACTTTCTCCTAATGTTATTAGAGATTGTCTGTAGTAGTCTAAGCCATTCTCTGTAGCATAATAACTAGCTCTAGGCCCCAAAGACACCGTGCCATAGGCATACCTGCAAGCCCCAGGCCCTATATTGACTAGTGCCCATATTTCTCTTGGAGATTATACTAAGAAAATGAAACCTAATCTCAGAGTGGTTCTTGAACCTTCAAGAATCTATTATAAAATTCACATCTTGAGCTGACTGTTCCACACAACATCTCTCCAACGTCTCTCCAGACGATACCCCTTGCATATGACTTAACCAACCCAGCAATCAATTATGTACCACATATAGGCTAATTAAATCCTATTGCCAACCAACTTCACATCAAACAGGGTAAATCAAATCAAATTATCAATAATTCTGTCAGGTGATCACAATAACTACCCCCATGGCAGTATTACAGTTCTGGACCCCTTCCCCTCCCCCAAATTTCAATGTTATAAAAACTCTAGTAGTTTAGTTAGCAATAGCTAATATACCGTAGCTTAAAAAAATTCCCATCATCAGTTCCAACTTCGAACTGCTCCGTGCACAAAATGTTATCTAGAACAAGGACAAAGACCCAGTTTTCACATGTCAAGCTGATGGACAAACTAAAGAATATGAGTGAATTAAACTATGAATCCAATAAGCAGTTTCATGATCTACATTTTCAAAATAAACCATATGCATTACAGTAGCTCCTTAGTCCCCTCCTCACAACCCTCCCCCCCCCCCCCCCCCCCCCCCCCAAATATAAATAAACACTTTATTTTTTTTTTACTTTCACAGGGGAACTACAACTTTAAATTCAATGACATCTTTACTATTTATTAGTACTCAAATATTTTCATTGGTCAAATTTAATGATCCTCTAAACTGTTAATGCAACACACAAACTGAAAGCAGTGTATGAGAGAACAGAAAGTATATATAGCATTCAAAACATAAATAGAACTGAATTGCAGAAACCAGAAGAACAGCTAGATACTCGAGAATTTTCAAGATTGCTACACTGTGAGAAGCAGAGTTACAGCCATTATAATCTCATTCTTCAACATAGGTCCCATCTTCTCCAACCTTTCCTTCGCAAGTCTGGGTGCATAGGACTGCTCTTAACTGAAGGCGGATAAATGATTTACAACAACAATGACACCACAATCAACAAAACCAAACCCGGCACAATGGCCACCTTTGCCCAATCCGTCCACCCAATTGTCTGCTTAATTGTATTATATGTCAAATTGGCACTCAACAGATTCGCTGCCACAGCTATCAAGAACATGGCAGATGAAATCATTGAGGTCTGGAAACAAGTTAACATCAACCATGACCCCAACTTATCCTCTGTTCCATCACGCACATTACTCCCACAAGCAACACACAATGATTTCGCAAGAGGTAAGAAAATCCCACCGGCTCTGGCCGAAACCAAGGGAATTGCCAGAGCTAACAATGCCTCGCTGAAAAGTAAACTGTAACCTAACCAGCTACCAAATAAGGATACAAATTGGTAAGCAACTTGGTTACCAAGTCCGGTTTTGATGAATCGTCTGGCGAAGAAAAATGCGAGGGGAATTAGCCAGGGAATTGGGTCGCCAAAGGCCGAGAAGGCGACGAATGTTAGGGTTTTGGTTATAAAGCAAGCGCCTAATAATAGAGTGAATTAGGTGATCAGTGAACCAACTAAAGTTGGTAGTGCAGCAACTGAAGTTAGTGGTGCAGCAAATGCAGCTGGTACAGCAAGAGGAGTTAGTGGTGTAGCAAATGGAATTGCACTTGTTATTCATGTGGGAACAGTATCAAAGAATGCAGTACCAGTCATAGTGCTGAGGAGCAAAATATCAAATGCACTCTCACTAACAGCAACCAAGTATACACAGAAACAAGATAAGCAGCAGCATGATGCGGATGATAAGCAGGGTAGTCTGGCTCATATAAATGAATGTTAACTGTGGTTAACATTACATGTAGCAGAAAATTAATCGTGGTAGAGAGTGTATGGTTATAGTTAGTTACTTCAATTGTACTAGTATAAATACTAAAAGTCAATGTAATAACCTATACGCTGAATATGCAATATTAATTCAGCTTCTTTCTCAAGCTATTTCTTATTTCTGCCATTATCTTTGAAATGATGGAATCTATTATGGTATCAGAGCAGAGATCAAATTCAGTCATTTCGTCATCAAACTGAGTTCGTTTATCTTGATTTACTTCATTCTCTATCAAGTTTTCAAGTTGTTGATTTTCTTATTCTAAATTGTGGTTACGTTCAGACCAATTTTCTAGATCTGGCTTGATTTTCTTAATTTTTCACATCAATGACTTTTCCTTACAATAAACATAGCTATGCTAATGTCGTAGTGAATAATTCACCTGCTCCATCCATATCCAATACGCAGAATCAAGGTGATGAATCTGAACATAATGATTTTGATTCACTGTCTATTGAATTGAATGCTGATCCTCTCTATCTGCATAATAATGATCATCCTGGACTAATTCTAATTGCGAAAAAGCTTACTGGAACAGAAAGTTTTGGTCCTTATAAATGATCTATGCAAATAGCTTTGTCTGCTAAAAACAAGTTGGTACTTGTTAACGGTTCTTTTCCTAAACCTGCAGAAAACGCACTTTTAAGAGCTCAATTTGATAGAGTAAATGACATGGTAATTACCTGGATTCTGAACAGTCTCTGATGAAATCAGTGATGGAATGAACTTTGTTATTTTAGCAACTGAAGTATGGAATGAACTTCATGAGAGGTTTTCTGGAGTTAATGGTCACAGAATTTATGAAATATCAAGAGACATACATTCACTTGAGCAGGGAAATAGGTATGTGGAGATTTACTTTCATAGACTTAAGAATTTATGGGATGAATATGGGGTATTAGAGCCAATTGCGAACTGCGTTTGTTGTGTGCATAAGATCCAAGAAGAAAGAGAGCAGAGGAAGAAACTTATATAGTTCCTCATGGGCTTTCATGACAGTTATGCCACAGCAAGGAGACAAATTTTAATTATGGATCCATTACCATCTGTAGTGCAGGCTTTTTCTTTGATTAAGCAGGATGAGAAACAAAGGCAAGGTTATTTACCTAATCAATTAGATGGTGCAAGTTTTGCTGCCACAGGCAAGAATATGAAGTCTCCTGCTGCTATTCAGTGCCAATGCAAGGAACTTACAAATTCTGCATATTCACAGTATGGTACCACTCATCATCAAGGACAGATTCCAAACACTGCTGTTACTTCTAATACTCAATGCTCAGTTTCTAAACAGCCTCTGAAGTGTTCTTATTGTAATGGAGAGAATCACACAAGAGATACTTGTTTCAAATTGAATGGGTATCCAACAAGGAAAGGAAAGAAGAAAGGGAAGTTCCCAACTAGCAATTATAATTTTAGAACAATCCCTAAGGCAATGCAGACATGTGTTGATACTAATGCCTTGAATGCTAATGTTTTGAATACTGCACTACATGATGATTCCATACAGATGGAAATGTTGCATACACAATTGTTTCAAGTCAATAAATTGATGCAATAGATGCTAGCAAATAAAAGTGTGAAATCTCCAGCAGATCATCTTCACATAGCAGGTACTGCCTCAAAGTTTTCTTCCTTATCTCATGTCTTCTCAAACCTGGATCATTGATACAGGAGCAACAAATCACATGTGTAACAATTCAAAAATTATGCATGATATTTCTCATTTGGGTTATTCTTTATATATTACCTTGCCTACGGGCAACACAGTGAAGATAAATTAGGTTGGTTCTGTGAAATTAAGTCCCAATCTGACATTGTACAATGTGCTGTTTGTGCCTACCTTCAACTACAACCTCTTATCCATTAGTACACTAACCAGAGATTCACATTGTTCAGTTTTATTTTATCCTGACAAATGCATATTTCAGGACCAAAATCAGAAGAAAGTATTGGCAGTTGGTAAAGAGCTTGAAGGATTATATCATTTACAACTTAGTTCATCCACTTGTGGTTCAAGTTTTAGTTCCAGCTATGTCAATTCAGTTTCTAAATCTAGAATGAGTGTACTGTGGCATTTGAGACTAGAGCATGCTTCTTCATCTATCTTGAATAAAATTGATGTTGTTGCATCAGACATTGATCATTCTTGTAATAAACCTTGTCCTATTTGTCCCATTGCAAAACAGTGCAGATTACCTTTTAATCAAAGTACTAGTTATGCTTCTTGTAATTTTGATCTCATACACATTGATTTGCCAGGACCGTATGCTACATCTACTCAAAATGGTTGCAAATATTTTTTAACTGTGGTTGATGATCATTCCAAGGCTACTTGGACCTTTCTTAAACCAACCAAACAACATGTTTTTCATGTTCTTTTAGATTTTATGGCTTATGTCAAAACTCAATTTGACAAACCTATTAAAATGTTCAGAAGTGATAATGGGTCTGAGTTCTTCAATAAGGACATCACTTCGTTTCTTTCTTCTCTAGGAATTTTGCATCAAAGTTCATGTGTTTATACACCACAACAAAATGCTAGGGTGGAAAGAAAACATAGGCATCTACTAGAGATGGCAAGGAGTCTGAGATTTCAGCCTAGATTACCCATACAGTAGTGGGGGGTGGGGGGTGGGGGGTGGGGAGTGTGTTCTTGCAGCCACTTTTATCATTAACAAACTACCCACTCCTGTTCTTAAGTACAAAAGTCCACATGAAATGCTTTTTGGATGTCCTCCCAAGTGTGATACTTTAAAAGTCTTTGGTTGTTTGCCATTTCATTCTGTACACTCAACAGATAAATTTGCTCCTAGTGCAGTGAGGGGAGTGTTTATAGGTTATCCTAGAGGCCAAAAAGGATACAAGATACTTGATCTCAACACTAAGAAAATATTTGTGACTAGACATGTTAAATTTCATGAAACTGATTTTCCTTTTCTTATCTCTCAATCCAATAATAATTCTAGGAATGTTTCACATACCATTTTACCTTGGGTTGACACCTTTACAGACCATACATCAAATCAGAACACTTCAAGTGTTAAACCATTTACTGGATATTCTGTTGACAACACATTTGTTGTTTCTGATAAGCCTGAACAGTTCCATTCTGATGTGCCTATTTCTCAGGATTCTTTACAGAATACTGTTGAACCTTCTACTTCTCTCAATGATGTTTCATCTGCTAACAACTCTGATGTTCCTATTAGAGCTTCTACTAGAACTAAAACAATACCACAATGGTGGAGAGACTGAGGTTTCTGATAAGTCAACTAGCTTGTTCTCAACTGTTCCTTGTTCAACAATCCCTTGTGCAGACTTTTATACATCTCAGTCTTCTAAATTTGGCCTTACAAATTATCTCTCTTATGCTTCCTTTCCTATTTCTCATCAAAGATTCATAGCAAATTTATCACTTATGAAAGAACCAGTATATTTTGCTCAAGCTGCTAAGGATCCTAATTGGATAGCAGCTATGAATAAAAAGCTTAGTGCTTTGGAGGTTAATAACACACGAAAGTTAGTTGAACTTCCCAAAGGCAAGACCACAGTTATATGCAAATGGGTGTATATGATAAAATACCTTGCAAATGGAGAAATTGAAAGATACAAGGCAAGACTTGTTGCCAAGGGTTATACTCAAGCAGAAGGTGAGAATTATCATGATACCTTTGCCCCAATGGCCAAAATGGTCACAGTTAAGGTTCTTTTAGCAATAGCAGCTGCAAGGAATTGGCAGATACATCAAATGAATGTGAACAATGCTTTCTTACATGGAGATTTGTTAGAAGAAATTTACATGGAGATTCCTCAGGGTTATATAGTACCAGCTCATTCTTCACATCTGGTATGTAAACTGCAAAAATCTCTTTATGGTCTTAAGCAAGCATCTAGGCAATGGTTTGCCAAGCTCACTGACAGCTTGTTGAAGGCTGGTTATACATAGTCTTTAACAGATTATTCCCATTTTACACTCAAGAATGGGAATTTGTTTACAGCAGTAGTTGTGTATGTAGATGATATTCTGGTCACAGGCGATGATTTCAATCAAGTTACAGTTTTGAAGCATTTGCTTGATACAAAATTTGGTATTAAAGATTTGGGTGAAATCAAGTATTACTTGGGTTTTGAAGTTGTTAGAGATAAGCATTCTTGATTTACTGGATTCAGCTATTGGATGCTAAACCTTTAACCATTCCATTAGATCAGCATACTAAACTTCATGATAATGCTGCTTCTAGTGCATTGCTTTCAAATCCTTCTATATACAGAAGTTGTGTTGGCAAGTTGTTATATCTTACTTTATCTAGACCTGATATTAGCTATTCAATTCAGCTATTGAGTCAGTTTATACAGTATCCAAGAGAAAAACATCTTGTTGCAGCTGTCAGAGTAATGAGGTATCTTAAATGTACAGCAGGTCAAGGTTTGTTCTATTCTTCTAGCAATAATCTGGTTTTGACCGGATATTGTGATAGTGATTGGGGTAGTTGTCCTATATCTAGAAGATCAATTACAGGTTTCTGTTTACTCTTGGGATCTTCACTTATTTCTTGGCAATCTAAAAAGCAAGTTGTGACTTCTAGGAGCACTGCAGAGGCAGAGTACAGAACTCTTGCAACAACCACTTGTGAGGTTTTATGGTTACGCAGCCTATTACAAGATTTTCAAGTTTCATTGACCGGTCCTACTCTTATCTATTGTGACAATAAAGTAGCAATAGATATAGCTGAAAATCCAGTTTATCATGCTAGGACTAAACATATAGAGATTGATTGCCATTTTGTAAGGGAAAAAGTGCAAGCTGAGATCATTTCTCCTGTCAAAATTACTAGTAAGGATCAACTAGCTGATCTTCTTACTAAAGCTTTAGGCAAGGTACCTCATTGGTTTTTAGCATGCAAGTTGGGGTTGCAGAATCCTTGTGCCCCTCCAACTTGTGGGGGGAGTAATAGAGTGAACAAGGTGATCAGTGAACCAACTAAAGTTGGTAGTGCAGCAATTGAAGTTAGTGGTGCAGCAAATGCAGCTAACAGCAACCAAGTATACACAGAAACAAGATAAGCAGCAGCATGATGCGGATGATAAGCAGGGTAGTCTAGCTCATATAACTGAATGTTAACTGTGGTTAACATTACATGTAGCAGAAAATTAATCATGGTAGAGAGTGTCTGGTTCTAGTTACTTACTTCAATTGTATTAGTATAAAATTAGTATAAATACTAAGAGTCAATGTAATAACCTATACGTTGAATATGCAATATTAATTCAGCTTCTTTCTCAAGCTATTTCTTATTTCTGCCATTATCATTGAAATGATGGAATTTATTACCTAAACCCATGAGCGCCACCGCACCAAGCAGCAGAGGTTGAGTGATGATTCCAACGATTGTGGCTAGAAAAATGGAGATTAGCTGTCACGCGTTCTGAGTAACGCCGGCTGGGACTGGAATTAGCCAGAGGATGATCCCAGTGGCGATCGAGGCCATTAACGTGACGATTGCGGCGCCGGCGGTTGGGGTTTTTGGTGGGTCGGGTTTTGCAGGGACTGATATTGGGGAGCTGCTGCTGAGTCTTTGATGGTGAGTCCATTTCTGGGTGTTTTGGTGATTTTCAGAGAAGAGAAGGGGGTGGAGAATGTGAGGTTTTGGAGAGAGAAAGAGCGGTGTCTGGCGGCGGATCTGGAGGTTAACGATGGCGATTTTTTGGGGAGTCATTGAGATTTAGGTGGAGCGAGGCGGTACGAGGGACGGACGCCATCGAAACAATGGTGTTTTGGAGATCTCTGTAGTGAGTGACTGTGTTTTGGAGGAGAAATGTAGAGGAACAAAAATGTAGGAGAGAGAAAGAAAAGAGAGGGAAATATAAAGGGGAAGTCAAAGGGGGAGTTTTGGGCCGTTGAATTTGAAGATCGGACGGTGGAGATGTGGTTTGGAATATACTGTGTTTGTGGGGGCCAGCTTGTCGTTTTGTTGCTTGAACAGGTTGTGAACTCCCTCAGGGAAAAGAATTTTGTAATGTCCGTCAGAGATTTGGGAGAATTTATTCGGTGTTTTTGAGATATTATAATGTGGTATTTAAAATTAATTATATATTATTATTTTAATATGTATAATGAGTTCATATATTTAAGTTCATTATATATATTAAAATAATAGTATATAATTGACCTGAGAGATATTATGTGACAATACCCAAATTTTTTTTTTTTTTTTTTGACATTCGGAGGTTTTTGAAGGGCAAAGTGGTGCTAACATGCGCTTGGTGAACGATGACACTCCTAAGTACATTTGTAGATTTTCTTCCCCTTTCCTTTTTTTTTTCTTCCTAATTTTTTTGACATCCCTATCAAAATAAAATGTCATTTATAATATCAAAATAATAATTATATTGTTAAAATAATAAATATAATTAAAAATTTGAACAAAGGGTTAAATACAAAGGATACAGCTGCTGCATGAATCTGAATAAAGAATAAATATATGAAATACTTCATGTTACTTTTAAATTAGAAATAAAATATTTTAATACTTGACAACTCTCTAAAAGTATATTTCTTTTAAATAGAGATTTAGACTCGAAACACTTTTAGCTAAAAAAAGTTGATTTATATTTTTGACTGAAATACTTCCGGTAAAAGCACTACTTATAAAATTACTTTTAAACCGTTAAAAAAAGAGTGAAATATATTATCTCACAATTATTGTAATTTTTTCATTAATATTTTTAACTAAACACTATTTTAACTTTTTTTATCTTTATCAAAAAAATTAAACTTTAAAATATTATTTTATTTTCATCACACCACATTAGACTTGGCAAACACAACAGGCTGGACGGACTTACGAGTTTGGAGTTTCTTCAACCTAACTTAGATTATTTTCATTTGTTAACGATAATAGTTTTCTGCCTCAACTAACTATAAGTATTTTACTTTATGACATTTCAAATCGAACAAGCCATGTAATTGGTTCACACACTTATATGAAATATGTTTAAATCATCTATCAAATGAATAAAAGAACTAATATGAATACATGATTCGTAAGTCAAATCGTGTTGTCTTCGCTTATCACAATTAGAATCAAATTAAAAAAAAAGGACTTCTAACGACAAACATAAAAGTTTCAACTAATAATAATTAGTACACGCAACAGCTAATGAGACCTCAGTCTCGAAGTTTTTGGAGTATCTTTTTTATAGGTGTCTCTGTTTGTATGAGAAATTCGTTGCCGATAGATCACGACCAATGTCTCCTTCTTTTCCTTGTCGTCTTCCAATCCGCAGGATACATTGACAACTTTCGGACACTCATACCCGATTGCGAGACTACCTGTTAAACGTCCAATGACACCTTGTTCCGACATGAGCTATGCAACAACGCGATCCCCTTGACATCAATCCATCCTATTCAAATGTTCAACGGTCAAGATAATAACAACTAGCATGACAAATAATTGTATAGAAAAGTTCCTTTTTTTTTTAAGTAATTGGGGGGTTGGGCGCCTACGGATTAGATTGCTATGGAATGGGCTATATTGAGTTAAGCTAACAACACTCATTTTTTTTAGACTAATTAACAATTTGCACCCTAAACTATTAACCGAAAATCGTTTACACCCTTTGGCCAAATTTTTTTTAATAGAAACCTAAACTTAATATCATAACGCTATTTGCATCCTCCACTAGATTTTTTGGTCAAATCTTTATTGGAACCCTTAAAACAAGGGGTAAAAAAGGCAAATCATAAAGTTTTATTAATATAACTTATAGAAATATATAACAATATATATTCTACCCCATCTTCTTCTCTAATCTTACTCTCTCTCTTAGGGTTCTTGATCTCTCCCAATCTTTTTCACAACATTAAAATCGAAGCCTAGTCAAAATTGAAGCATTTTATGACAATGAATGGGAAAAAATTTAAGATTTTTTCTCACTCAATCTTCCCCATCTTTTTCACCGGGAAGATTCTAAGGGTGCTTGCCCCTTTCTACCTTGATCCTATGATTTCAAATTAACCCTTTGACATAAATCAATAGCCCTTAAAGAAGCCTTATATTGTGTTTCTGAGTTTTAAAACTACCTTTATATATATACTAGAGATAACTCGTGCCTGAAGGTACGGTGCAACTAATATAACAGTTGAGTACTGTATCTAATATTTTTAGATTGAAAAATCTAAAACTGTTGTGGACTCTTAGTTTCATAATAGAACTAAGAGTCCAACCATTAATATAAAAAGATTGATACTCAATCTAGTCATAGTTTATTTTTTAGACAAATATTAGTATATTACTCATTCCCAACTTAAAATTAGTTCTTGACAGGTTTGAGCAATTAATTGATTGACGATAACGGACTCAAATTTGTGTAATATAGTATTTTTGGGTACCCACACACCTTTCTTTTATTGACAAACGGAATGAGAAGTTTGACAACATTTATTTGCCTTCAGTATCTTTAACCATCGATCAATATGATCCATGAACAGTATTTCATGTGAAAAAAATGTAGTACTGCAAGTCATTTGGTGGGATCTAATGAGGAGAAAAAAGATGTAAAAATTCAAAAGAAAGGCTTTTGCATATATATCCAAAAGTATAAAATGAGCCCTCTAAGTCCAAACAAAAAAATATTGTCATAACACCAACTAAATTGCATTACTATAACAATTTTTTCTCTATATTTTTTTCTTGAAATTGGACAAAAGATTCTCATACCATGAGTCAGAGCCTATTACAATAGTTGCTCTCGATATAGCCCGCAAAAATATTAAAGAAATGACACGTAATTGCCCGTACCTAAAGGCATAACATAGATTAAAATTTCAAAAATACTCTATTACCTAAAGATAATTTGCAATCTAAAATAACTTACAAATTAATTAGAATGAATCAGAACAGTCCATGTGATTTTTGTAATGCCCCCAAAATTCTCACGCTTTCGATGTGGCGGACCTTGTGCGTTAATTTCGTACATCTATCAACTTAACCAATGATCCCATAATCATATTGATTGAATTAGTCTTATTTTAGACTATACATAAAAAATTTCTCTTAACTTTGTCCCTGGATCTTAACTTGATCTCAGTCTCATAAGTATACAAGTATCAACTTGTATTTCATCCGTATAAAATGGATAACACCATATATAACGGTCTAATTTTAACCTTAAAATTTAAATATTCTATAACTTTACATGTTCCAACATTCACGGCATTAAATCATTAGGACGGCTCTTGGGAACAGAGAATCTTGCGATGAATGTTTGTATCTTCACCCGTGATAAATGTTTGCATCTTTATCCGTGACAAATGGTTGTATCTTTGTCCGGTGCAAAATCCTCTTTCCGTACAGAACATTACCCAACTAGTTAAAACCCTTATTCGAAACATATTTGTTTATAGTGATATCTCTTCATATCAATAACCCTACTTATATGGTATTCAGAATAGTAATAACGAGTTATACCTGGGTCCGAGGAACCTTAACGATGGATTTTACTAGTCAACATCGCTTAGTCCTGTCTCGAATGTACAACACTCACAAGTTATTTATCGATCCTCATCCAGATAAGTAGATCATTATCAATACTATGTTAAGTCTTAACAATTCTAGGTTATATCAAAATAAAGACATAACAACATTCTGATGATAATAATTTATATCATTCATTCAATATTCGGTTACATGTTTGTTTGTTCGTATTACAACAGTCATTATGACTTATACAAATACAAGTAATAAACATGAAAACCTAATCTATGCTTCATCTTTACGTTCATGATCTTCTTAACGTTCATCTTTAATCTGCAAATAAGGTTTTATTCGCAAGAGTGAACATGACGGCTCAGCAAGTCTAACATACAGCACATACGCAGTTTATGCTTTCATATAAACTTTAACATGCATTGACTGAACATAATTCTCCATTTAATATCACATATAACTCACGTTCCAATAATTTATATCACATTGACACACAAAGTGTATAAATCATGTTCATACATCGTAAACATAACGCATAACAGTTAGAAGGCTTGTAAATATCAGTTAAAGACTTCACATATCATCTATTGCATAATAACATGACATTATACATCTCATTTATCATTTTAACAATACTAAACAAGTAGCACATAGCAAGAGTTAGAAGACTTGCCTTAAAACCATGTTAGGGTGTTTCCAGGAAATCGTTAAACGCCTACAAAAAGGGTTACGCGACCCTGAATGTTAGTTTATCAAATTTTCCTTTTGAATAAGTCTTAGAATAACTTAACTAGACTATTTTAATAGGTGAAATTATTTGGAAAATTGACTAACTCAAAAACTCATTTTAAAGCCAAATTTTCGAATTTGGGCAGATTGTTGGACTGCCAGATCCCAGCTCGGTTAAACGGCCATAACTTCTTCGTTTTAAAACATTTTTTAGTAGTTCAAAATTTCATGCGTTCATAACTTTCGTATCTACAACTTTCATTCAGACCAAAGTTCGAGATTCCTTACTAATTTACACATATTTCGCCAGGAATAGGACTGATCTAAAACTGATTCATATTTTTGACCTCTTTTATAGTAACAGCCATAACTTTGTCATACAAAAATATTTTTGAGTGATTCCTGAGTCTAAATTGCTTAGAATTTTATGATCTACAACTTTTATTTAGGTTGATAAGGCAGATTCAGACTTTAAATTTTCGGAAATTTGCAAAAATATTCTGCGAGTAAATTAAACTTATCTTTCTTTGATCCGATTGGTAAAACATGATACCTCAAGCATTAATTTGCTAAGATAACATGTTCTAACACTCAATACCACTTCATAACATAAAAATAACAAAATCATAAACCTACTTATATAAGATTTCATGACTTTTTCTCAAGAACACGAAGAACGAAACGAAGAACACGAAGAACAAAGTTTCATCGTTCTTCGTTTCGACTACTAAAACTTGATGCCACAAGCATTATTTAGCAAGACCAACATGTTTCATCATCCCATAACACTAAATTACCAAATCATAAACCTACTTATGTAGAAATTATGACTTTAGCTCAAGAACACACGAAGAACACACGAAGAACACGAAGAACGAAAAATCGTACATGGTAACGACTTATGTTCTTAAGCTTTTGGATTTCATACTTAAAATAATTTGAGCATTATAACTGCTTACATATGTGATTATAACACTTTATAATAATGTTCCAGAACATATGAAGAACACGGAGAACGGATAAACCGTACATGGTTACGACGTATGTTCTTGAGCTTTAA